>JABSTQ010011199.1:600000-758304 GCA_013358835.2 Ixodes persulcatus
GAATTCGTGCAGACAAATATAGGGTATTGCGAGAATGCCGACGTCTCTCAATTGCCCTGAGCTCCGCTTCATTTTAGTGTATTTAGGTATAGGTTCGGGCTTCCGTTGTTTATGTGTGGGTGAAGGCCGTCGCGTTCGGGTCTTGTATGATGCCATGCATCTATTCATCGTGCTTCTTCGCCCCGTGTCTGCGTCTGCCGTGAAGAGTCCGTCCTTGGTTTTTGTGGTCTTCTCATTATTTATATTATCCTTACCAGCACGCTCCCCATCCCGAGAGCCTCAGAGAGGCTACCGTTTCTTTGCATGCACGGCTTTATATTATTTTTTTTTCTTTTACAAAAAAATGGCGTTTTTTTTTTTTTTTTTTTTTTTTGGGGGGGGGGGGGGGGGTTTGTTAACAATACATTCTTAGATTTTTGCTTGCCTCTGAAAGCAGCGTGTAACGATGACCACCGAAATTCAGTCGCAGGATAAGAAGTCTTGTCGTTTTGAACCGACCGGATGCAACAGAAGTGTCGTTTCGGTACCGCAAAAAAGGACTTGCACGCGGATCTTCGAGGACGACCCCGATGGTGCATGCATGGAGACACTGCGACATGGCGGAAAATGGTGACGTTTCAGGGCGGATGGACTAAAATATGGCGGTCATGCCTCGTCTATATAAAAAAAAAACTCCGTGACTTCGAAATTTGTTTTTTGTAATTTGGATGGGGTTTTTTCGAGTTTATTTTCCGTTGGAAATTCGGGATTTAGCGGAGTTTATTTTTCGTAGATTCCCAATTCTTTGAAATTCGGAGTTTAATTACACAGTTCTCTTTATTTATTTTTTTTTATCCGAATAACTAATATGTGCATATTATTTACATTAAATTCATGAAACAAGCAGCAACAAAACGCCTGTATCGAAATATAGTTTTCCAGCTGCGTTGGCCGTCGGCGCCCTTGCGATTGGCAGTACTATGTCACAACAAATCTTGAAAACAAGTGTAACTTCAATAAATGACGGTGGTTTAAAATTATTAACTCCTGGACATTAGCTGCCTTCCCCCTCCTACAAAATCGACAGGATCACATCTTTCACTGTGACAAAAACATAATCCCTCCTCCCTCTAAGAAGCACAAATAGTGTGGAGTTTTTGGAGATGGTTTTCGCCGTCCCGCAACGCCCTCCGCAACCATGCTACGATATACCCGGAACTCTACAGTGAAGGCTATCGGCGCGCAGGCGCAGTAGCAACTTCTTCGTCGCGGAGTGCTTAGCGGAGGGGGAAACGCGGTCTACGAAAACTCCCTAGTATGGACCAGACTGGAAAGTGGAACAGTGCTTTTGTTTGCGGTCTAGAAGTATATTGACCCGTTGTACTAAACGAACATTAACAAGATAAACAAAAAAAAAGCCTCTTGATTAAAAAAAAAAAACACCCGTATGTCGGGAATTTTAGTGGCGAGTGTTTTTAGGAGTTTATCGGATTTATACGAAAACACGGAATCATATCTATCTATGAAGTAAAGGAAGGACTACTTGATATCACCGAGGCGGTGCCTTGAACATACTAAAACTGAAGTGAACTAGCACCCGTTTTATTCTCCAAGAATGAGAGTAAAACAATCACAGCCACCAGTGAGGTTTGAACTCACGACCCCTGGTTTACGAGACCAGTGCTCTACCACTGAGCTATGGTGGCCCCGCGGCAAACCTGTGCACTTCCGACGCTGGAAATAGCTCGTCAGACGTCACCGCGTAGTAAAGGTTCGCAGCTGCAAGCTGAATGATTAGGTCAGTTCGCGGTTGTGTTAAAATCAGTACGCATTGGAGTGTGAACCCGTGCAGTCTGTTTTGCCTTTACGATTCTGACGTCCTTGCAAATAGAACCTAAAGTTCATCAGGCATTGCGTTTGAATGGTTCGACGAAATGTACTTGCAATCATAGTAATATTAAACCGCGACTGTGGCAGAAGCAGGAATAGCCGAGTTCGAGACGTTGTCGGCCCCTATTTATTTTTTCTACCACACTATCTTTTTTTTTTTTTTTTGCAGTTATTGGTTAATTTCGCTTCACAATCCCATGGTTGAGAGACACGAGGGAGTTTTCGTAGACCGCTTTCCCACCTTCGCTACGCCCTCCGGAACGAAGACGCCACTACTGCGCATGCGCGGCGCTAGCTTCGCCTGCAGAGTTCCTGATCTCGTAGCGGGTTGCGGAGAACGTTGCGAGACAGCGGGAGCAATCTACGAAAACTCCCTACTCATGGCTTCGGAGTTCGTATATAAAATGGGGGCAGGCGCTGACGCTGTTGACGCTGCGAACCAACAGACCACCCCCCGAACCGCAATCTCCGACTGCCCCAGCACCGCGTTCGTCATCGCCGCTTCATCACCTCGAGCTTCCTCCGCCTTTCGGAAGCGTGGCAGCCAGCCCCAGGCCGGCTCTTCACCCGCTCGCTTTCTGCCCCGACCATTTCCGGCCCTGCCGCCACGATGACAGCGGTGCCGCGACGCCGGGATCCGGTGCGCAGAACCCACATCGCTGCGACGACCGAGGCCTTCCCCGAGCGCGGCCTCGCCCGCAGGACGACCGTGTAGCACGGCACGGCTTCGCGGCCAACACCGCCGCCACCCCTCGTCCGGGGGAAAAAAAAAAAAAAAAGAAAAGCGACAGGCGTCGGCGCATCTTATCGCCAGCCGGGCGGAGGAGATTAGCGCCAGGCGGCCGCAGCAGGGCTCGCTGCTCCGCTCGGCCCTAGGCTGACAGTGCGGTGGCCATCCCCTCATCACCCGACCCCACTTTCTCTACGTGGGTTTGGGTGGGAACCGTGGTCACGTGGCGAAAGGCGAGCGTATGACTGGTTCCAACGAGCGTGTAGCTTTCAGCGCACTGTCGGCTCGGCGCTGAAAAGGAGCGTACGCGCCGCCGACCGTCCGCGGCTGCTACGGCGACGGCGCGCGCTCCGCGCCGTGTGTGCCCTGCGCAACTGCGTGCCTGCCCGTTCGCTCGCTCCTCGCTCGGATTCGGCGCTCGCGGCTGCCGGCATTCCACGCCTGGCACAAACAACTCCCGCCCTCCCCTCCCGCGTTGCCTCGCTCGTTCGGTGACGGCGAGCGGGCGCCCGCTGCTTCGAGGAAGCCCCCGAGACAGTCGGCTTGCCGTGGCAGGTCGTTTGTCTGTCGCCCGTGACGGCGGAGTGCGCCGCCGCTCGCGAGGACGGTACGGGTCGACGTCGCGGAGTCGTTCCGACGACGACGACGACTCCGGGCGTTCGGGACAATTGAGGATGGCGGAGGGAGAAGGGCTTTCTTCTGGGTGCGCGCTCGCCGCTTTTTGTGTTCTTTTGCTCGATGGTGCGCGATCAGGGAGCGCGGGTGGAAAGCGGGCGCGTTTCGCGAACTCCCTGGGAGTTGTCCAGGCGTGTGTATGTGTGTTCTCTCGCTGCCGATATCGTTGCTGTGCTTTTGCCCCGGAGCACTCTTGAACTCGCGTACGTTGCCTCGGCTGACTCTGTGTTTTCCAATGTCGCCTTTGTTTACAGTACACATCGGAAATTAGTCTAGAAATATGTATTTCTTGTTTAAATTTAACTTGGATATCGAAAAACAACAACTAGAAGTATACACTGCGTATCAAACGCCTACTAGACCCTGGGCGTACCAACCCGGGAGGGGGGGGGGGGGGCAAGGGGGGCGCTTGCCCCCCCAGTTCTCAGAGTGGGGGGCAAGGCATGTGTTTTGCCCCCCCCCCCCCCTGAAACAGCCACCACTGGGCAGGGCAAACACTGGCCGGCGGCGCCCAAGGGATACCAAGGGGGGGGGGGGGGGTTCTGGTTTGCCCCCCGCTTAAAAACAAGTTGGTACGCCACTGTACTAGACCAAAGCTTTCTTGAAGATAGAAACCCGGTTACCACCGGCCCTCGATCGTCATATTTTTTCTCCGTGTAGGAACAGCGTACGTATGTGGTACGCGTGTCTGGTGTCCGCATGTGTGTGTGCGCTCGTAAACGCTTAAAAATAGAGCGAATATTTTATGCGCCTAATGTTTCTCCCAATTCAAATCATGACCACAATCATTCTTGTATAATACGTCTCCGTAGCGCGAGCGTACGCCTTCTTTACGGGGTCCGATTCCGTCCTCCGACAAGGGAAAAAAAGTTAAACTCTAGACTCTTCGATGCCCCAAGGACTCTCAGCTTGTGAAGGGCGTTTTCGCCTCAAGCACTATCGCCCCCTGGCGCACTAAAGTAGAAAGGACAACAAGGCGATGAAGGACTCTTTCGTACCAAAAAAAAGGAGCTCAAAAGGGTTTTCACGAAGACCCCTTTCAGGGGTGATTACTTTTTAGGGTGAAAAATATGGACAAGTCCAAGAACCCCTTAAACATATTTTACAACCATAAAAAGGCCGTAGTTATGGATCTTCCACGTGACGTCACCAGCAGGAGGCCACCACGGGACACATATTGCACACGAGTCCCACATGAACGTTGGTGCAGCAGCGTCCAATCGCTGGCTTTCAGTAGGTGACGTAGAAACTACAGCACTACAGTCTTATAATATCTATACCTGTATTCAGCTCAAGAATCGTAGTTAAAACAAGTCCCGCTTCTAGCGGAACGTTACTAATTTTCCCCTTCATTTGTCGAATTAAGATATATGTGGACGCAAATTAGATTAGTTTTGTAATATTCTACCAAAACGTACACGGTGGCGAACGCCGAAAGCATAGTTTTCTTTTTTTTTGTTTTACATCGGAAATCAAGATTTGGGAGAACTACTTCGCACAGCTCACGAACAATGCACGAAACTTCCTTTTTTCTTGATCTAGCAACGTGTATAAGGAGTATTCACTGGGCGCCATATTTGTGGGTGATGTCTAGAGCGCATGCTCTGAACGAGCCCGCACTAATAGGCTGCTAAGACCGGCAATCTTGAGGGTGCGGAATGCACGTTACAAAAGAACTGTGGAAGCTTGCCATCAGCACGCGCTCAGCAGTCGTGCACACAGCTATGGCCGCCAGTGAATACTTCCTATAGGATGTGTTCCCAAATGATAAGCAATACGTTCAATCCTTTACCAAAAAAAGGAACCACTGATTTATAATTTCCGGGCTCCGGTTTTGGTCGTCCCCGGCACCCGCAACCATAAATAATAATAATAATAATAATAATAATAATAATAATAATAATAATAATAATAATAATAATAATAATACATTTATTTACGCTGGATTAGTTCAAAGGAGCAGAAGGCAGGTTCGTTTAAGCCAATATAATAATAATAATAATAATAATAAAATAAAAAATAAAAACGCTGAAGGATATGGAATTTTGGCTTGCGTAATAGGATGACTGTAGCAACTAGCTATTGTCCCTGCAGAAAGGCGGTGTGATAACACGACAGGGTCGTGACCCCAGAAAATGCTTCGCAGGGGTAGCAGTCCTAAACATACTTTCTCTAAGGTATCGACGTGCAAAAAACTTCACGAAAGGAACATTTATCTACAAACTGGGGGTTTGTTACCCAAATACTGTGTTTTGTAAAACACAATAGTTCGCAGCTCCCTGCTACGGAGTGGATGGCCCTGTACGAGCTTGTGTGCGTGAGTGTGTGTGTGTGTGGGGCGGGGGGTTGTAATATATTTTATTAAAAAATATAATTCGGTACATGACACGCTATAAGGTTATAATTAACTCGGAGCCATATTCCTCGTTCGCTCTGGTGGCCGTTTACAATTATCATCTGGCCAGTTCGTTGAAATAACACGCAGCTTATTAAAAAAATACAAAAATAAAAACGTGTCGTCATCGCTCCTGAAGCGTGTCCAGAGTAAGCAGACTAGGAGACAAAACACACCGAATCCGGACGAGCGAGTCTGAGCCTATCACAATTCGCAACTTTCACGACCTATAGGGGGCGCACTGGTGCCTATCAAAATGGCTGTCATCTGGATGATCGTCGTAGAACAGCGGTACGAGGCTGGGTCTGCGACGCGTAAGTAATTCTGGTTTTACTATATACAGGCAGTATTAGAGCCTTACGTTATTTTTTTCAAGCCAGGAACATGTAGGCAAGCCCATTTATTGCGAGGCCAATCATCCAGGAGCTAGGGTGCGCGATTCTCAAAACGCGGTACCACCATCGCTGAAAGTTGCGAATTGATTCATCCATCTTCTCCAAGAGCGGTGCGAGCTGGTTACCCTTCCCATATGGTAAACGGAACATCTGGCCAACCAAATGCTTTCGGTCAAAGCGCGAACAAATCACTCGACCCTTGCAGAGAAGATCCAAAATATCGAGTCTTTTATCCACTATCCCCAAACAACATACAATTTTCCCCTGACAAAAAAAAAAAAAAAACTTGCGCGTTTTTTTTTTTTTTTAGCACGTGATGGAGCAACTACAGTGGTCTATGGAACTTGTTCACGAAAGGAAAAATACGGTCTGGCTTGAAAACGGGATCTATGCAGGGACAACGAGTAAGTAGAACATCGTGGTCATTATAGACTCTTTCCGAAATTCAGTCGGGCCACTTCGATATGTATCATCACCCGAGTGTATATCATTTGCACATGCTAATAAGGGTGGCCTTCTGATGGCTAGTGAAGAAAGAATTCGATGACAGGCACTGATGCGGAGCCTGAACATTCCAGACTTTGCGGCAGCGCCCGTGATGGTTTCGTGCTCTGCACGCGCTGAGCACCAGCGAGGCTGGCGCACGTGCAGAAAGGCTAAAGTTCCCTGGATGCATTGCGGCAGCGGTGGCGTCGTATAGCCAAAAAGTGGCTGGTGAGTTGGGTCTATTAGCGCGCGAAAATTCGGACTAATATTTGAGCCATAAGATGGCGCTGAATTTGTGAGTGTGAGTGAGATGGAGGGAAGAGATGTGCCTTTTAAAGACGAAATTGCCCCCATCACCTTTTGTGGGAATACACTGGGCAGCAGACTCCTCATCAAGGCACGAGGTGGGGCCTTGCGCATCCGAATTTACCGACAGAAGTACGACACCAACGTGACGGACACGCGCTGCAGTGCATGTGCTGATGCGGAAGAAACAGTTCCACATTTGCTTCTCGAGTGCCCGGCACTTGTGCCTGCACCAAGAGTCGGGACAAGCATCGGCCAGGCCCTGGGGTTTGCGGAAAGACAGAATTGCATCACGTGTTCCAAACAGGGGCTTGAAGCTTGGTGGACTATTCAAGTGTGAACTTGTGGGATGGAACCACTCCTTTTCTAAAACTGTTTCTTTTTCTTTTCTTTTCTTTTTTTTTTTTTTTTTTGGGGGGGGGGGGGCGTGGGGGCGTGTGTATTGTAGACTCTCGCTTCAAAGAGAATGCGCCACAAAATACATACATACTGTATATTCCTCAGCAGAATTCGGAACTTGCAACAAGGAAATGTAAAAAAAAAAAAAAAAAAACTCAGAACATTGTTCTGTTTTTGTTTTGTTGTAGAGCGCAGCTCTTAGGCGCCCATTTCCGGCTTGAGTGGCGTCGCCGTCGGCGTTGCCGTCGGCGTGACCACGCGGTGCATTATGGGAAACGTCCCAAACGCACCGCGGTGACGCGCGCGTTGCATTATGGGACGTTTCCCATAATGCACCGCGCGGGAGGGAGGAGAGAGAGGAGGTAGGAGGATGGAGGAGGAGGGAGGGGAGAGAGTATGAGGAAAAGGGAGGAGGAGGAGAAAGAGAGGAGGAAGAGGAGGAGGTAGGAGAAGGAGGATAGGAGGAGGAGGAAGAGGGAGAGGAGGCGAGGAGCACGGGAGAAGTAGATGAGGAGGGAGGACGAGAGGGTACGGATGAGGAGGAGGGGCATACCGTCCCCTCCATACCCTCCCTCCTCCTCCTCAAGAGCTGCGCTCTAACTCGGCATTACGGGGAGTTGTAAACGTCTTTCATTTTTTTTTTACCACGGAGAAAGGGCGTCCCTATGCAACTTATTATCATAGTTAGTCGCTGACGGCTTTAGAAACTCAGGGCGGGGCTAGCATCTCATTATCACTCCTCAGCCAATAAGAATTCTGTACAATAATAATAATAATAATAATAATAATAATAATAATAATAATAATAATAATAATAATAATATTGGCAGCGACCTTTCTCCTCAAAGTCTTTTAATGCACAAAACACATTATAGGTAAGATTCCGTGTTTTCCGAGTTGATTTCTTGTCACATTCGGAAGGTGTATATCAAAGTTTAATTTTTCCTAAAATTTTGGGGCGTGTCGGAGTTTATTTTGCTTAGATTCCCAATTCTCCGAAATTCAGAGCTTAATTTCGCTCTGTTATTAGATTCATTAAAATACAAATTAAAAATTTCCTGACAAACCGTACACTAAATTCACACACACACAAAAAAATCTTTTTGGTATTGAAAGATATATCTGTAACTGCGTTCCGCATTGGCGCCCATGCGATCGGCAGTACTAATTGGCGCACGACAAATCGTCGTGTGTTACTACAATAAACGTCGGTACTTTGAAAGAGAAAAAACACGCATAAAACCTTCAGCTGCCCTCCCTATCCTATGAAATCTACAAGTTCACATCCTTCAACGTTATAAAAAAAAAACAAAAAAAAAAACGCCTTCCCTCTAAGAATTACAAATAGGAGGGTCTAATAACAGGACATCGGAGCAGTGGCTTTTGCGGTGGTCGAGAGGTACCTTGACCCGTCGCACTGAACGAACCTTGACCAGATAAACGGGAAACTTTATGTTGTCGGTAGTCCCATACAAATAAAAACTGAACTGGCCTTTACTCGGAACCAACAGTCTTGTGCTCTGTGAAAAACACCTTTTTTTGTTTTTATTTTGCCATCGGGGCTTCGAAATTCGGAGTTTTCTCGGATAAATCCGAATTGCCCCAAATTTTACTGGCGAGTGTTTCTCGGAGTTAATCAGATTTGTCCGAAAACACGGAACCCCGATTATAGGAAATCGGTGAAGAAATCGGTGTGTCACGTGACGTCGATTTTTCCCGCTAAATTTGGAGGGGAAACCGGATTTGTGTCTGGGGGTCACGACTCACAAGACGTCAATTTTCCCGCTAAATTTATCGGCCAACTGAATTGGTCTATATGCCCCGTGACGGCAATTTCCCGCTAAATTAAGCGGATAAACTGAATTTATGTTTAGGCCATAAAACGTGAAGTTTCCCGCTAAATTTAGCGAGGAAACTGACTTGCCGTATAGGTATACGTGCGTTCAAGTTCCCCAAGGTGTATAGGTCACGTGAAGTCCCGTGACGCCACTTTCCCCGCTAAATTTTGCGCAAAATGCTTGGACGGACGGACGGACCAAATTTTTGGATTGGGGGTAGCGTGAAAAAGCATTTCATGCTTTAATAATAATATTCTTTGTTTCCCATTTTATGTAATGGTGGGTTGGGGAAAAAAAAAAAAAGAAGCCGCGTTAGACGGTTTAACCGAGGTCTAACCCTCGCACATTCCGCAGCAGTTAGGAATAAAAAAAAAAAAAAAAAGGAATGAGCACACACAATATTAAATAGAACAGATAAATAAATAGAACATAATTGTTATAATTGTTTAGTGTAAATCCATGCGTAATGTTGGTACTTCAAAAGAAAAAAAAAATCAAATATCTACAAAGATGATCCGTCAATAAACACACCCAGAGAATACAACAAACTAAGAAGTCTTGGGATTCAGTAGGCGAACATTTATTATAGATGACAGTAATCAGGATTACGGATTTCGTACGTTATGACGTGTTGTTGTAGGCTGTACAATTCCATCAATAACGGAGTCCCATACCCAAGTTCTGTTTTAAGTCTTGTCGATAGCGTATAATTGTAGAAGCTAAAAGTACTGAGTGTGTTATAATTTTTTAAAAGGTTTTCTGAGTGTGACAGGTAAGGTGAATTTGCCATTATACCTATTTTTTTAATCAGGTGCAATATCTCTGAGTTTGTCGCCGTGGTAGTACTTTAAAGGGATACTGAACCAAAGAATTTAGTGTCCATAATAAGTGGCGCACGTTCTTTCCACGAGCCAACAGCTGCCGGTGTGCGCGAGCACACGCAACGAAAATGACGTCAAGGACCTCATTCGCGCTTAAGAGGACAGTGAAATGCATGGGCTTCGGGCCAAAGGAGAATAAATACAGGCTTTTCATCTCTACAAGTGAAAGCTACGTGCTTGTTAGACCAATTAATCGCTTACCTTTTACACCAGACACCACTGTGTAGATGAAAAACTTGTCTTTATTCTCCTTTGGCCCCATTTCACTGTCATCTTAACCGCGAATGGAGGTTTTTGACGTCATTTTTGTTGCGTGTGCTCGCGCACACCGGCGGCTGCTGGCTCGTGGAAAGAACGTGCGCCACTTATTATGGACACTAAATTCCTTGGTTCAGTATGGTTCAGTATCCCTAAGGGATACTGAACCAAGGAATTTAGTGTCCATAATAAGTGGCGCACGTTCTTTCCACGAGCCAGCAGCCGCCGGTGTGCGCGAGCACACGCAACAAAAAATGACGTCAAAGATCTCCATTCGCGGTTAAGATGGCAGTGAAATGCATGGGCTTCGGGCGAAAGGAGAATAAAGACAAGTTTTTCATCTACACAGTGGTGTCTGGTGTAAAAGGTAAGCGATTAATCGGTCTAACAAGCATGTAGCTTTCACTTGTAAAGATGAAAAGCCTGTCTTTATTCTCCTTTGGCCCGAAGCCCATGCATTTCACTGTCCTCAAGCGCGAATGGAGGTCTTTGACGTCATTTTCGTTGCGAGTGCTCACGCACACCGGCGGCTGCTGGCTCGTGGAAAGAACGTGCGCCACTTATTATGGACACTAAATTCTATGGTTCAGTATCCCTTTAAACCAAGAAACACTAGTTCAAATGACAATAAAATAACGATTTTTATAAGAATATTTTAACCGATTTTAGAAGTATACAGCGAAGCCGACGTAACATACCTACTAAATTTAACTCTTTTTTTTAATTTGCGCGTTTTTATTTATATTGCGTTGCGGACCGCGTTGTGAGTATGTGCGGTGGACATCTTCTGCAGAATATCGAACGCCGCGCATGCGTCTGTATTCCATTTCTTACAACTGCCGTGAGCTGGCGCAGCGTGACAGGAGCTCGAGGAATCGTCCTTATTCACTGGCACTTTTTCAAGGCCGCGAGGCGCGCGGAGCCCCAACCCGACAGTGTCCTTCCCGAGTCCGAGTGGAATAGACCCTTTTCGAAATTTTGTCTGGCAACTTCAATAACTATCATCATTTAAGTTCATATTATCTGTACATGCTAATGGCGTTCTTTTGATGACTGGTGGAGAAAGAATACCGAAGCGGAGCCTGAAAATTCCAGACGTTAGTTCGCTGCATTATCCTATGTTACCGTGACGAGACTTATAAGCTTCTACGCGCTACGCATTTGAGGGTGTCATGTAAAACCTTGGAATGCTTGGCTTCGGCACGCCCCAGACATCTCATGGTAATAGAATATGGTGAATTGTATCAAGAATTTGACTCCACCGAGCGCCTTGTACAGAGTGGTACACACCGTCGCAACTGAAACAAATAGAAAAATAACTGTGCAGCGAAGAAAACCGCAACTTTCGCACGTCTGCCGTTGACGGATATGTACCACATTCTAACCGCCATTAGCATACAGATATTTAGACTGATATTTGAGCCACTAGATGGCACTGAATTTGTGAAAGAGTCTATTCGGCCCCCTTTCTGGGCCTTGTTCCGACACCTCTCTTTCTCTCTTTTCACCGCGGTGCAAACACTGGCCCATCCGCCATTTCGCACGTCCTGTACTAATCAACAAAAAACGAAAAAAAAATGCTTTCCCGGAACGCGTTTCGCGAAATCCCTGCATCTCTGCCGACAAAAGCACCACGGCGGCGTGTGCACATCGACGCCGGAGACGGCAGCCGTTCCCACCTCGCAGCCGCTCTCTCCGTCCGCCCTTTGGGCCGCGGCGATAACAACACGGCCGGCATCGGCGTCGGCCGGGTGGCAGGCAGCAGCGTGGGTTCGGCGGGCGAAGCTTCCCGGAGCCGATCGCGCCGTCGTGTGCGTGTCCGTCGGAAGTACGGGCCGGTGCGGCTCGGCAGCGGAGTCGGTCGGGGCGACCGCCTGCGCTCCGCGATAGCGGGGACGCATACCAGGCACGCCGCTTCTTCTTTCGGAGCGTCACGGTCTAGTGCGGCATTTCGCTCGTTTGTTACGGCCGGCGGTCGCTTCGGCCGGTCAAATTGCAGGCCCCGAGGCGACCGGAGGGAGAACGGATGAGGCGTCGATAGGAAATGTTGCGTGGCGTCCCCGGGGGGTAGGCGGCGCAAGAACTTCGCATAGATATAAGAATAATGATAAAAAAAAAAGACATAAAGATCGCACAAAGTAACGAAGGCTGCGCTGTGTACTGTTAATCCACAGTGTCACTGTTTATACATCAACAAACGACGCGTTCTGCAGGCAGACATTATGACCGTAATAGACCCTTTTCAAAAGTCAGATTCACCTTGTGGCATTTCCGAAAGCTCCAATGTTGCCGCTCTAATGGCGGCGATGATAGGAGATCATGGTCGGCTTAAAAAAAGTACCCTCGATTTCGTGAATCGATTGGTGACGTAGAAGGACCAACATCGTTTCCCCTTTCGGCTCTACGCTTTTGAAGACGTTCGCCTTTTCCGGTGTCGAGAAGCCGCGTAGTGACGCCCGTTGTCTCTTAGTGCCTCCATTAGAGCGTCGGGTTTGGCTCTCAGCACAGGGTGAGTAGACTGAGTTTCGGAAAGTGTCCATTATCTGCGGACACCACTGAAGTATGTCCGAAGCACGTTTGCTTCACACAGATGTGTGCTTTCAACATGCCTGCAGGCAGTTTTTGTGCGACCAATGTAACAGGAGCGCCACAGACAGTGTCTACAAACTGTGTTCTCGATGATGAATTAGCGGTCTGAAAGAGGCTTTAAGCTAGCCTACTATAGGTAGGGTTCCGTGTTTTCGGCATTTAGTTTTCTTTAAATTCGGGGGTTATTTATCGCTGTTTATATTTCTCTCTTTGAATCCGTGTTTTCGGTGTATAATTTCAATGGCGGAAAGAAATCGGTGTTTATCGGGCTGTGATGTAAAGTGTTGTAAAGCGACCGTATAATTACTCAAGAAAATATAATTTACAAGTTATAAGTTATATTATTTTCTCCAGTAATGCTGGTAGAGGTAAGGGAAGAGAACGGGGTAAGGAATGTGGTTTCGATAGAAAGGAACAACCCCAATGTCAGTCCATTGCGGCTGTGTACCGAATCATCGAGAAAAAAAAAAGTAGTTTTTTACAACAAGGCGTTGTATTTTAATAGACGTGCCGAAAACCCAGCTTGGGGTAATTTCTTTTTGTCGAGTTTGTTTTTTGTAAAATTACGCAGCTGGAAGAGCAACAGGATCCCGGAGCTGTGACACCTGTTTCGCGTTGCGTTCCATCAAATCCCATTCATAAAACGAGCCGCTTCTTGTTTGCTTTGTTTGTTTCCAGGAAGGTCAGGAAGGCTCACAGCCGGTGGCCTCCTTCGTATAATAGCGAGAGCGACGAATAACGCAGGCTGCGGCGTTCACCGGCACGGCGTTGTTGCGCGCACGTAGGCGTTCCACGCGTTCAAAGGTGGCGAAACAGCTGACGAGCGCGAGCCGACGTGGCGCGCCTGAACGTGCAGACTTCGGGGCCCCTTTCACTGAACGGTGCGACACGTCCATCTGCACATAGGTGGTCATCGTTGTCACGCAGTTTCACGCGAACACGGGATCAACGTTACAGCTTCGATATTCCTCTGTAGTGCGTTTCGCACTACTCGAACGGTAACTGGAGTCACGGACAAAGTGAGAGCCGAATGCTGAAGTCATAGTCACCATTCGGCCAATCTAGGGAGCTCGCGCTCGAAGCGGGACAACCAAAATTTTTCTTGGCCGACCTCAGCCTGTGTGTGTTCAAGCTACCCCTTGCATCACTTGCCATGCTGTGTTCGGCGAACGCTTGTCCCGGTGACTTTGTCGTTACGGTCGTTTCGGTTGCATGCGAACGCAACCAACGCAGATGTGTGAACCAGCCTTAATTCAGCTAACCATCCCATCTTCAGGCACTTACATCTCAGAAGAATTCAGCGAGATAGAAACAGGAAGTGTAGCCGGAAAGTTCAGTTTGAGCGGTTTTAGCTCAGCAAACAACGTTCATGTTGGAGCCCAGCTTCTAGTTGAGCGATCGAAAGCGTCGCAGTGGTCGGCCTGCTACGATTGGCCGAATGCCGACTATGACGTCAACGAAGGATTTCTCATCGACGGAAATAAGAGGAATGTAAGAAATTCGATTTTGACGCTGTTGGCAGTGTTGGTTTCAGAGCGCAATGAAACACCATCGAACTGGTTGTTCGCAAGGTAATAACGTCACGAGAGGGAATCATGGGAGTGCGCTTTTGAAACGTCGAACGAGGTTTCATCGACAGACCATTTTGTCGACACTGCGCCGTTTCATTGGCAGTGTATTTTAGGTTCCGATGAGCCCTGGTGTGAGGTCGGGCCTGAGATTATACTTAGACCATTTGCTATATCCCCCAAGTGCCCCGGCCCGCGCTAAAAGAATCATGGGAACGGTGTGCCTCCAGCTCTTTAGCTTTCGGTAATTTCAACCCTATTCTTCGTTACAAAGGTTTTGAGCGTAATTCGGAGTCACCCTGAACAAGCGCCGGATATACCCAATGACCTGTCATGTCACTTTTAAAATTTCTCCTCAATGTCAGCGTTTTTGATACTGTGCATGCGGTCCACCCTTCAACCTGGATGGGCTGCAGAAATCTCTTACATTATTATCATGCTGATATTAAGCTAGAAACGTTAAAAATGCTATAAACAGCCCCGCGGACTCCGAGCTAAATCCTGGTTTTTGCTTTTGTGAATTATCGGTTTTTTAAGCAATTCCTGCTCAAACAATAATCGCGAGAATGATAATATTGTAAGAGATTTCTGCAGCTCAGCCAGGTTGAAAGGTAGATCGCATGCGCAGTATAAAAAATGCTGACGTTGACGAGCAATTTTAAAAGTTATATGACAGGTCCTTGGGGTATATCAGGCGCTTGTTTAGGGTGACCTCGAATTACGCTAAAAAGATGTGTAACCATGGAGTTGGTCGAAAATTAGTGATCACTTGGGAGATGAAGGAACACCGTTCCCATGATTCCTTGAGTGCGGGCCGGGGCGCTTGGGAATACTGCAAATGGTCTGCGAAGCGAAACGAGGGGGGACCGCGTGTAGCACGGTCTCTTTGAAAACCTAGGATTAGGGCTCTCGATTTTTTTTTCTCCCCACTTATCGGAGTTAGTCACTGGATCCTGGGAAAGTAGCGCCAAGCTCCCCGCATGGTCGCCGTCTTGGTCCGTGAAATGAGCAATTTCTCCTTGACCCCTCCGTTCTTGGTGAGCCGATCTAAATTCGCTGGTGATGGGTAGCTTTACGGAGACGTTTCTTGTATGCCGAGATTTTGCTATCCACACACCGGCGAAACAAGCGTACATCTTCGTACCACCACCACATGCTGTGTCGGTGCTTGGAGGCACTGAAAAATAATTTTACTGTTTTGAAATACGCAAGAAAAACACTATAATTGTAAGAGATCCGTGGAGATGGGCACGATTGATAAGTTGATTGCATACACAGTGCCAATGACGCTTATATTGCGACGAACGCTTCCAGTATACGATGATGCTCCATGGTGATCTTGGCGCGACTAGTTTACAACGATCCCCTGGAAGTTTCGAAAATTTAAATCGTCCGAAATGGCTATTTCCATGGCAACGTAGCGAGGTTTTGGTCTTCTGTATGTTAGTATCTGTTTGTGTCCGGCTAGCAGGTAGGGAAGGCAATGGCGCTACTTTCCCAGGATCCAGTGACTTTAATTGAAGCCGTTTCGGTGAGTACACCTTAGTTCATCGTGCTCTCAGCGAAAGAAATTAAGCCAGCATGGGCGTACCAACCGGAGCTCTCAGAGTGGGGGGGCAAGGCATGTGTTTTGCCCCCCCTGAAACAGCCGCCACTGGGCAGGGCAAACACTAGCCGGCGGCGCCACAGGGATACCAAGGGCACCGCCCCCGGCCCTGGGGGGGGGGGGGGTGTCTGGTTTGCCCCCCCCCCCCACTCAAAGACAAGTTGGTACGCCACAGTAAGCCAGTAATTCATTCCAATTGAAAAAAAAAAAAGTTGTCGACGGAACGTTGCAGGAGAATGTGTCCACGAAACGTCGCAGTGTCGACGAAACGTGCGCGCCTGAAACGTTTGTCCATGAAAGGATGTTCACCAAACATGTGATACGGACCCGCTTCTGTAGTCAGTTACAGATTAAGAAAGGTTTTCGATGGAAAGAAAGGCTGAGGAGGAGGAAGCAGACGGGAACGCTGCAGAGAGGAGGAGGTTTCCTTCTCTCCTGTCCAGCATTGCGCTTGCTTCCTCCTCCCCAGGCCTCCTTTCTCTCAAATACTTTTCTTAACCTTAGCTGACTATAGGTGCCTCCCATCAGCTGCCGTCTTCATAAACGACACTATAGACCCGGCGTACATGCTTCACTCATACTTGTGACACAGATCATACTGTTGGATAAGTGATCCTGGGGCTTAGCAACAGTCATCTCGCTCCCACCTCAAAAACCCAACACCCTAAAAGCAAAAAAAAAAAAAAAAAGTTCGGTGTTTTGGCGAGGCCAACGCTCATCAAAGCCAGGGGATTCGCGGCAGAAAAACACACACACATACGGAAGCGCGAGTTTCCGCCAGCACCGTGGATATGCCAGAGACGCGAAGGCAGCCGCGGACAGCAATAAAGGCTCAGCGAAGGGAACGCTCGCAGCCAGCCGAGCCGCTCGCTGCCTCTGCCCAAGCAAGCGGGGCCCGAGTACGCCTGCGAGCATAGTCAATATTTTCGTTCGCGCGCAGGCAGGACTCCCCGACTCCCTGCGGACCCAGCAGCGAGGCCCCCTCGTCCCTTTCTGAACGGCCGTCGCTGCAAACATCGGAGAGGCTACATACCCCCCTCACGCACCCTGCCACAAAAAAAAAAAAAAAGAAACACATCCACACACACAAAAAAAAAAAAGGTGCCGTGGTGCGTCGTCGTTTGTCGGTGCGGCGGTGCCTTCCTCCCGTGCCTCGGTTTCTTTCGCCTATCTCTGGCCTTCTTTTTAATTCCGATCTCGCTCTCTCGGTGCCGGCGAGCGGCGACCGACGGGGCTTCGGGTCGATGACGACGAGCCCAAGCGCGCGCGCGTGCTCGCCTCGCCTCGGCCGTCGAGTATTTGCTCCGCCGCCGCGCTCCCGAGAGCAGAGATCCCCGCCGTCGACTGTGCCGCGCCGAGCCGCCTTTGCCTTTTTCGGGCCACTACGCCTCCTCGTCTTCCTCCTTTGCTCTTTTTTTTTTTTTCATTTTTTTCTTGCGGCATTTTGGGAGGTTTGCCACTTGGAAAGCACGGTCGTCGTCTTCCCCTTGGCGCACGGCTCAAGGGACGCTATTTTTTTTTTTTTCGGCTAAAACGTTGGAAGGGCTCCTCGTCAAATCACCCTCTTATTTTTCTCGTTATGTTGCTGTTGCTGGGAAACGCGGCTCTCGCAGCAGGTCCGCTTTGGTCAGTCGATCGGGTGCCCGCTTCTCCTAATCTTCGTGTCGTTTTATTTTCTTTTCTGCTTCGCTTCCTTTTCGCCGTCTTGTAATCGCGACCGGCTGGGCCACGATGCGGGTCCTCCGGGTCGTCGCGTCGCAACGGCGACGACTCAAAAACAAAACAAAACAAAACAAAAAATAAAACGACCGAGAGCATTGCAATGACCTCCTGGCTATCGTGCTTCGCGGTGTATACATTGCGCGGCACAGTTAGTGCGAACACGATATTGGCGAGGTTTCGCTTCCTTTCTTTTTTTTTTTTTTTTTTTAATTTTCTCAACCACGGCATCGGCGAACAGCAAAACTTGCCGCTTAGGTTGGTGCCCCGACTCAGCACGGACACACCATGCTCGATTTCAGCGTAACCTGGCAAGCGTCGAAAACTATACGGCCACAGTGAGCCAATCAGCGCGTCGGAAATTGGCACGTGACAACCTGTCGTCCGAGTGCTCTCTTCCTGAGGGGACCTGTCACTTGCTTCGCTCCAACGCTCTGATTGGCTGGAGAAGGCCGCACCGTCCTCTATTTGCGAAGTTGTGGCGAAAAGATGTATACTGTCGAGACCGGTTGTAACGAAGTCAACGGGAATCGGAAATCACTTCGATATATCCGCTATTTCGTTATAACCGACTTCGGATAACGAAGTCCAAAAGCGAATGGGAAATCGTGATCGTTTCGCTGTAGCCACTATTTCGTCATAACCGACTTCGTTATAAGTTATAACCGGTCTCCAGAGTAGCACTTTTGATGACAACCTTTTTCTTCTAGAAAACACGCACAAAAAAAAAAAGGAAAGCCGAGGATTTCGTGTTCGCTTCGTGCTAACTGTACGTCGGACTAAATGCGAGATTGCGCCGAAGACGTAAAATGTACCAGCGGCTCTTCAGTTCTTGAAGCACGCTCCGTGATTTTCTGACACCTGGAAATAATCCTGCGAGCCTTTTACGGATAACTGGGACGATTAGAAACCTGCGAGTCTAACGACGTCTCGTTCACACGGTTGAAACACCGTTGAAGGAAATGTAGAGAGCTTACAAAATCGATCTCCTGAATAGAGAGTTTTAGTAGATCGTTCCGATACGATTCAATGCAGGGTGTGCTCAGATGAGGACGGTCACAGTTGTGTCATGCCAAGTTTTTGTTTTTAATTAAATATTTTTGTGAGGTAGAGAAATGTGTTTAAACAACGGTAAACACCTTAAACGTTTTTTTTTTTGTATTTGTGAGAAAAAATTGGATCTAGGTGAGGTTGTAAACAGTACTTTACCAATTGCATGTTGCTGTAACTTTGAACGCACCTGTAATAAATAACACAATTGTCCGCGGTTTCAAAGGTATCCAATTCTTTTATGCCTAACCCCAGGCACGTAGCCGGGGGGGGGGGGGGGGGCATGGGGCCCGCCCCCCCCCCCCAAAATCTTCCATTTTGCTGGGACCTCCTTTCCCCCCTCCCCCTCATACAGCATTTTGCCATGGGCGCCCCCCCCCCCCCCCCAAACCAAAATCCTGCCTACGTGCCTGCCTAACGCACACATGCTTTGCTACAAGAATTAAACAAATTTATTTTTGTTTTATCGTATACTTAGAGAAAAAAAAAAAACCTGGCTTTTTTGCGCAAGTCTTTTGTTATAAGGTATTTTTCGGCGAATTATTAGGACACTATAAAATGAAGGCTCCAACCTGAATTTTTTCGTCCTGAGAATACCGTTCCTACTACATAAAAAATAGCGTTCTACTACTGTAACTAATTATTTCATCGCGGCCGGAAAGTTAAAAAAAATATTGAAAAACTGAAAAAAGCATTCATTTCGTGCTTCAATAAAAAAAATCATCCTCGATTTTTATCTAACTTTATTTGGTGGATCCTTCACAACCGGTAATTTTATATCTGCAAAAACGTTTTGCTATATATTGTTTAAAATAGAAGTTAAAAAAAAAAAAAAAAACAAATGTGTAACCAGGTCAATTGTGAAGTCGATTACCGTTTGGAAAAAAGGGGGGAAGGGGTTCTCTCTAATCTGCTTGTAGTGACGCCAAGGCAGTGTGACGCACCATAAACATAGAGATGTGTTACGGAGACACCTGCCGCCTATTGGGTATTCGCAACTTTCAGCGATGGTGGTACCGCGTTGTGAGAATCGCGCACCCTAGCTCCTGGATGATTGGCGTCATAATAAACGGGCTTGCCTACACCTTCCTGGCGTGAAAAAATAACGTAAGGCTCTAATACTGCTCGTATATAGCAAAACAAGAATTACTTACGCGTCGCAGACCCAGCCTCGTACCGTTGTTCTACGACGATCATCCAGATGACAGCCATTTTGATAGGCACCACTGCGCCCCCTATAGGTCGTGAAAGTTGCGAATACTTCACGTCTTTAAACTACACATCCGAAGGAGCCGGCGGATGAAGTTCGACACCCACGCCACGAGACCGGAGAGACCGCAAGTCAGGAAATTTCTGGCGCGATCGCCAATGAGCCAGAAAGCCCAAAACCCTTCGTTATATCTTGGACGACCCATTTATAACTGAAACAATTAGTAACATCTCCTTGTATTTATACAAAACAGTCTTGGTAGATCTCAAAATTAACGGGTGAGCTCTTTTATCAGTGGTGTGGCTGATACTGCCTATGCAAATTTAGCTTGCGGCGCGTTCGGTCCTTAGGGTGTTGTATTTGGCTGCTTGCAGAGCCACTGTGCTACCTTTCCATTGCAATACTTCAATGTTTCTAGTTTACTGATAAAATAGTTTGATTTTGTTCTCTAGGCATCAATAACTAGGAACGGGCGACGCTCTGGCAGCTTCTGCTCTGACCGATGCCAGACGTTGCGAGGATAAAACAAATCAAGTTACAAAAAAAAAAAAAAACAAACGGTGAAGGGAAGTTTGGTAGCGTCCGTCACTTAACGTCGGAATTTCTTCTTCCCCGTCTGTGCTTTGGGCGCTACTCAATGCGCTGCCATAAGAGGCCCTGCATAAACTCTTGCGAATCCTCCTCCACCATCAAAAAATAATCTGCAGCTTCGCGCATGGTGCAAGACAGCGTGGATTGGGGCTGCGGTGAGGATGTGTTCTTATAAGAATGGAAGGACACACACTGAAAAACCCGCACTTGTTTATTTGGAACAAGTACGCTCTTGATGAGAACCACTGAGCGTCGCCACTGAATGCCGCAAGTGATATAGTGAAACACGTCCAGAGTTTTTCCCACTCAGAGTCTCCACTGCGTGCCACGTACAAAGAATCCTATTGTCTCGATTTTCCATATTTCAACAAGTGAAACGACTGGATTCCAGGCACCTTCTTGGCTTTCTTCCACTCTACTTCTCTTTTATTTTTTTTTTTCCGAAATACTTGAAGTTCGTCATCCCCTAACGTGCAGCAGGCATACATTTTTCATTATGCCTGCTAGTGCCGCGAAAGCATGCACCTGCGTCTTGTATGGCATCAGTGGCGAGCGACAGCATATTGTACAGGGTTGCCTGATGTTTCGTAAGCCCACCTACGCCATCGCACGCATTCTTGCCGTGCCCTGTTGCCGAAAAGATCCACCGTCTGGCGTTCAATCGACTGTCCTTGCAGGCAAATTGTGTCCCGTTGAGTGAATCTTGAGCTGCTGAATGTTCAACGTGTCGTGAGCTAGCTGCCCCTTCATAAGTTGTCGGCGTCGCTTTAGGAACCGTTTGTGGAAACGGTTCCTAAAGTCGTGTCAGTGCCCTCTTTAAAAGGGCACTGACACGACAAAAGCCATATTTTGTGTTGATGTCTAAAACGACAAAAATTGTAATAATAAACACACACAAAAAAAAACGACAACGCAAAAAGAATTTTTTTTACGCGCGCGCGCGCCTTTTTATTTTTTTTTTTTTTCGTTTTTCTCTCGTCTTCTCACCTCCTCGCTTCTTTTATTTGTTTCGTCAAAATTATGAAATTTAGAAGCTTTTTAAGTGGCATTTTTACAATATTAATTAGCGACATTCGTAAAGCATGTTTTTAATGCAAATGCGAATGCACTACGGACCTCATTTTTGAAACACCGAAAATCGGAGTCCGGGGGGATGTTGCCTCCTGGCTTTTTATGCTCCTTCGGAAAACATGGCGGCGCTGGCGGCGCTTGGTACATGTAGCACTGAGAATGACCGGTGAGTCGGAGAATCGGAGCAAGTTCTCTTTTTAGGTGCCCGAAGACCACTCAGACTTCAAAAAAGAAAACGCCAAACGGCTAAAACAACTGGGTTTGGTGTCTGTGAGTGTGTACCGTAGTTTCGGTTCTGACTTCGCCAGTTCACTGCGCGTTCTCTTCGATCTCACACCGTTTCAAAAAAGTTGAGATCGCTGAAAGGGGTCTAAAGATCTTCAAACTCGAAAGTGATGCGTCGTCTGCTAACAGCGATAGGCGGCACGCACGATTTTCGACGATTTTCGTCGAAAATCGTTGAAATTTCGGGCCAACGCCACTGGTGAGGGAGTCGCCGTTATTCCTTTCTATCAACTGATCTCTAAGAGTGAGTGGGGTAATGCAGGTGAGAGACAACGAACATCGATGCTGTGAGGTGTTTGAAACATTTTTGGGAGAGTTGAAACAGCATCTATGAATATGTAGGCGCAGGCACGTAGCCAGGATTTTGTTTCGGGGGGGGCCCGCCCATGACAAAATGCTGTATGAGGGGGAGGGGGGAGAGGAGGTCCCAGCAATATGGAAGATTTCGGGCGGGGCCCGGGCCCCATGGGCCTCCCCCCTTACGTGCCTGTGTAGGCGCTTGATATGTGCCAGTTTCTGGACTGTCGCCTTAGTATTTTTATTCATTCTTTTTTTCTTTTCTTTTTTTTTTGGGGGGGGGGGGGGGGGGGGGCGGGGTGCTCAACTTTTGACGAACCACCCCTTCGAGGCAGGAGGAGGCTCTGGCGGACTGCTGGAGACATCCACTGCCTCACCCTCGCGTTGCGAGGAAGATGAAGGACGCCCCTCAAGGCACTGTGACTCTGTCATCATAGTTTTCTCACGAGAGTGTGGGGGCAGACGGCGCGGGGCCGTCGCCTTTGAGGGTGCGGTCTGAGTTGGATCCCTCTGTTCATGAGGGACGCCAGGTGAAACCTTTGGGGCTTGGGTTTGCGTGGGGCAGAAAGGTCTAAAATGAAGACCTCTGTCCCCACGGAAGCCGTTGTCGGTGCAGCCCCTTGCTGACCGCAGCGGCGTAGGAGCCTCTCTGTAGGAACGAGAGGCGTTTTCGGGCGTCAAAGTTGGTCAGATTTTCCTTGGCTTTGAGTGTTAGTATTTATATTTCCTTTTTAATCTTTGGGCATGAGCGGGAGTAGGCAGGGTGAGCACATCAACAGTTCACGCATTTGGAGAAATCGCTAGCACAGTTGTCAGTAGGGTGATCGTTGCTTGAACATTTTTCGCAGGTTGTCCGTCCCCTACATGTGGCTGCCCAATGTCCGAAACGCTGGCAGCTAAAGCAAGGTCTCAAATTTGGGATAAACGGTCGAACCTTGCAGTTGAGATATCCCGCCTTGACCGCCTGGTGTAGGGTCGTGGAGTTAAATGTAAGCACAAGGTGCTTCGAATGCTTCGATCTCTTGATCAACTCGACGTAAGGTAATACGCTTCACTGCACTCACACTCTGGTTGCTGAGTCCTTTAAGGATCTCATCCTCTGTGCTTTCCAACAAAACACCTTCGGACATCACGCCCCGAATGGTGTTGAGAGATCCGTGTAGTGTTACTATGACTTTGTGGTTAGCTACACTAGTAAGACCAAGGAGGACTATGCTCTGTTGCATGTTTTAACCTTGACAAGGAGGTCTCCAGAGTGGAGCTTCTTTGCTTTGTAAGATTTTCCAAGAGATGATTCCAAGGTTTTTGCAACAAGGAAAGGAGAGGACTTTTCAATTGGTAGTTCGTATTCCCAGTGCATTACTAAGGACTTTGGGAAGGCTCATTGACAGTAGTCTTCAAAGGAACGGTGTCTTCGGTGCGAACACCTTCCAGAGATCGAACACAAACAAATTTTTGACTTGGAACCCATAAAAAAAAAAAAAAATGGAGATATTCGACATTTGCGGTGTGCCGCCATCCGTGGAGCCCAACATGGGAAAGGGTAACGGCACATAACAAAAACGGCTTTGCATGTGCACGTCACTCCAGTAGCACCTACCCAGTTGTTATACCCACGGGTGGGTCTAGACTCCTTCTTCACTCAAGGTTGGCTCTTGCCGCCAAGACGGTGAAAAGGAAATGAAGAGAAACGAGAGAGGAAGAATAGAAGCAAAGGTGGGAATGAAAGAAGAGAGGAGATAGTAGAAGAGGATGCGATTGACAGAATCATCTTGGGCGGGCCTTACCAGGACCCCCGTCTATGAGAAGAAGCAGGGGCCATAGTGGTGTATTGCCTCACCTGGGGGGCCCCGAAGGGTCCAAAGCTACCCCGGGCTCGCCTCAACCACTAGGATGCCCTTTTCCCCAGACACGGGAACGCCACGCACAACCAGACGTGGGCGGGCGTGCCCGCTTGGCTCGGGGTCCGTGGTGACGCAACTACTGACGCAGGCGCCTCCTGTGGGGGTAGACAATTGTATTATTTATGCCAGGTGCCTTCGAAGTTGCGTCAACGCGCAATCGGGAAAGTGATGTTTTCAACCTCACGTTAGGTGCGATTTTTTCTCACGAGAACAAACAAGTTTCTCGCAAAAGTAAGGTTTTTATCGTTGTGTGCACACATTTCTCTACCTCAATAAACATATTAATTAAAAACAAAAAAATTAGGCTTGACACCATTATGAGTTTATGACCGTCCATATCTGAACGCACCCTGCATGCGCAAAATTGGCGGCGGAGTCTCGGGTATCGTTACCGGAGTCATCGGAAACATCTACTAAGGCTCTCTATTAATTGCAACGTGTTAGCTGAGCGGTGCATAAAACGGGTTCAAGAGAGAGAAGTTAGGTTAGGTTAGGTTAGCCTCGGTGTCTGCTTAGTCTCTGTATTCTTTTATGCGACACAGAAGGACGATGGAAGTACCCAAGGAAGCAAATTCCGTGCGAAAATGTAGCCTTCAGTTGGCTTTCAACAGGAATCGAGTAAACAGCAATAAATAATTAAAACCAATTCTTGCCGTATGCACATGCCATGAAGATCATCGTCCACGTGCGTCTAGAGACAGTGGTCATATGACACATGCATGATGTCTTGCAGAAAAGGACCTAACTCAGTAGTCAATTTCCCCGCTGGAGAACGCAGCTGGATGATTCAAAGGCATAAAGACGTCGGCAACAACAAACAAAATGGAGAAAACCAATCGTTACCAATCGCGCCGTGACGTCTATGTTCCAGCCGCGGCACTTCAAGTGCGCGTTCATTCATTCATTCCGTAGCCCGACAAGATTCATGCCCTCCTTCGCTACGGCTCGCGGACTCCACTTCGAACCAAAGCCGCCGAAGAGGGTCGCGTCTCCGAGGCGACGCCCGATCTCCCGAAACTCCCCGAACAGCAAACAAACCAAAGTTCCGGAGCCCGTATTGGCTGGATAAATGGGACCCGAGACGCCGCGCGCCTAGGCGTCGCGGCAGCAGCTCCAAACGCGTTTGTCGCGAGCTAGCGGTGCTTATTGGAAAACAGAAGGCCCCTGCGCTGCTACCGTCTCGGTGCTTCGCCTAATCACAGCTCTCGCTCGCTTTCCCCGAGCGAACGCGAGCGCGCGAATAGCCGAGACTCGCTCCGTTCCACCTTATAAACGATGGACCGCACAGTAAATGCAGCGAGACATCTCCGCCAACCCTGCAGCGCTGTCACCCTATCACGTGACTACGCGTCCCGCGCGTCGCTACCGCCTGTCCAAGGATCACGTGATATTCACGCGTCCTGTGGATTGGCTCCGGAGGGCTCGTAGAATCGGTTGCGGTCCATCTCGCGGGGACGAACGGAGTACACCGGGCCGCAGAGGCTGAGACAAAAGGCGAGATCGATTAGCAATACCCGTCCCCGCGGCAGCGGAACTAAGTGCGGCGTTTCCTAGTTCCTCGTACGCCAGAAGAACGGAGAGCGGTCCGACTTTGTGTACTGTTGGGACGCATGCATCGCGTGCCTTCTTTCGCTCGCTAACAAAAAAGAAAGAAAAAAGAAAAAAGTTTTGGTGAAAAAAAAAAAAAGTAGAAAGAAGTGCGTTGGCGGGTCGTTATGAAATGAAAACCGCTTTAGCCCCTTGTTCTTTTTCTCTTATTTTTTTTTTTCACTTCTTGATGATCGTGATAGCTCGTTTTTTTCTTTATTCTCCCCCGCGAGAGTGGCTCAGCTCGCTTAGGTTGTCGGCGTTTTTCTCCGTTTCAGGAGGCGCGGTAAATGACGCCGCTGCCGTCGTTGCGTTGCGCAAGGCGGCAACGTCAGCAATGCCAGTGGCGGCAGCGTCAGCAGCGTCGGCTCGCGTTAATAGGAGAGGAAGAGAGAGGAAAGAGAGAGAAAAAAAAAAAAAGGAAAAACGCGAGCGAGCGTGTTTTTGTTTTTTGATTTTCTTTCTTTTTTTTTTCTCGGTGAAATGCGCTCAACGTGTGATCCTCAGAGGTCGGGTTTCAAGGCGTGCGCTCGCGCGTGTGCCCGCTCTGATGAACGACGCGCGTGCGCTCGGAGACTGGGCGTCTGGGCCTTCAAAAGGGCGAAGGCTACGGCCCCCGTGAGCCAATTAGAGCTGCAGGGACGTGACAGTTCTCACCACAGGAGAACCGCGCTCACTATGATCCGTTCATCAGCGCGAGCTTGCTGGCTTCCGCTGTGCTTTGGTCGCGCCTGCCTGTGCGTTTACACTCGTGTTAGCAAGAGTTGAACGCTCGCGCTGAAGGCGGAGCTTCTAGTCTCAGCTTAAGGGTGAACGGAGTATAGGATACGTCGTCACTTCCTTGATTGGGCTCGCTGGGGCCAGGCACTGGCAGCACCGCATGGATTATGGATATACCCTATCCACCCTTTATCGGACAGTGCGGTTGGAGGGAGCTACGCGCTTTCCGGAACAATCAACCGCTTCCCTTTCATCACCTGTCCACTTTTCCTGCGCCTGAGTGGGTGGGTGGGAGTCTGATCGCGTGGCTGAAGAGAGACGTATGAGATGACTGGTCCATCGAACACCCAGCTTCTACCAACCTCGCAGCTTAGGTAGGGTTGAACGTGGTATAAAAGCGCTGAAATTGCTACGTAACCTTCCGAAGGCCAGCGAAGGGCACATATATCGGACACGGGAGCAACGTGAGTGTTCGGCCGGAGCTCGCGATAAGTAACTCGGTTCTAGACGCACGCAGACGCAGGTTTCGCGTCCAATCTATGATCCGCACCGGCTCTCGGAAGGTGGCGTGAAAAATACACCAGTACTGCTTTCTCTCTAAACGTGTTCTGGGAACTTTTGTCAACAATACTGGCCACGCACACATAATACACAGGTTCAAATAAAAACACCAGAGCCAAAAAAAAAAAAAAAAGGTCTATGCACACTTTTGCAAGTAGCCGCGCTTCAAAGGTTATTTAGTCTGGGCGCTTTGGGTGGAAAACGTTTCGTTGGGGCTCCAGTCTGGAAGTCGTGTGGGTCACACCACAGCAAGGCTATCGGACGATGAACGCCCGCAAATACGGCCTCCGGGAGCCGCCATCTTGCCCGCTGGTGTCTGCATATATCGTCCGAGGGTGAAGCATTTTGCCCAGGCGCGCCAACGGTTGTCAGACTGCATGGTGTGCACACATAAGCGTTTTCAACCCACGGTGGCCAGACTAGCCATTGAAGCGTGAGAAACTTAGGCCGTGTTCCAAAATTTACTCGATCTTACTCCAGGGTAAGGGTTTTGTACCTTGGCGTCCTAAAACCTACCCACGTCCAGCGTTTTTCAATCTGTGTTGTCACGTGATGCGACCCGCCGGAGTAACTCGGATCCATTTGGGTAAGATTTGGAACACAGCCTTAGGGGGGAGAGGAGATGAGAGCTTGCGGGGAAGGAAGGCAGAGAACCGAGCTCTGGTCGGAATGATACGGGGTTACCATAAAGGCAAGCCCCGTTACCTCGACTCGCTCTCCGAACGCGTTCGAACGCCGGCGTCGGACGTACACTGGCGTTCACGTTCGAACAGTTACTAGAAACATGGGCAGCTAGTCTTTGCATACCTACTCACTTATCACTCTAACCAGAACTCGGCTTTCTTTCTAAGCGCGTAGAAGTTTCGCCGTGACTGCCACCGGGAGTGGTTGGCACGCGGCAGCGTCTCTGCGTGGGCAGGCGCCTCTGCCGCGCCGGGGAATCGATAGATCCCCATGCAGCGCGTGCGAGACAATGCAGGGTCCAGTGCTCGGCGCGGCGGTAACTCGATCCCCGGACCGGGGACCGGGGCTTCGGCCCGAGAACAATGAGCGACAGCCGGCGCCGGGGACACGCGCCCGCTCCTCTCCGGAGGCCTTTGGCGACGCGATGCCGCTGGCTAGAAAGAAGCCCCGCCGCCGCGAACCAGGCTTCCGCGTCTGTAATCTGGCTCCCATTAGAACGGAAGCGAACTTTTCTAGATTTTAGGAAAGGCGTTGCCCGGCATTTCGGACAAAGCTTCGAACAACTGAGAACGATGATTTTAAGCAACAAGATGAACTGATAACTTGTTTTCTCACTAACCGATATCAGTGCGTAACCACCAACGATAGGGCATCTCCGCTTGTTTTAGTTACTAATTCTGGTATGCCATAAGGTTCTGTATTGGGTCATTATTGTTTATCGCACATATTAATGATTTGCCATGTTCCATTTCTTCTTCCACTAGTTTATTCGCCGATGATAGTGTTATTTACCGGGAGGTCACTAACATTTGTGTGACTTGTGGGGGATGGAACTTAACCCGACTAAATGCAAAACCACGAGAGTATCGCGTAAACCTAGAGTTCCTGTACAGGCTCCCTACGGGAGCCAGAGTTGCGCGTTCACGTGATGAGCCGTATCAAGTGCCGTGCAGGAAAGTAGACGTTGCGCGCGTCCCGCCGAAAGTTTCCCTGCTTTTGAGCGCGCGGCGCGCCTCGAACGCGCGGCGCTGCTATTCGCCGACTTCAGTCACGTGAGGAGCTGGATCAGCATGTCATGCAGGAAAGACGGCGCTACGGGGATGAACGCGCAACTCTGGCTCCCGTAGGGAGCCTATACAGGAACTCTACGTAAACCTAATGCCCCCCCCCCCCCCCTCTTATTTTCTTGAAAACGACTCCTTACTTTTCGTGTCTTCATATAAATACTTGGGTATTTATATATATGCCGATATCTCCTGGCAGGTACATACATGTTGATTATGTGATTAATAACGCTAACCGCATGCTGGGTTATCTGAAACGACTTTTTTTTTTCTTGCTCCTTCATCTCTGAAACACTCTGTATAAAACACTCGTTCCCTCTAAATTACAATATGCTTCTGCTATGTGGGACGGCGGTCATTCTACACTATTTAATGCTCTAGAATCAGTACAAAATCGCTCTGCTCGTTTTATTCTTAACAACTATCATCGAACCGCAAGCGTAACCTTCATGAAAGCTGCCCTAACATTGCCGAACCTTGCTTTACGCCGAAAAATAGCTCGCTCGTGTATCTTTCATAAGATATACATACTAATCCATTACTTCACGATCGACTGCTGAATCATCCGTTTTGTATTTCTTCACGCATGGATCATATATATAAGGCAGGCACTCGAAAATGTAAGACTAATACATTTCAAGAATCATTCATCCCGAAAACTTCTGTGGACTGCAACCATCTTCCCGCACCGATAGCCACGATTGTCATTGATCATCTATTACAACTGCCGTCAATAATCTATACTGTTCAAACTGATTATCAAAGTGTACTAATACCTACTTCCCTCTGTAACACCGATGGCTTTAAGAGAATTAAAAAAAATAAAATCGCCTATACACTTATTGCAAAACTCGTAGCACCGTAATGCCGCGTTATGCATTGTGGGAATCAGTGAACCCGTACGCGCTCCGCTCCTGGGCCAGAGGTTCCCAGAATGCAACACGCGCGGTGACGGGTTTATGAAAGTAGTCTATTGCGACAACAGCGCCGCTTTTGATCGCGCACGTCACTACCAGTTCGTGCCGTCGGAGCAACTATCGTTGGATATAAAATTGGAGCCCGGGGTCTTCGGGAACGGGCGCCGCTCGTACATACAGCCCAGAAGCGCCGAGGGCAGCTTGCGCCTGTGTGTGGGAATTCCGAGAACCGCCGGCGAGCCGCGCGTCTCATCTCCTTTTCATTTTTTTTTTTTTTTTTTTTGTGTTCTCCGAGAGCAGCATCGTTACCGCGGTGGCAGCCTTCTCGGTCCAGCCGAGCGTCGTGAGAAGCAGCGCGGCGGAGTGCGCCGACGGCATTCTGAGCAGCTTGCGCGGTCGAGGCTACGCTTGTCTCGCGCGGAATCGCTTAGGGACCCCGCGCAGCCGACGCGTGCCGACGGCTCGCCTTGGCTCTTCTCGACATCCTGGCGGCGGCGGCGACGGGGAATTCGGGGAACCAAAAACGCGCGTCTGCTGGAAAAACAGTCGCCGCTCTCTCTCGCGTCTATAAGGCACGCTGGCGTCCAAGCTGCGCCTTTGCGTCCTTGAAATTAATAAGACTGTAGAACGAAACCAAACAAAATCGGTCTCTGTGTTATTTTAAAACGCACCACTTGTTTTAGATAAAACTTAAAAGTGGATCTTGGGTTGTTTTTTTCTTTTTTGCTGAAGTTCTGCGACTGTTGGGGCACTTTCGAATTAGGAAAATGAGGTGTTTACATGTGTAAAGACCGCAACTCTTCGACTCTATACGCCAGCGCGTTGTTTACAAACAAGGCCGCCATTCTGCTCACACCAGGTGTGGACTGGGCACTGCGCGTGCGGAGAAACCAGACTCACCTGAAGTGAAACCTTGGCGCATGCTCCGTGCTGGCACCAGCACTACCGCAGCGACGGCACGTCGGAGCCGCGTGACGTCAGAACCAGTTCTGTTATTTTTTACGAAGAGCAGGATTTTTTTCATCTTTTTCGTTAATTATTTTAGGGTTTATTTCGTGGGGTCCCGCCTGATAACAGTCGGCTTAGGTGAACTGGTAAACATTGATTCTTATTTCAATGCCCGAGCACTGCTGAAAAAAAAAAAAAAAATAGTCGAAGGAAAAGATACAGAAACAGGGACGTCTCAAAGTCAGCTACTTTCTTTGCTTCCACGAATCCTCATACACCCAGAAATTTAAGGCCGACTACAGCCATCACTGAACTTCCACAAAGAGACCTACAGTCACAGCAAAAGAACAGGTTACCAGAAATCGAACGCACCCTTGTATCCCAAACATTGGCCACTTAAAAGATAACCAAAAAGTAACTTTTATTCCCTCTCCCCTTGTCCCCCACCTTCAAACTGAACAACGAATCCGACCTTCACGAAGAAAGACTTATAGTTTTCAAGGCTAACCTTCCAAAAGCCCTACCCCCTTCTTCACTTGCTCGTCTTGCGGACAGCAACATTGAGAAGCAATTGTTATTAAGTTCGAACAAGGGACTTTGTTAGATTGAAACTTCAGGTAAGGCCAGCTGAACTGAATTGAAACTTGAGGTAAGGCCAGCTCAGCTTAATCTTGTTATAGATTGAAACGTATCAGATTCTTGTAAAACGCTCGTGCAATGTGGGATATTCATTTAATAAAGAATAATAAAATTAACTCCGCTACCTCTTCCCGGATCACAGTACATCACAGCTCGTCTGAATCGCCCACCACGAACAGGAATATGCTAAAACGCTCGAGATTTTTGAAGACGAATTTATCAACAAATGGAACCAACCTTGCTTCCGCTTGTTCTCTTCTCCTGGTGTCCTTTTATCACGGCATTCAAATTCGTATGTTACCAATTAAAAAGATGTATAAAAAGAGCCTCGTTTGATCTAACACAATCTGGGAATTAGCAAAATACAAAATGAACGTATATGTAACGATACGTTCCATTTTTTAAACCGTAACGGGGACGAATTTAAAAGGTTAAAAAGCACAAACAAAAACAAGGACAATAAAGACACAAAGACGGCAGGACGGGCGCTAACAATTCCTCTGTCACAGATAGAACTTGTAACGGAAACGCGTTCCAAAAATCTGAAGGAACGAGGAACGAGCTTTCGTTCCCCTTTTCGAGGAACGTGCTCAACACTGGTCAGAATGCCGAGCTCTGATTGGAAGGATTAGTGGGTGGACCTAATGCTAGCTGTCTTTCTCTCCACTGCACTGGTCGAACTCGTTAGAACGCCAAACGCTGGCGTACGACGTTTGACTTTCGCATTCGAATTTGTTCGACGAGGGGAGTGGAGACAGAGGCAACACGACGGGCAACAGCAGCACAACGTGTTGTCCAACAGTCGGACAACCGGAGGCATGCGGTTTAGAGAAGCTCGTTTTAGCGAACGCCGTTTTATTGACCCCGGTTTATCGAATGCCTTTATAGAGAACCCAGTTTAGAGAAAATGGCGACGAGCCTCCTTTTAGCGAATTCGGCCGCCGCGAAGCGGCGTGTACGGGTAAATCAGGTGAGTTAACATTTTTGTAATGAGCCGCCGCAGACTGCCGCCGCGAAGCGGCGGGTGCGCAGGGGGGGGGGGGGGGGGGGGGGACAGGGCAGGGGTTGACACGCGGACCAGTGATACACGCGAGAAGTAGGAAAGCCTCTTTTAAAAAAGCGTCCCCTTTTCGATAAACGGCGTTTCTCTAAACTGAGCCCCTGCTTTCTCTAAACCGTGCTTCGATAAAACGTGACCATTCTCTAAAACGTGCTTCGATGAAATGGCATTCTCTAAACCGTAGTAAACCCTCGGACAACTGGTTGCTCAGCTCCCCGTGTTGTCTGCCAACCCTGTCACATCGCGGAAACAGCAGCGCAACATGGACGGCGACGACAATGTTGCCTCGATACGACAGCTATCGGCAACAAAAACAGGAGCAACTTGTGTTGAACAACGTGTCTCTCCCTGATGGCTGGCTGAGCGAATTTCGGGCCGACAACAAGATGAAACAGATAGCTTCGGTGGCAGAGCTAGTTCCCTATCAATAACGTATTTTTTTTTTTTTTTTTTAAGAGCTTACTCAAATGAAGGCTTGGAAAACGTCATTTAACTATAATTAAGGCCGGCGTGCAGCTAAAATAATTTGATGATGAATGTTTTCAACGCCGTTAATTACAGAAAGTGATTGTCGAAATGGTCACAGCTAAGGACGTAAACGTTCAGACTGGTGTTGAAATTAGAACTGCCGAGAGACCTGTTCACATTACTCCTAGTGAAATAAGATGGCATACCTACTCTCCGGCTGATATAGAGTTAAAGAAAAACAATCCAGGAAAGCAAATATTAAAAAAAAATCGAAGTATTAAAACGACCGCTTTGGTCATGATTGTTGATGCTTGACACTTGGAAACAGCCGCTGCCAGACACCTGAATTGATTAAAAAATCTCCAGGATGTTTTGGGAAATGAAGCGTCCACATAGCAGGGACATAAAAGGGGGGGGGGGGGGATATTTATTCCACCGATTGTTGTTATGCCCGCGTCCCACTAGAGCGACAGGCAGAGACAAAAGACAGCGACAAGCCTCAAACCCATGCAGCGTGCTCGCGATGGTACCTTTGGCAGGCGTTTAGTCATTCGGTGCTAATGAAGTAAGCACGAGCGATTGCAAGCCTGCCAAAGATACAATCGCGTGCATGATGCTCGTGTTTGAGCATAGCCTTCTCTATTCTACAAAGCCTCTCGAATCGCGAAAGGCCCTGGTTTGAGGCTTGTCGTTGTCTTTTGTTTCTGTATGTCGCTCTAGTGGGACACGGGCATTATGAAGACCGATCGTGTCGGTGTCGCAGTTTTTAAGTATACTGTCAGTTCAGCTCGTCGCCACGCTACAAAATACGATTTCATTTGGGATACAGCCGGTACTAACTCAATTTCACACTAGAAATAAATATTGCATGAAAAAAAGAATTGGACAGAAACACTTCATACGGTGGCGTCAATCCCGAACTTATATCAGCGGCCTCACTTTCCTCGGTGAATGAAGAACATGTGGAGAAAATAATGGATGGAAAATACTCCCAGTGTCAAGTTTTCTAATCACAGTCACTGGTTGATGTCGTCTCTTGGAAATTTCCGGCCCTTCGAACGCACTAGCACTTTGCAGAGTCCCATTTCCAGTGACGCCACGCCGCACACGATCGAAGGTAAACAACCAAGATGGCGGAGCGTTCCCCGTGTTGGCCCCGCCGCCAGCGCGGTGTGACAGGGCGGTCGGACAACGAATCGGCCAACACGGATGCCGGGTGACGGCAACACGTTGGCCGATTGTTATTGCTGCCGCGATGTGACAGGGTCGTCGGCAACATGATGTCCTCGTGTTGCCGGATAGAGCTGTCCAACTGTTTGCCTCAGTGTCACAGGGCCTTTACGAAAGGGAACTGAGGGTGCGCGGGGGACGTATGTCGGTGCGCCTAGCTGTGATTGGAAATATTAGTGGCTAGACACAACGGCTAGCTGCCTTCGACTGGTGTCTCCCTCCAATCAGAGCGAACAAGAGCGTCGTCTGCTCTTCGTGCAGCGTCTGGCGTTCGAACGGTATACCTAGCCTTTGCGTCTCTATACCCCTTATCCTTCCAATCGGAGCTCGGCCCTCTGACGTCACTGGACGCTCTCATTTCCTCCTCTCCCTCCGTTTATCTCCGCATAGCTGCTTGCACAGACGAAGCAAATGCACTCATTATTTTACTTACGAGACAAAGTTACATACACGAACTTGATGTAGCTATCGGGCCTTATACTCTGCGCCTGCTCTCTCGACCACACAACGCCAAACCGACACGATACGACATCGTGCGCTGTCGTCTCGCGCGCAGCACCGTGGGGCATGCATGCTCGAGGCTCGAGGGCCACCCCGCCACAGCAACGACCCCACTTGGGCAGCAGTCGCGGCGGCAGCGGGAGCGGAGGGGAAGGGCCTGGGGGGCGGTTTTCGGCGCAGCCGGCGCGCCTCCCCGTCGCTGTTTGTTTGGAGAGAGCCCGGGGGTCAGCCGGGGCAGGTCGGGCCGCGCCCGGCCTCGCTGGTGAAGCCTCGCTCTCTGCGCTGTGGCGATCAGGGTCTCCCGGCTCCCCTCGAGCCGTCCTCCTTCCCACTGCACCGAAGCCCTCTTTCCTAGTCGCCTCGAGGCAGCCCAGACGGGGCGAGTTCTCGCGAGCACGCGCGGCACGTTTCCCCAGACGTGCACGTGGAGTCGGCGGGGAAAGATACGACGAGCGAATAATATCGAGCGGTGCCATACTCGTACAGCCAAATAAGAAAGTGCCCTCTCAAGGCTGGTTCAGACATTGGTGTTCCAGTGCGACTGAATGCGTGGCGACTCCGTTGCGTTCGAACCACGACGCCATGCGAGGACCTCGGTCGCCATAGCGACCATCTCGCCGTAAGCGGTCACGAGTGGACGTCGCGCAGTCGGTCACACCCAACGTTAGAACAACTCAGTTGGGAAACTGACATAGAGCATGGAAAAGTGAACGGCGATCGGAACGCCGCCATTTACCCCGCAGCGGCTACTGGGGGAACTGTACGGCTGCTTGTATTGGTTCGGGAGTATCACATTCGACAGAATCCGCTGTGACTGTTCCATTTTGGCGTTAATCGGCCATTTTGGTGCAAAAACACAAACGGTGGAAGGGGTTTGAGGGATGCAAACCCCTGTCACCCAAGCGGACGCGCCGCATATTGCTACGGAAGTCAGGACGCCCCCAGGTCGGGACGCGCTACCTGAAATCACCGATGAGAACAGGCACGTAGCCAGGATTTTGTTTCGGGGGGGGGGGGGCGCCCAGGACGAAATGCTGTATGAGGGGGAGGGGGGAGAGGAGGTCCCAGCAAAATAGAAGATTTCGGGGGGGGGGGGGCGGGCCCCATGCCCCCCCCCCCCCCCCCTGGATACGTGCCTGGGTGAGACATGGCTGTATATAAACAATATTAATTGTTCTGCGAAACCTTGACAACTAAAATATACGGAAAACATCACACGCCTCTCATTTTGTACTAATCACCAGTAAACTTTTCTTCAAAAAGAGCCTTTTTCGTTTGTTTTCACGCAAAAACATGCTTTCTAACAACTCATATAACCACAATAAAAAAAAAAATATTGAGCCGCTATTTTGGCATTACGCGCCCGGGAGTTTCAGTACTCTGGGAACATTCAACGACTCTTGCAGTAGCCATATAAAGTAGCTTTCATGTTTCAACTCGTCGCTAAAGGGTGGCGCCGTTATCGTATTTAGCTCGATCTCGGTGGACGCCGGCTACCCAAGTTTCAAGGGTGAGTTTTCCAACTGAGAATTTCAGTAACGTTGGTCACACCCAAACGCAAATTTCTAAAGCAGCCTTCAGAGAGTAAGTGAGCGCATCAACTATTTCTCGAGTTCGCCCTTTTTCGAGGGCAAAACGGCGAGAGGAGTTGGAGTCGACCGTCCTTCGTTGTTTTTTTCGTTCTCTAATGGGTCCTCGACAAAACTGAAGCCCTTGTGAAGTAGGATCGGTATCTAGCAACCCAGTGATGCACGAGAAAGCAACGACGCGATGACATCTCCGTTCGCCGTTATCCCGGCGCGAAAGAAGATTGGCCAGGAATTCTATACGTATACGTCCGCCCTAATTATCTGATCGTAGTTCTATAGGCAGGCACGAGGTATTTATCCTCGCTGACACTAGCTTGGTTTTCTTATGTAGAGTCGCGCTCCCACTGTCCATACATCACACAAAGGACAGTCTGCGGACGCCTTCTGGGCGTGTTTGTCCCTTGTATGGCTGTCCCTGTCACACTGGCCCTACAAAACCTGTCTGCTGACATGTTGGAAATATACACATGTATAAAGCGAACGTGCTTCGAACGTGGCGTGTCCGCAGACAAGTTTGTCATTGTGTCCGCAACGATGTGTTTTTTCTTTTTTTCTACAAATGACACCATGTTAAAAAACAAAAAAAAAGGAAAGTCGCGGAAGCTGCAATTGCGGTTTGTGCGGGTGAGTTATACAGCCAGGGGGACATAGTAAATGGGGTTAATCGTAACGATCAGCTGGATAATTAAGTAACATTTGTTAATTACCTTTTTATTAGGGGAAAAAAAAAAAGAAGACACATGGCTTCGATTGAAACTCGCTGAGCGTCGATCGAAAACCACTAAATGAGTAAATTGCAGATATACTTTGACCGAGGGCGAAGCGCTGTATAGTGCACTAAAGTTACCGCTCGTGCAGCGGGAGCGAGGGTATACCGGTGCGATGATAAAGCGCCTGCGCGGTTTTTCCGTTTTTTACCAGAGCCCTAGCCTCGTAGCTCTCGGTTACACGCTTACCAACCGATATTGGTACCACGAAGGACACGTTCTCGCTGTTCGATTTCAGTAGGCCTGATAATGTGAGTGAGTTTTTGAAAACGATTGCACGCGAAAAATAAAAACTGTACAATGGAACTATAAAGGTGTTTTTTATATTCAAGAGCTATAAAGGAATTTCACAAAAACTGCCAGTATAACATCCACTTAGCCTTTTTTTTTTACGTTTGGTTAAATGGGAGAAACGATACTTTTGATACTTGAAATAACAATTTGAAAATAAAGCCATTAATGAATGAATGAATGAAATAGACGTCCCTTAGCTAAGAGCAGCTTTCTGATCCTGTAAATGGGGTTTCGATTGCTTGTGGATCTCTGAAAGTTATTTCGCACATTTGCATTCGAGTCTGCTTATAACCGATTGCGAATGGAGTACGCACCGGCGACATCTATCGGGGACCCGTGGAACACTTTTCACTTGCGAATAACTAGACTGGAAGTTTTGAAGTATCGGGGATATCAAATATCAACGCCCTATATTCTAGGGCGTAGATCTAGGGCGTAGACCTGAGAAAAATGAAAAAAAAAAGAAAAGAAAAGAAAACGGCTTAACTTATCCTGTGGAAACGCAGCCAAGCCACCGGTCTTCAAACCATAGGGCGCCCTATGGTTTGAAGACTGGTGGCTTCGCTGCGTTTCCATGGGGGTGAAGCCTTTTTCTTTTTCTTTTTTTTTTTACTTTTTCCTCAGGTAAGCTCGCTCTTTGCGAATTTTATTAAAAAAATGCACCACCTGTGGCCAACGCTGTACGAAATTGGAACGCGATAGATTAAGAAACCGATTTTTGCGGTCGATTTAAAGAGCCTGGCCGCTATTTGGGACACGCGGTATAATATTGTCAGGAGTGTCTCAAGCTCATGAGAGAAGCATGATACGAAACATTTACGCAGATCGGAGGTGTTCCATGATTACCCAATAGATGGTGCCAGTGAATTCCCTCATCGCAAGACGTCACAAGCGGGTGCAACACAATCGCTTACCCCCATACGCGAATATGTAACCTTAACGTGCTACCGAAATTGCGGTGCCCATGTTCGTCACAAACAACTTTGGCCGAACGGATTGCGGAGGTCTCGATCTAAACTCGTTAATTGAAATCTACGCCGGCCCACGTCTTGGAGTCGCCGCGATGCGATTCATTCAATTCCACAGCGCCTTTGCATTGTCAGGAAAGGCACGGTAAACTTCTCGACTTCGCGGGGTCTCTGGGTCGGCCGGTAGCAGAAACAAAAACGCGACCAGCTGCCGTACAAAGTGCGCGACAGAATTTGTTCGACGATGACATGCGTGCATAACATCTCTTGGGATCAATGCCGCGGCCCGTCACAGAGTCTTCCCAGATCGGCGTCGGCACTGCCCCTCCCCAATTTTTCAATCGAAACACTCTTCGCACGAAGGCGAAAACAAAATCGGCCGCAACAAAACGCGAGAAAGAGCCGAGCCAGGCTCGCGCGTTCCCGCGCACCGGGAGGCCGAGCCATGTCCAACACCGGGAAGAGGCCGACAGGCGAACCGTGGAAGCCAGGCGGCCGGTCGGATTCGCCACAGAAACAACTCAGAAGGAGCGAAAAAAAGACGCGGTATATCCTCCGACTTGGCTTGAACTCGGCAAGGAGCGAACGCCGGAAGGCCTCAGCGAGCCAACCAGAGCAATGGAGCGAAGCACGTGATATCCCTCTGCGGGGGGGAGGGAGAGCACTTTGGAGATATGACATACCAGCCTCAGGAGCCTCGTCCCTAGGCTCTGATGGGCTCGCCGTGGGCCGTATCTTCCGCTGTATTCCACCTAGCAATGATAGGGAGGTCACCAGCAGTCTCCCGGTGCCCTGGCGGTCCTAGAGAGCCTGTATTTCAGAGAGTTGCCAACTGCTCGATCGGGCTCAGCTGGTTTACTGGCTCATGCTTTGCGCGTGGCGTCATGTGACAGTGGCACCGTACCAGCCACCATTACTACGTACCTTGCTTCCGTGCCCGTACCTTCTGCAGCGTACATTTTGCACCATCGAATTTGTTCTCCTCAACACTGCAAAAGGTACGGGCACAGGAGCAGGGACACGGAGCAACGGTGGCTGGTGTGACGTCAATGCAAGCTGCGAGGAAGGTACCGAAAGTGTTGATCGTTTACAAGTGTCTCTGCCTTTACGCCCGCTTTCCTTCTCACTACCCGACAACGCAGCGCACGCGCACTTGCGATCAACCGGCGCAGAAGGTGTTCGCTGTTCCATTGCAAACGCTCCCCAATGTTTAGGTTGCTCCTTCTCTTACATCTAGGCTCTCCGGGCAGGCCAGTCGGCGGCAGCGCCGGCGGCGCGCCGTGAGCCTGTCCAGACGAGGGGGCTTTGCCGTCCTCACTGGGGCGGCGAGCGACTCGGCCTCCGCTATCGGGATGCCCGGGCTGCAGCGGAGGTTCTCCGGCTAGCACGCGCCGCCGCCCTTCGCTGCCCCGCCACCGCTGGAGATCCGAAATAGGTTTGGGCGGCGGATAACGCAGCGGCGAAGTGCGCGCGGCGACCCGCAGATAGGGCCGAGGGCGGCCGGGGAGGGACCGTATACTAGAGTGCGTGCGCTCCCGGAACTGCGAAAATGCGGGTAGACTCTGCAGTTCCGAAGTCTCTCTCTGTACGCGCTCTTCCAGCGTTCTCACCCGGGTGAAAAACGCCAAGTCAGTAGGATGTAGACGTATCCGCGGCGTTTGGTATTTCGCAGAAGAGAGTCACTACCCATGCTCAGCACTGTGAAGGCTGCCTAGGCAGCTACCAGCCGAGTCGGAGTTACATTGCAAACTGCTTATCTTCGAATCAGAGGAGAACGGGAGCCGAGAGGGCAGAGGGCGCCCTTGGATCGTGCCGCTCGGCAGAACGCCACAAATGAAAGAAAGTGAAAATCGAGACCAATCTGGAGATGAGAAGAACACGTTCCCGAGCCCAGAAAACAAAGAGGATACCGCGCAGTGGAGGGATATTGAAAGGGTCTACCTAAACTCATCTTTGGTGCATCAGGACGGTAAGGAGGGGCACACCAACGAAAAGGCAACATAGAGAATGCGCGGGGAACGCGCGATGGGGCGTCTCCATGCGCGCGCTGACATCGCGCTGACATGGGTTGCGATCGAGGGGGGGGGGGGGGGGGGGGGGGGGGGGGGAAGCACGTGAGTGCATATGGCAAGTAATCAAACGCACAATGTGCACAAAGAACATACGAACTTTCCCGCCAATTTTTTCGTGGGTAGAGTCATTTTTAATACTGTAGCGCCATCTAGCGAGCGCCAGCTTCCACGGCCACACTGAGTGGCTAGGAGGAGGAGGAGGTGGCTAGAAAAGTTGGCGAAAGCAGTGTTGGAACTAACGCGTTACAAGTAACGAAGTTACTGGTAATGCGTTAGTTTTTTTTTTACTAACGTACTAACGTACTCGTTAGAATCCCAAATGACTAACGAGTAAAGTAATGTCGCTATTGTTTTATTTTATCTCCTATCAAATTACGTTACCCGTTATTCGTTACGTTTTATTAAAAATGGCCGCATGATTGTTTGAAAAGAAAATAATTTTTATTCCGTACACCACGTAAAAGTGGCAAAGGAACCCCAACAAAGCTATGTATAAACGGTGTCATTTCAAACTCCTTCGGAAGGGACTTCTAATGTTCCCACGACCGGGCCTAAAAGGCGCGAGATTATCGCTGCGCGGAATCCCTAAATGTCCTTGGTGCAATCTTTGTGTAAAAGCTGCTAAGATCACCGTCGCCGTACCCTGAAGAAGCAGCCGTCTCGCTGGAAAGAGACATCCGTTCAGAAGGCAACAGTCTGCCGCGCTGGAAGGATTTTTCCTCAGCTGCTCACACCCTTCTCTTCAGAACAAATAAATTCTCGTTCTGTCAACAACAGAAAATATAAACTCTAAGTTTGGAAGCACTGATGTTCCCACGCTTTGAACCAAAACAAGTTTGTCAGCGGTGGCCGAGCGCTGACGTGTCGTTAATTGGAAATGCGACGTTGGTTTGTGAAGGAATAAAATAACGTTTATTTTACCGGATTAATTTTGATTACACGAAGGGGTCTATTTTGCATCCATTACGTGGCATGCATCTGGTCGTTCTTTTCAGAGCAGTGTCTTCTTCCCAGGCATGCGCTATGGGCAAGGTTCGGTTCTCCGAATCGCGCTCTCGAAGCGTCACGTTTTCGAGGATCTACATTACATATCCTGCCGACAGTGAGTATTTTATTAACCAGATCAAAGCAATGCGAATTTCTTCGTTAGTATTTTTGGCATTATTGAAATTTTTAAGTTTTATTATAGTGTGTTGTTTTGAATTGTTTATTTATATTGTTGGTGGCTGGCTTGTGCTGGTTGTGTGAGTTTCCAACGTGTAATAGTGATCTGTACCCCACTCCTCTGCTGTAATGCTCTGGTGCTGCAGAGTGCAAAGGAATAAATAAATAACCACTCTGAACAAGTGTGTTGTTGCCGAAGTTTATAGAGGGGGTTTATTTTAAACAACCTCATAAAAATGTCACGAATGACAATTGATGAGGCGATGATGACTGAAGAAACTAAACGTTTAATGGGGCGAACCTGTGCCCAAAACAAAAAGGAAACGGAAGATAACAGTAGAGCGTCGCGGGTGTCGATGGTGGCGTATAACAGCAGGATTGTACGCTGGGGCGAGATTGACTCTGGCTTGCCACGGGGAGCACCTTTTGTAGCCGCGTGGGTCTCTAAAAAACGTTCGGCCTAGAACGGTCGTCGCGTAGAACATTCATAACTTGATCAGACAAGAAAGTTCTCGAACTTACGAGAAAGCCAAGTTGAAATAATAAATAAAAGAACATTCAACTGACTGGAATCGAACCTACACCTTCCGCGCGACAGTCAAGCGCTGTAATCATTCGGCCACGCACGCGGTCACTCGGCGACGCGCGTGGCAATAGAGTGAAACACAAAGTAACGGCAAACTAACGTAAAAGTAACGTCCGTTAGTCATGGCAAGTAACGACAGCGGTATTTCGTTACATTTGCCAAATGGTAACGGAGCTCTGTAACGCATTAGGTTTTTTCCAAGCTAACGAGTAACGCTATTTCGCTACTTATTTTCAATAAGGAGCACAACACTGGGCGAAAGCGCTCTTCGGGGCGCCGCTCCCGCACTGGGTCTGCTTGTTGGGTGCTCCGAAGTGCTGGGTATCCGACTTTATGTCACATTCAAATGGGGCGCACGCGGCACCGAGAAAATGCTGCCCCCAAGGCCGCGCCACCGCGCGGGTGCACCGCATGACGCACTACCAAGTGAACACGAAGCATTCCGCCGTGCAACGCGCTTAGCGCGGTCACTTCAAGGGCAAAACATAAACGGGTGGACCATTGAACAAAATCCGCCGCGAGTGGGGCGGCGGCGCGCGCCATCTAGCGAGAGTCTCCCGAGCCGCCATGTTTACCGAGACGAGGAAGACGAAGCGAGGGAAAGAAGGAGCCGAAGGAGGCGGAGAGCGTTAACTCAAAGCCGCACTGGCCCGCAGTGCGCGAAGCTGCACGGTCTCCTTTCGACGGTGCAGCTGGTGCAGCAACGCGCAGGTGTCGTGCGCCGCACGAAGTCCCAAATGAACGTAGTGCAGCCGCACCGACACGACCATCTGAACGCGACGCGTCCGTCGGTGCAGCGCGGTGCGGTGTGGTGCGCCCCATTTGAATGTGACATTATGGCGCGTCTTGGGTTCTTGTGTGTGCCGGATGGCGTTTTTCAACTTATTAGGAAAATTGTTTGCCCCTCATTATGGCATCCGCCAGTGCGGCGATGCCGAGGAGAGCGGCACTGAACGCACCACCGATAGAAATCGGAGGTGAGCACTCAAAATATTGTATCAGTTTACGGATATTGAATATCCCTTCATGTTCTTCGTGGTTTCCGATGCAGCACGCCGATGATATTTTTGGCGTTTCGCGTCGTCCACAAAAATTAAATATAATGTGAACAAGGACGCACGAGATAAGATCACTGCAGGGAACGATCAAAGGCAGCTCAATCCGGCTTGCAGATGTTTATAAAAGTTTTAATTAAGGATCTCGTGTAGGCGAATGTGTCCTTCGTCTAGAACTAAAAACAGCGAAGTCGAGTTGGGCTTATTGCCGAAGCGAGTCGAACGATCATTCAACGATTCGAAATCGATGATGAGCATATTTCAGCAATAGAAATTGAAGCTTTCTTTCCAGCTACATTATGTACTAATTTGCAAAATAAGAAGAGCCCAGCCGGGTTGTGACGGTCAACGTAAGTTCACGGCTCTGTGCTATTGCGCAGCCCGATAGAACGAACTTTTCGACGATTTCCAGCCACACCCGGCGGCGGAAATGAGCCTACAACTAAGCGTTGTTAATGATAAATCAAGTCAATGTCATCACTGCAAGAAATCAGCGTTAAGATAAATTAAGTTACGAAAAGTTACAAGCTGAAACGGCGATTCTCACGAGAAAACTTGCACACACCTTGCGAGCGCCCCGTCCCGTGCTCGTCGACGGTACAGTAGTAAGTTCGGTGCGCGCTCTATTCACGAAATGTTCCGAGCATGCTCGAGCGGATGGCGTCGGGGAAGTATTTTTTTTGTTTACAGACGCAGCCCACTGCCGCCGGAGGTTTTGCTCATTTGGAAAGCGATGGAGTTTGAAGACATCGCAGCCGCAGTTGCCTTGTCGTGTGCGATACAGATCTCCTCCAATAATATTCTGCGGTTTCGATTGTTATTCGTGCAGCCTATTACCGAAAATTATGGCCCCTTGACCAGGTGATTGACGTCTTTGATTCCGCTAGCTCTAATTACATGTGGAAGTAAAATAAAATAGAATTGAAACCGCGAAAAAACAACCAACCGAACTCGTAGAAAAACCGGCGTCCAGGGCGTTCATCCGGGTCTTTCGCTCGTCCCTAACCACTGCGTGAGGAGGAAAGCTCCGGCAACGCTTTCTCTTTTTCTCTCTTGCCCTCTTAAAGTAGAAACTTCTATACGGCCTCCTACCGCCGCCATCTTCCTGTTGGCGCACACGTGCTAAATTCCTCTAATAGTCAAGCCTCGCTAAGGCGATACTTGCAAACGAACGGAACACGAGAGAAAATGTGAAGCCGGCACGGCCACGGAACGGCACAGGGCGTTTGTACACGACGCGTGACGTCAAAACAGGGTTGCGCCAAGAGGACTCACTCAAGAGAGCAGAGCGACGAAGCATCAAAGTTCCTGCATGGCAGAAGCCCTTGAAGTGACAGTGTAGTGGTAAAACGGTTCCGTCGCCTCTTCTCTCCATGGCAGTTTTCTTCGTTCGCGTGTTAGAGCACACGCAGCAGCGTGGATTTGGAAGGAACCTGCAGTCTTTGCAATGGCAACTAGAACGAGATAGAAGCAGAAACCACTAAGGAGACGAGACTACAACACATGACTTGCGCTGACGTCATATATAAGCGGTCATTGTGGGGGCCTTGCTGTTGAGCGCGCACTTCGTGTATAATGCACATATCGCGGCACCGCATTTGGCTTTCTCAGCAACAACAAATAGGACGGACCACCAACATGGCGCGGTGACGTCACGTGTATGCAACGTACGCGGAGATTTAGCGAATAAGATTTGTTACGATGATATCGCTTCGAGTTTACTGCTCAGAGCATGCTTCGAAGTACGACGAGCTACCCGGCGATACCGGTAACCAGCCTGCAAAACCTACGTGCTAGTAATAGTTTCTGTATCGCGGGCACCTTTTCTATAATTATCTTATGAAAAATATGCGCACGATGAAACTCTTCTTGATCGAATGGAAGAAAGGTTACGAAGCCGCCGGAGATCAAAATCTTTGACGGAGCCAGGTTTCGATCTCCGGGTCTCCCATTATCTGGTTGGGTACGCTAGACACTACGCCGTTAACCGGATATTGGGAGACCCGGAGTTCAAATCCCGGCTCCGTCAAATATTTTCTTTCGGTGGCTTCATAACATTTGCTTCTTTCGATCAACTACGATTCATTCATATCAGGCACGTAGCCAGGATTTTGTTTCGAGGGTGGGGGGATGCTGTATGAGAGGGAGGGGAGGTCCCAGCAAAATGGAAGATTTCGGGGGAGTGGGAGCGGACCCCCCCCCCCCCCCCCCCCCTGGCTACGTGCCTGATTCATATCCATACTGTTGAATAACTGCTTCTATTAGGCTACTGAGCGCCATTTCGCCGCTTTAATCTATATGAGCAAATTCTTATTTTTTTTTTTTTTTTTGTCAACATATAGACCATTCTAAAAAAGAGCGTATGGCGCGTTCTTTGCTCGCTTTCCGAAGCGACGAACACGCACGTGCTGGACTGTGAAGATCGCACGCTGGACTGTGATTTTGTAAACATTGGAAAGGTCTATAGGTTTCAAGAAACCGAGCGACAAGGAACCTACTAACCAAGCAACCAAACAGAAAAGAAAGAAGACAAGCCCACGAAGAAACAAGTAAAATATATGTACCGGCAGCTCGTGTTTATTATACGCTCCGCATCGAAAGGGTCACCCCAGGAGGAGAACGGTATCTGGGAGATGAACATGGCGTCGTAAATTTCGCTCTTGGCCAGATAACGCGCCGCCGCGAGTCAAGAAGAGGAACCGAGCGAGACTTCCTGGCCGGCACCACTGCCGCCGCCGGACTGACGTGACTGTTGTTGGGAAACGTCCAGGGCACCGCGGACGTGCTCGGAGTTGAGACGTCACGACGGTGGGGCGGCGTGCTCGACACCCCGATGGAGCCGCACTGTTCCTCTAGGCGCCCTTCCCCTCTTTCTTTTGCTCCCATCCCTTTCAAAGCAAAAAAAAACGGAGAGTCAGTCATTTCTTTTGTGTGTGTGTGCGGTTGTAAGGAAGACGCTCCAGTGCGCTTACTAAAGGAGCATATAGCCGCCGATAGATGAGGGTAGCAGCAGGGTCTGAATGAACATCTAGAACTGTGGTAACAAGGTACGAGACTTCACCAGCTCAGCTTGGCGCACGTGATATTGAAACGCGATGCAAATTCAACGGCGCTCCCTCAAAAACGATGGCACACGGCACCTTTCGTGTGGCGGGTGTACCTTTCTTTATTCTTCGTTTCTAAGCGCACCTAGATCTTTGTGATATTAACGTAGCGTAGCGCATTGGGGATTCTGTAGTGCATTGCATGGCGCTTAGCCAATCGAATATCTGCTTTGCATCACTGGCTCAACACCGCTCCAATACCAAAACACAGCGTTCAGAACCAGAAAAGGGCGATCCTCAGGGCTCAGGAAAGACCCGAAAACGCGAAATATATTAATATTAAATTGTAAAGCGGCCAACGGCTAGTACAACTGAACACTCACCGAACCAGCGCAACGACTGTGTGAGTGACTCCTTACAGGGGCATAACTTGAACCGGTCTTGTTCGGCGCGCGAACAAAGCCGGCACAACGAGTCCGATGCCATCGGGACGCTAGTTTCTTTGTTCAACGCTCAGGCCTTCAAAAAAAGCAGTCACATTCTTCGTGATTGACTAGCCTCCCGTCTCCGCGGCTCCTTTCGTCTTTCGCTTTCAGCAACGGCGACCATTACTTATAGAGAACTTGCTTAGCGGCAGAGACGCTCGTAACGGCTCTCCGCGCAGCAAGCAACCAACCTCGGCGCGAGGCGCGCTCGTTCAGCCATAAACAAAGACCGATCTCAGCGGCGGCTGCGGCACCTCATCGCACTCCGCCGCGGAGTCCGGGGGTCCTTCGTTCGGATACGAGAGGCTCCCCCCTCCCGGCTTCAGTCCCGCAGGCGCACTTGGGCCATAAAATATGCAGCGTCTGCGGCGGTCCGCGGCGGCCTTCGCCGCTCGCCTCGCTCGCTCCGCTAGACGCCCAAACTGGCCGGCCGAAATAGCTTCCGGAGTCGCGCACGAAAAGAAAAACAAAAGAAAAAAATCCAAAGGGCCTCACGCTGAAACTGAAATTGGGTTAGCTTTCTCCGCAGAGCTCCAGAGAGAGAGAGAGAGAGAGAGAGAGAGGGGAGGGAGGGAGAGATAGAGAAAGAAAGTACCAGGGCCCGGTTGCCTCGGTGTGGCAATCCTGGGAGCCGGGGGTGGGTGGGTATCTCAGTTTAGGAGTGGAAGAAGTTAGGCTTAGTGCCGAGTACGCGCAGCACAAGGGCCCTTCTTCGGGGATCAGCGGGAACGCTCGGGGAATCATTCGCTTCTGAGGAGTGGTTCTTGATGGAAACAAACAAGGTCTCTCACCGAGTCCGAATCACCTTGAGGGATCACTGACCCTGCAGTGGGGAGCCGTTAAAAAGTACAACAACGCAGCCACGTAGTCGCGCTGTTAGGAAGGACTGCATTTGAAACCGCCCGTCGCCGGTTGGGACGCTGCTGTAATGCAGAACTTGGAAGTAATCCGTTACAGATAACGGAATAACTTGCAATCCTGTTTCTTCATTGTTTCGTTATCACTTTAGTACTTTTTTTTTTAAACCAGTGAGTAACGCAATGTCATTATTATTTGAGCGACGAACTCTTTCCAACAATTTCTTGTTACATTTGTGCCATCCCGCCCAAAACGAAAAATATATGATGGAAGGGCGATGCAATTAGATCCGTGCTTCTTATTAGTGTGAACAAAAAGAAGATGTTTTTGTTGACCCTAATAATACCAAGAAGTCCTTAGAAGGAGAGGCTAACAACGGCTATTTGTAAAGGCCCGTTCACTGGCTCGCGTTTGACTACGACTGACTTCCACACGACCGCCATCCCGCCCAAAAAAACAAATAGGATGGAAGGGCGATGCAATTAGATCCGTGCTTCTTGTTAATGTGAACAGAAAGATGTTTTTGTTGAAACTAATAGTTCCAAGAAGTCCTTAGAAGGAGATGCAAACAACGGCTATTTGTAAAGGCCCGTTCACAGGCTCGCGCCTGACTACGACCGATTTCCACACGACCAGTTGTTAATCCCCTTGTGACGGCTTGCGACCGGCTGCGCTACTGCGAAGCCGGTCGCAAGCCGTCACGAAAGGCTTAAGCACCGGTTTTTAGACCCTCCAGTCCTAAGAAGTCGCAACAGTACGAACGCTTTCTTAATGTAGTAGGCTCGGCATGCCCAGTCAGTGTAGAGAAGTCAGATGTGGGTTGGCGGACCAATTCTCAACAACGTTCATGCGGACCGTGGCACCGATTGCCTACATCAATGTCGCCAAGCGGCGAAGAGACAACAAGCGCTTAGGACCTGTCATGACACACGGGTCAAAATTGACAGAGTGCCAGACACTTCTGTTCATGTTTTGGTACAAGGCACTGACGCCATTTATGCTGCACGAGCTACTTGGAATTTGGTTTTACTATTGATCTCCATTCCACAACAACCTGTCTAGATTTTTTTGTCTGTTAATGGTGCGTGTATGGTGATTCGAGTCAAGTTACACTGCCGTTCGCCGCATTAAGCCTTCCCAGTGAAAGAAGCGGACGACGATAAAATATTCTTCCCGCTTGTTATCGTTTATGCTTTTCTCCTAGTCCTAAAACTTTTAGTCCTAAAACCCCTACTTTTATGTTTCTCTTCAGTCCTAAAACTGTCGATTAAAATGAACGTCGAATATAGTTGAAACCCATTCTGATGATAGAAATTACACCAACTTGACAAACCACAAATAACAATTTAATCGGACGTTTGGTCTCCCATACGGGAGACATCATCAGTGAAGCTCTTGTTTTCTCATAATGTCTCCCGTATGGCAGGCGAAACGTCCGATTAAATAATTATTTGTGTTATGTCAGGTCGGTGTATTTTGTATCATCATGGTGAGTCCCGGCCAGGGCCGGATTAAGGTACGGGCTAAGGGGGCTGCAGCCCAGGGCCCGAGGCTGCCAAGGGGCCCCGTGCTAGCCCCTGGAAATATGAAAGAAAAAAAAAAGAAAAAGAGGGCTAGTAGGTTTCAGTTTAAAACAGCTCAAACCTAAAGGAGGATCACATGAGCCTCTGGGCCCTGGCTTTCTACTCACTAGTCTTGCCAAAAAGTTGCCTTCTCTAGACGAGCTGGTGTTCGTGAACTCGTTGTAAACGACTGTGCTAGAGTAACAAAATGTTAGCGTTGCCTCCCACCCTTCTTGTGGAAGGGAGCAAAGCTGTCGATGCTGGCGGTCCCGTTTGAAGTCTTTTCTAATTGAAGCCAGACGGTAGGACGGCCACGGGTTTCTCTATTGTACTGGGGCCCCGACGAATTTTGCGGAGAATGGTGGCTTGGAAGGCAAGCAAAAAAAGTGTTGCCGAAGGCTACTCGAGCAACATACATGCTACACATTTTTTTTTTTTGTCATTTAGCGTAGTTCCATACGGAAATTTTCCTCCGAAACGACAAGTTTCAAAACAAGCAAAAAGAAATATCGGTGAACCTCCCGAAGCCATCCTTTCTAACCACTAACAGGCGTGTCAAGAAGCCGGCTCTTGAGATGTCACCCAAAAGTTTTCGAGAGGCAGCAACTGCAAGAAACTGCTCTGGAGCCTGTGTCTGATCTCAGTAATCTACCAGTGCGAGACAACACGTTTCCTGCCTCTAAGGTATGACCTATTATTCTTAGCTTAGCGTAATACGGCCAAATGGATAAAAAAAGTTCTTAATTAGTCGGCAGAGACACGTACTGTATAAATAAAGTTGTAGACTTGGTCACACACAAGTTCATTGGAACGCGGAGTCATTATTTTCAACTTTTCAACGGATGTTTACGAGGCCCTGCTCAACATGCGTGACACTTATTTATCATTTTCCCTAATCGTTCATTGCTTTGCGTTTTGTACCTCTTAGTGAGTGATTGGCTATTTCCGAAAAAGCCTCTAATCCACAACCGCATCTGCTTCATGTGCACCCAGTGAAACCCTAATTTCCTAATCATCGAATCTACAGATACAAAAACCTTCCGAGATATATCATAAAATGAACGATATTTGTATTTTATAAGCTGGTGAAACATATATATCATATTGCCGTCATGGTCGTTACCACTACCACTATCGACATCATAGTCAGCATATCACCACCGCCTCGTAAACAGCCTTAGCCCAGGGCCCCAAAATTCCTTAATCCGGCCCTGGTCCCGGCTTCTGGAACTTTTTTGCATTCGAGTCCATTTGTGCGGCGCCAACCATTTTATGGAGATTTGTAGCGACGTGCGGTTTTAATTTTATTTTACGCTTTTACAGCTGTAGCTGTTAGAGCCCCTTCCTGGCAGAAAATGCTCACGTACGAACGCAAAACCACACTCTACAGCAGAGGCACTAATCTCCCTCTCCCCGTCGTTCTTCGCACACGGCAAGGGTGCCTCTCGCTCCTGCCGTTGCGAGATAGCCACGTGGTCCCGCTGTGCGGACCCCGTCCCTCGCCTCCCTACTGTCGCCGCCCAGGTTCCGTTCTCGTGTGCTTTCCGCGCCTCTACAGAACAGCTCGCGTTCGTACTTTCACATCTAACACCGCAGGCGCGGTCACGGGCGCCCGTGGTGGTAAAAGAAAGTTAGAAAAAACGTTTCAATAAAAAAAAAAATCAAAACAAACAAACAAACACGTTTTTGTGATTTTTCAAGACATGCACGCACAATTGTTCCACCAAAACGTGCATCTCCCCATAGACTGTCCGACAGCTATACGGTCGTGAACGTTCAGACGGTTGTTGAAATAAGAACTGCCGCGAGACCAGCTCACGTTACTGTTAGTGAAAGCAAGCGATTAAAAACCCGAAGCATGAAAACGACTGCTATTATCATTATTGTTGACGCTTAGGACTCGAAATCAGTCGCTGCCAGAAACCTGAGTTGTTTCAAAAATCTCCAGGACATTTTTGGGGCATGAAGCCACCACATAGCAGGCAGTAAATGCAAATGGAGAGCGTTGAAAAATGTTTATTCCACCGATTGTTATGAAGGCCGATCGTGTGGGTGTCGCTGTTTCTAAGCACTGTCAGTTCAGCTCAACGCCACGTTTCAAAACACTTTGAGGTACTGCCGGTGATAAGACAATTTTACAATAAAAGCACTAATTACATGAAAGACAGAACCGGACAGAAACACCTCATACGTGGCGTAAATCCCGAAAGCAGCAGCGATCTCAACTTCCTAGGTTATCTGTTAGCTGCTTCGTTAACGAATGAAGAACCTTTTGGTAAAATAAAAAAGTGAAAAATACTTCCCCTGTCAAGTTTCCTAATCGCAGACACTGATTGATGTCGTTTGGCGGTAATTTCCGGCCCTTCTAACGCACTATATAGATTTTGTAGAGTCTCATTTCCAGCGCCGCTAGGCAGCACACGAACGAAGGTAAACCAAAATGTCGGAGTGTTCCCCGTGTTGGCCGGGTGTTCAGGGTGTTCGCCGACTTTGACTGTGTTGGCCGGACAGCGTGTTTTCTGACTGTCGGAGAACAAATCGGCGAACACGGTTGCCGGGCAACAAAAACATGTTTCCCGACAGTTGCTGTATAGCCGGGTCGCGGAAAACATGTTTCCCTTGTGTTGATGCACAGAGTTGTCCAACTATTTCCTCAATGTGACAGCGGCTTTAGTGATTATGTTCGTCGAATTTAGCGCTCGTGCAGTTTGTAGGTGTTGTTATCCGTTAAGACGGATCCCAGTTTACGTGGAGCCAATGCCGCTCCTGGAAAGCTTCGATAGTCCACATTTAGAATCCGTCGGAGTCGGAGTTCATACTTTCGTGGCATATAAGTTTCAAAACGAGCGACGTCTTTCTTCCAGCCGACTTTCCGCGCTAGCGGTTCCTCGTTCCCGGAACCAATCTCGGCTGGATACGACGCGGGGACCGTTCTGTTTGATTAGTCATTCCGTGGTTGGCCTCCGCCGCCGCCTTATCGGCCAAAAGAAGGCGTCCAAGGTTTGCATGTGAATGGGACTGAGCAAATTAACGAAAGGCCTCGATGAACGCCGCTCAACGCTGCTTCGCTATTCTTATCGCCCGACGGCAGCAGCCCGAAGCACGCCATTCCCCCATCCCGGCGGCGGGGGCACGCGACTCGAAAGCGGCTCCCAAAAACATATACACACAAAAAAAGAAAAGAAACCTTGCGATTCGTGTCTGACCGCACACGCACAGAGACCCCGGAAAGCAAAGATCAATTTCACTCCTTGCGCAGCTTGTGACTCAAGACGGGTCTGCACTGTAAACTTTCAGAAGTAGTGCTTTCGCCCATTCGTCTGTCTGCCACAACGGCTATAGACCTTTTCCACGAGGGCGCAGCCATCTTGAATGTCGTCACTTCTGGTATGCGGTAAAACATCGTTTTGATCTCTCCACGCCGCTTGAAGGTGTTTGCGAAAAATGCGTGATTGTCACACATTCTTTTTTTGCCTCACCTATATTTTCTTGCATATTCCAGGTTGAAATGCTTTATTATTTTTTCCTCACGCATACCAGATACGGAACCCACGTGACTGAGAACGACCGGAAACAGAAAATGTCTATAGTCACGAATATACACTCTAAGAAATTTGGAGCGTCTAATTTCCCGCAAAGTACTGAAAAGGGCTAATCGTTGATATCTTCGGAGGGAGCTCGGCCAATGACGTGGCTGAGAATGTGTTTAAAATTTAATCCTAGAAAAAAAAAAAAAAAGACTGCGCTGTGGCAATGTTTATGACGTTTTCACCTTGCTCAGTGCCACAGCACAGACCGCTTCTTTTTTCGTTTTTTTTTTTTGTGATCTAAACATACTATCAGCCCCGTCATTTGACGAGTGTCCTCCATAGATTGCAGCGATTGGTCCTCGCGGAAGAGCAAACGCTCCAGATTTCTTTGAGTGTATACACTGCAAGCGAAAATTTACTCATATGGGAGCTTCAAAGGCTAAGATGTCCATTAAACTCCCGAGTCCAAAGTATTTACTCTGGTACGTGGGAGTAAATAAAGCAGAAACCATAATGTTACTCCGGTCGCTAATTGACGGAGTATAACAGCGACATGACCTGATTTTACTCCGGTTTTGAACCGGAGATTTGGTATGAGAACGATCCGCAAGACGAAATGGGAGTTGATTCGACACACAGTGACCACTCACCGAGTTCTGTCGCTGTGGTAAGTTTCGTTTCTATACGTAACTAATCAATATTTCTCACTCCATTAAACTCCCGAGTCCAAAGTATTTACTCTGGTACGTGGGAGTAAATAAAGCAGAAACCATAATGTTACTCCGGTCGCTAATTGACGGACTATAACAGCGACATGACCTGATTTTACTCCGGTTTTGAACCGGAGATTTGGTATGAGAACGATCCGCAAGACGAAATGGGAGTTGATTCGACACACAGTGACCACTCACCGAGTTCTGTCGCTGTGGTAAGTTTCGTTTCTATACGTAACTAATCAATATTTCTCACATCAAACGAAGGAAGATTCCATTCAACGCGGGGTGGCCGGCCCATCGAGTTAGACCCGCAATCTCGCGACGTCCATATCTCCTTTATCTGAGCCCCACTCTCTTAAAAAAAAAAAGCTAGTAGAAAGCAAGTGACTGCAGCAGTTACTACCTTTTTTTGACTTGTCGTTTTAGCTATTTACTATCACAGATGCGCGGACAAGATTTACTGTAAGTGCGTCGTTAGCGACGCACTTACTGTTTCGGAACGCAGGGGGAGATATCCGCACACAATCGTAGCATCAAACATAGTAGGCGGGGAATGTTTAAGGGTTGCAGCTGACTTTATAACGACCGCAGCCTCCGTTCCAGCACGTCGTGGAAGCCAGCGTGGCAGCGAGCGCTGCCATTGTTGATGCAATGGCCATGCGGCTTCTAACTTTCCTTCCCGTTTGTATTCTTTTGGAAGCGTTTATATTTCCATTTTGGTTTCAACTGGGATGAAAATAGTCTCGTAACACGTGCTAAAAATGTTTCTAAATACAAAAAAAAGTTCATCCTGTGTTTCAGGGCGCAGCTCTTAGTTACCCGTTTCCGCGTTGAGCGGCGTCAGCTGTCGCCGTCGGCGCAACCGCCCCGCTAAATTTAGCGGGAAATTGAATTGGTCTTGAGGGCACGTGACGTCAATTTTCCGGTTAAATCTAGAGAAGAAACTGAATTTGCTCATGGGTTACGTGACACGAAGACATGTGGCGTCATTTTCCCCGCTAAATTTAGCGGGGAAACTGAACTGGTGTTGAGGCACGTGACGTCAATTTTACCGCTAAGTCTAGGGGGGGAAATGGCGTCACATGAACGTGTCACGTCAGCCATGAACAAATTCAGTTTCTCCGCTAGATTTAGCGGGATAACTTAGCGGGATAATTTAGCGGGGAAACTTAACCCGCTAAATTTAGCTGGGAAATTTACGCTAAATTTAGAGGAAAATTTAACGGGAGAAGGAAAGGAGGAGGTGAGGAGGAGGAGTAAAGGAGGAGGAGGAGAGAAGTAGGGTAGGAGGAGTAGGGGAGGGTACGGAGGAGGAGGAGGGGCATACCCTCCCCTCCTCCTCAAGAGCTGCGCTCTAGTTTTGCGTTACAGAGATTTGTAAACGTCCTTCATTTTTTATTCTTGTATTCTTTAATATATAGGTTTCCCATTCGCAAAAGCTGCTTGGCAACATTGCACGACAATCAGGTTGGGACCGGTCGGAGTTTGCGAGACGCTCATTTCTGCGATCCGAACCCGCCGTTTTGGCCGTGTGTCGTGTGCGTGCTGTTCTCGTGTTCGCGTGGTGGTGTGCAGAGTTAACGTTCGTGCCGTCGACTGGGCGAGTGTGCGTGGACGTGGACTGCTCCGAGGATAATCCTAACGAGCTGGTGACGATAGGCCGCTCGTCACCGGTTCTGCTGCTCAACGGCGATCATTCGGCCGGCTCAGTGGCATGGGTTCCGCCGTCCAAGTATACATTCGCTGTTTCGCTCCTACTTTACACTGAGAACGTCTTCTTCACGGTCTGTGTATGATCCGTGGCTGGATGATTCTTATGGAGCTGTCTTCGGTCGTGACAGTGGCCGTGAAAGCGAAAAGTACCGACTGGAAAGCGGAAATACGGTGTAGAGGCGATGCGGTTGCCACGGAGACGCGCATTCGCAAAGTGGGGCAGTCTATGCGGGGAAGCGAGAACATGGCTGCTGGGAACTTATGGGGACGCTGTTTTATAAACTGTCGCAAATATTTACTCTGCGTACCGTTACTTCTTAGTAAGAGATGCATACCTTGGACTGTTTAGCAACAATATTGGAGAATAATATTGGTGCGAAGGCAGCACCATGTTTGTAACATCGTTTACGAACGAGGGTGGTCACTGACCAAACGACTTCTTTCAAATGATCAGCATAAAAGACGCATTGGTAGTCATTGCGGGCAACGATTGGGTTAGCGTGCCGTCGCGTGTATGTTGTGCGTGTGTGGGTCTCCTGTGTTTAAATTGCTTGTCTGTGTTAAATGTATAATACGCGTGCAAATGTGAAATAAATGTTGTGCAAATGTGAACGTAAGCAGCGTGGGGAAAATATCTATCCCAGAGGTAATAATGTTTTGCAAATTTTGAATTGGACGTTGACTAGCTCTACTGGATCTTACTAGTTAAAAGTAGTAGAATATACTACGTTGGTTAGTAACCGTTACTAGCTTCTCGACCTAGTAACCGCCAGTAGCTTGACCGTTACTACCTACGGTTACTACGTACCCAGTGACATACGTGACAAGAGGTTACTAGCTTTTACCCGATAAATACTAGTACTACTCTTTTTTTTTTAAGAATGCGATTAGTGTAAGATTTGGCATCCATGGACGTCTGGCTGGTTTCTCGCCGCGGCGTGCCGAATTGACCTTTCGTAGCCGGTAAACGTTTTGCAGTCAGTGAAAGAAGATTTGAAGCGAGCAAACTTAAAACTGCCACCTAACTTTTTTTTTATGATTGGTCAGTGTTTTGCCATTAATGCTTTGAAATGTCCAACCTTCAATTTTGAAATTTCGCAAATCTCTAGACGTTACGAAGAAGCATCCGACAAAAGCAGCATCATGGTCCAACGGTGGATTTCTCTCAGTACTTGACTCAAAGCTGTTGCGTGAGCTCGCAAAGTTTGCTAACGATGTAAGAGCTTATCGCCACGTGAAGGGCATCCTGTACAGGGGTACAGCTGAGGGCGCAGAGGCGGGGCGGTAGTCCTAGTACCTGACAACGGAAGCACATTTGAAGTGGTAAAAGGTATCTTCCAGGCACGGGTGTTGATGTCGTGACATATGCACATCTGTCATGCAGAGCACGCGTGTAGCTACCCTTTTGAGAAAGCCACACGCCCACGAATGAGAGGTGCACACCCCCTGTCGGCTGGTAAACAAACGGGCGCCGTGTTTTCATCGTCTTTTATCACGTCGCCCCTGGCGCGAAAATATCTATACCCGTCTTCAACCCTAGAAAAAAAAAAAGCAAGTTTTACGCATTGCTCATACGCGGCGCGAAGTAGTTCTTACGAGATTTGGTTGTCGGAGGAAAAAGCGATGCTTTTGGCGTTTGAAACGTGTACGTCTTGATAAGATAGCATTTACCTAATCTAACATTCACCTACATATCCCTTAATTATCCACATAAAGAGGTCAATTAGTAATGCTACGCGAGGAGTCGGTCTTTTTTTTTACTATGGTTCTTGGGGTGAAAACGGGTATAGCTCCGTTTGATCCGAGCGGCGCGACATCATTCCACCGCCGCACCGACGCCGGCGGCGGTTGCTATGCGGAGGGCAAGTTCGTCTGCTTCTTGCGCAGGGGGTAGCGGTGACGTCAGAACGCCGAGCCCTGATTGGCTGATCGCGACCCCCCTATCTGCGTCGTCTGCTCCTTTGCAATGTCGTCTGCTCGCAACGTCGTCTGCGTCTGTCTTACCTTTCCGGCGACTTTCGGAAGTGCAGAGGCCAGATTCACAAAACCATCTTACGCCAAAAGAGTGCGTAAGACAAAACGTGAGAACAAATTCGTATTCACGAAACGAAATTATCGTAAGTTTTGCTCAGGTTACGACGGAATCCTACGACGATCAACTCAGCATGGCCGACAGCGTCGCTCAGTTACTTGGTCGCGACGATCAACGGACGTTTATTTTTGTACGTGCTCTTCTCACGCGTCCCGACTGCAAGCAGCAAGAAAAAAAGTGAAAAGTACTTGAAATAAACCACGACGAACAAGAACGCTGGATCCACAAACACCCGGGAAATGCTCCAACGGCCACGATTCCACCGACCCCGAGTAAGCGAGCTCGGCAGATAGGCCTAGCAGGCACAGCGGTGCTCCGACGGTCCTTGGCCAAGACCGTCTGCCCACGACCGGCTGGCGTGCTGAATGGAATATGCCCGCGCGACCCATGTGAACCCTTCAATCTCCCTCTTGTCATATCCTTGTTTTCCGAGGCAGCGGTGACTCTCGTCGGTGAAAAAGTGGCGAATCTCCGACAGACGCAGGAAAGGTAAAGCAGCCATCGCTTTGACTAGCAGACGTAAAGCAGACGACGTTAACTGCGCCAACCCGCCGACGCCGTTAAAGAGTGAGGAGTCTTGCCGCACACGAAAGGAGGGAAACAGTATTTGGGAGGGAACTTGCGGACACTAACACGCTCACTCTCGGTTCTTAGCAAACAAACCTCGGCGCCTCGGGACACCTCGCCAGTGAGTCTTTTGACTTCTCTCCTTTATGCGCGTCTGCGAGTTGTTAAAAACAACGTACCGCTCGATTTATTTCGTCTGCCCTCTCTGAAAGGCGAAGTCGAGCTCGCTCGTAAAGACCTGCACTTCCGAAAGTCGCAGGAAAGGTAAGACAGACGCAGACGACGTTGCGAGTAGACGACGTAGCAAAGGAGCAGACGACGCTCAGATAGGGGGGCCGCGATCAGCCAATCAGGGCTCGGCGTTCTGACGTCACCGCTACTTCCTTTCTCATGCGCAGAAGACGAAAATGAGCCCACTTGCGAGGCGTATAGTTAAGGCCTGACCACACTAGCGTGAACGGCGCCGCCGGTGGGCACCGCTGGACGGCACCGCCGTCCGGCATCCCAACGCGAGGAGTCCACATTGGCCTCCGTTTTGCGGGCAACACGTGACAGCACTGGCTCTCGCGATCGCGCGCGCGCCCCGCCTGATTTTCCGCTCTTTCGTCGTCTGCTCTTCTGTAGATTCTTCCGTTTCGGCTCTCATCTTTCGCATGTATCAGCATCGAAACCGCACTCGCTGCCTACGTGGTAGGTGTCCATGATGACCTGGTGATCAGCGTGAAAGTGATTATCCTAGCCTGCTCGTTGATCTTGCGGCGTCGCCGCGCTCTGAAGGGAAGGAGGGACAGGTTTTGGGTCCGGCCGAGTTGGTTCTACCGAAACACCGAAGGAAAGGTCCGTGCTTTGCTGCCCCGGCGGCGCGCCAGAGATGAAGGCTACTTTCGAAAGTGTCACCAAATCAACACAACATCCGTCACAACACAGACGACAAGCAACAAGTGCCACGTAAAAACTCACTTGTAATTTCGAATTCCTCTCCTATAATTTCCCAGCGGTTGTTCTTAGCGTCATTATCTTGGTAGTCTGGCTGCGTCTTGTCATATAAAAAGGGAACCAGTCGCACAGTTTCAAGGAACCGCTCCGTTGGGAAAGGCATCGGGGGCGAAGTAGGGATAGCAGACGACACGAAACACGTCCTTCGGAACGTGAAAGAGGCGCGGGGGACCGGCTTGAACATTGCCATGGCATCGCAACGTCACTATCTACGCCACCTCCCATTAGTTCCTCTCTTCTGCGGCGAGCGGCGCCGATCTCTGAACCGCGCAAGGAGCGGTTGGCTCTGCGGTGCAGAACGTCGCGCCGGTGAAGCCGAAAACTGGTTTCGGTCGGCAACCGGCAGCGACGACCGTCACGCCGCAGGCCTCCGCGGCGCCAATGTGGCCGTGCCTTTACGCCGCTCAGCGAGTCCGGTACGATGACTGAAAAACCTCGCGGCAAGCCGCCGGCATAGGCACCGGGTCTTGCAAACACCACAATCGATCACAGGCACAACGGCTAAAGGGCGATTCACACACTTCGTCGAGTCCGACCGACGCACGGGTTACTATGGCAACAGCTGCATAGGCTCCAACAAAACAGGATGAAAACCAATTTTGTTGGAGCCGACACAGCTGTTCATAATAAAACTCGCCTTCGGTCGGACTCAACTCAAGTGTGTGAATAGCCCTTATAGGGGTATGCAAACTAGCGCCATGGTCCGTGAACGTTTAAGAAAAGTCGGGAAAACTTCACTCCTCGCCACGACACATCACGGCAAGCCACGGCGCCCCGCCCCGTGGCGTGTTCCATGACGAAACCACTGGATGCTACCAATCACGGTCACGGTGGTCACGAACCATCGTGACCGTGACCGGAGAGGAGGTGAAGGTTTCGTTCAGCGAGATTTGCGTGGAGAAAGGCTACGCGGAGGGGTGACCGGCCGGAGTCTCGGGATGCAGCGAAACGCACCGATCATGCGAACAGAGGGTGGGCCAGTCACATGATCGCTTCCCCCTCTCCGACTCAACACGGCTTGCCACGGTTCACTGTCGTGTTCAAACTGAAGAACGGAGAAGGAGTCCAGCTTTTTTGACGGAGCGGTGATACGTTCACGGACCACGGCGCCACTAGCGGCGGAAACATGTAGGCACCCTAGGCGCCACTTTCCATACCCCCTAATGCGTTTCATCCCAACAGCCAGGGTGAGACCAAGCGAGCGGCGAGCGAACGGGCGGCCGAAAGCGAGAAAGAGCAGGTGGCACCCTCACCCGGCGCGAAAGCCAACTGCGATGAGCATTCGCATGGCTGCACATGCTCCGTTCTTTTTCTGGGAGACGAGGCTCGCCCAGTACCAAACTCAGTACAACTGGCGCGGTAAGAACCCAAAAAGGCAAAGACGACGCTTTCAGAGACATCGTCACTGTCGGTGTTTTTGTCTCGAGTCCTGAGGTCTGACGCCGGAGCCAGAAACGAACTTGTTCCCGGAGGTTCTTGCCTTTGTAAACTTTGGCGGAAGCCGACTTGGAATGGTGGGTTAAGTCAGCGCGAGGAACCTTGTGGATATATTGCAAAATGCGCAGGAAAAAAAAAAAAAAAAAAAAGGCTAGAGGACTGGTGACGTCAGAGCAAGAAGCAGTGGAGACGTAGTACATTCTCCTGCAGCAGGGCATGGACTCTGTTCACCCGGCTCACGAAGGGAATGACCAACACGATGCAGTTCAATCAAGTCATATCCAATGATCCAGCATTGCTCGGTGAAGCCGTGGTCACACTGATAATACAACATAAAAAATACACTTTGCAGGCACTGTCTGAGGATGTTTCTTCCATGACAAAGGAGACGCGGCAATTATTTCATGTCTGGGATTAGTACGAAAAAATGATTTCGGATAAAGAAGACTCTGAACTCCAAGAAAAGTATCTTTTTGTGAAAAAAATAAATTATATTTTTTCTGACATCATGCTCTCAATATCTGAAATTTGCGTAAAACCCGTGTAGATCATAAAACATCGAAAAAAAAAAAAAACAGTTGTTTAGCACACACACGTGGGCGCCTAATTTCTTAGTTACATGCCCAATTTTACACCAAGATACAAACACTGAAAGACGCCATATGAGTCCAAATAGGAGCTCCAAAACAGAAGACTTTATGAGATTTCATTATATTTTTGTTACTTTGGAGTTGGGGTGTTAGCTACAATACTTCGTTTTTGTATGCTCAAAAAAAAAAAAAAATAAAAACTACTAATTGAATTGCGCGTGTTAAATTTTGAAAGCCTCGTTTTTTTGGATTTTAGTTAAATGACAAAATCTCCAGTTCAGGCAGAAACGGCCTTATAGACCATTTGCAGTATTCCCAAGCGCCCCGGCCCGCACTCAAGGAATCATGGGAACGGTGTTCCTTCAGCTCTCTAGTGATCACTAATTTTCGACCAACTCCATGGTTACACAGCTTTTGAGCGTAATTCGAGGTCACCCTGAACAAGCGCCTGAGATACCCCAAGGACCTGTCATATCACTTTTAAACTTGCTCGTCAACGTCAGCACTTTTTATACTGCGCATGCGATCCACCTTTCAACCTGGCTGAGCTGCAGAAATCTCTTACAATATTATCACTCTCGTGATTGTTGTTTGAGCAGGAATTGCTTAAAAATCCGATAATTCACAAAAACAAAAACCAGGATTTACCTCGGAGTCCGCGGGGCTGTTTATAGCATTTTTAACGTTTATAACTTAATATCAGCATGATAATTATGTAAGAGATTTCTGCAGCCCATCCAGGCTGAAGGGTGGACAGCATGCACAGTATCGAAAACGCTGACATCGAGGAGAAAGTTTAAAAGCGACATGACAGGTCATTGGGTATATCAGGCGCTTGTTCAGAGTGACTTCGAATTACGCTCAAAGCCTGTGTAATTAAGAATAAGGTTGAAATTACCGATCACTAAGGAGCTGAAGGAACACCGTTCCAATGATTCTTTTAGCACGGGCCGGGGCACTTGGGGGATATAGCAAATGGTCTATTGAGGGCCAGAAGAAGCAAAGTGGGCATCGGTGCCCACAACTTTCGAGACAGCCAAATGTTCAATCTATCTCACTCCTTCAACATACCAAGAAATTAGATAAGTACTTTCTGTTCCTTCTGAGAAATTATTTTTTTTTTAAAGATGAGCGTCTCCGACCATGCCATGCCTCCCGTCGCCCACCTCGTAGGCGACGCAGGCTTGCTTTCGCCACCAACTTGTCAACGGTGTGAAACGCCGCGCCGCAAGGTCTCCAACGCACTCCTGAAAACACGTTTTACTCATTTGAAGTGGACGTTGTCCTCACTTCCAGGCATCCGTATCCTTTTCACGTTACGTAATGATACTAGCGTCTTAATTCTACTCTACTTTTGCCCAGGTAACTGCCGACGAACGCAGGCCTGCGTCGTCTGCTGCCCGAGTTTGGGAATGCACACTGCGCGTCGGCCTCGACTGTCGTATGACCAGATGTACAAAGAATTCAGATCGGATAGCTCTTCAGCGATGGAAAATAACATCCGTGATGTCGCTTCCCCGTTGGACTTAAATGTATGCTATTTCTGGCGCTCAATAAGGCCGTTTCTGCCTAAACTGGAGATTTTGTCATTTAATTAAAATGGAACAAAACGAGGTTTTCAAAATTTAACACGTAAAATTCAATTATTAGTTCTACGTGAACTAACAAAAAAGGTATTGTCGGTAACACCCTACTCCAATTTGACTAAAAATAAATAGATAAAGGAATCAAAGTCTCTTCTATTTAGAGCTCCTATTTCGACTCAAGACGACGTCTTTCAATGTTTGGATATTAGTGTAAGATAGGGCATGTTATTAAGTAATTAGGCGCCCACCTAGACTTGTGTAGTACGCAACCGTTCTTTCACAATGTGTTTTGTTTTGTTTTTTACTACAAGGGTTTCATGCAAATTCCAGAAATTTAAAGCACGATATCAGCAAAAATAGAATTTATTTTTTTCCCAAAAATACTTTTTTTTTTTTTTTTAGTGAAGGGGTTTCTTTATTTATGATAATTTTTTCGTACATATCTCAGAGATGAAAAAATTGCCGCGTCTCCTTCGGCATGGAATGACCCTGGCGGTCACACAGGTCACACAATAACTGACTGCAGACGAAGCATATCTGAAGCTGCTTCGAGCACGCTTGGGGGGCGTCCGCTGATTAGTTTGTTATCATGGCTACCGCGAATACCGTGTCGTTTGTGGGATGTGTGAGCTGAGCAGTATGATGGCGGCTTAAAGGTCTTTGGGGGTTCATTGCCTGAACGGTCTCTGGGACAGGACGCCTATTTTGTCATACTGCGGTACATTCTGGATGTCGTCAACAAAAGAAGAAAAAAATCTTGCACTAAAAGTACGGTTTTGTTTTCGGCTAAACATCAAACGTGGGTACAGGAAGATGCATCCTCACGAAGATACAAATATGAAAGACGACGTCAGTCCGAATCGAACGGACGGGACACGACCAGCCAGCCGGGTCGGTATGGCGGTGCCGACAAATAAAAGGAAGCCAATGGGCGGAGGTATAGGGGGGACTTTCGCGATTTATGAATGACGGGCAGCCCCTACCGTGACCAAACTATGCCGGCAGTGCTCCTCCTCTTTATTTCGTATACGAAATAAAGAGGAGGAGGTGCGTGGAGTTAGTATAACACTAACTCCATGCACCTGCACGGGTGGTGGACGGAACCGGTGCCGCTTTGCCGGAGCTCCACGGGTTGGTGAGTCGTCGCGGGGGCAGATGGTCTTCTTGTTCAACGATTTGCCACAAAGCTTGGTCCCGTTGTGCCGTGAAAACATGTCCGCATAGCGGCTCTCTATATTTTATATAGAACGCACAATTTTGCGAAAATGTCCAGAATGCCACGCGCGAAGTTTTGTGCGCCCGACTGGGAGACTGTCAAATTACGTTATTTACGTTACTTTATCTTCAAACACAAAAAGCTTCGTTTCTTCCTTTGATAACATAATCTTGTAAGTACTACTTGGCGCAGCGCACGAACAATGCGCAAAACTTAATGTTTGCTTGATGCGGTTATAGATTATTCTGCCAATACCCAGTTCCTAGCCTACAACGCAGCACCCTTTCCTGCGCAACGGAGAAGGGAAGGGGGATACTATCGTATATTCCCCCCCCCCCCCCCGCCTCCCTCCACATGGCTCAACCATAGAGAAATATAGTAGTACGTAAAGAGCGGACACTTCCATAGGCCCCAGCGGCCCAATTCAGCGTCAGCGAGCGCACCCAACGGCCAGTACAGTCCCTAGTTGAGTGTTTAATCGATGGATACACGCAGAAACCGCAAACCAGATAAATAAATAGATTCAAGGCGAATCCTGGCGGTATTTTTGTATTGGGCAGTAGCATGCGCCCTCTAGTTGAACGAGTCAGTGTTATGGTAACTAGCATGGTTTTTGTTTAAAATGGAATTGTTTTATAAGCATACCTTAATTGTGCTGCAGAAGAAAAGTCATCCAGCGTTACATATAATTCAAACTGGCCGCACACCTAAAAGGATATTTTCACATTTGTGCTAACTCTCTTGAAGGGACGACATGGGACGACACCAGGGATTGACACACAAAAGTATTTATTTTTGTAATTATGACAAGCAAAACAAACATCAACTCTGAAGACAAGGAGTGACGTATGTTATTCATACATTACAAAATAACAATACACATGCAAAATGTATGAATAACAAGTCAACAATTGTACACTGGAAAAAAAAGTACTGTATTACAGCGAGACTTACAGCAAAAAAAAAAAGAAATTTACCGTCCAAGTTCCATGAAAGCCGCTTGCACAGATGACCATGTGCTGAAAGGCGCCTGCACATATGACTGGCTCAGTGGCTTCTAAATTCAGTGACCGAATGCAAATGTCCGTCGACAAAGAAACTACAGTCACAATACTTTTTACATATTGCCGCGCGCGCAACTTGCCAAGTAGGCAGCGCGCGCGTGGCCGAACGGTTATCGCGCTTGTCTCTCACTTGATATGACTAGCCGGCGGAGAAGCACGCACGGAGAGACGGCGAATACCGGCTGGTCCTATCAACTGCAGAGAGCACGCCATGACGTTGCGCCTCTTTCGCTGTTTGATTGGCCCTTCGGCTCATAACATCGGCCGCGCTCGGACCTAAGCTGAAACGAAGTTTTTTTTTATAGAAAACAAGGCTCATCCATCCGTCAGGCGACATCGCAGCATGCAACCGCTCGTGGGTTTATCTCGCCTACGGTGATTTTTCAGCGTTCGCGGGGCCTCGACAATCGGCCTTTTTTATGTCCCGTGATCAGTGTATGCGCTCAAGTGTTCATTATGTGTGTCCAAGTTCAAGCGGTGCATGTTGTTTTTCGAACCGTGTCCGAATGATACAAAGTTTCACGTTTCCGTCCTGTGAGTGAGTGAAGTCGGTTAGGGCTAGCATTGACCAAGCAATGCTAGCAATGTGTCTGCTCAAGTTCAAGCGGTGTGTATTGTTTTTCTACCTGTGTCCGAATAATACGAAGTTCCACGTTTTCATCCTGTGAGTGAAGCGAGTTGGTTAGTGCTGTGCTTTGTGCTTGTTGACGCGATCAACGTTGGTGCTTTTTGAGTGTGAGTCCTCGAACGTCCGCAAGTTCCTTATTTTTCCCACTCCATTGGTAGGCTCAAGTTCAAGTTATAACTGTGCGTGCGGTTTTCTTACTTTTTTATTATTTCTTAGCTACGAGTTCGAGTAAGGGCAATGTTCACAGTGAAGTAAGTTGGTTGGTTGGTCAGTGGTAGCATTCTTGCACGTTCGCTTGTTCCGTGTTATTTCGAAATAATATCTCCATGCTGCTCTCTTGGCAAAAAAAAAAAAAAATTTTTTTCTTATTAGTGCAGTGTACTTTTGGTAAGGTCGCGCAGTGTTCAGGTTGACAAAGTTCAGGAACGGCCGGCGTGTTACTTTCTTTCCTTTTGCACTCAGCCCTGCGAGCCTGATGTCTGCAAAATCTAATAAAACATCTATCTGTCCATCAAGAATTGCCTGTCTGCTTTTTTTTTATGTCAGAAAACGACAATGTGTTTTGGAGGCACGACTGAAACAGCTGACACCGGCGAAGCTGCCGTAGCGATACCGACTGCAATGTTCGTCGGAGACGCTGCACTCGTCGCAGAAGCGTGTACGTGGGGCACACGAATTTTATTGCAGTCGCAACTTCCGCTCCTAAAGCTGACGGACTCGACGCAATTGTCTCAATGGCAAAAGTGTGCGACTTAGCGGTGATTTAATGCGTGCGAGAGTTCCGTGTTGCAGTTCTAGCATTTTGCTATCGAGTACGATCGTATAACAATTTGGCAACGCTGCGATTCGAACGTCTTGCGACAAAGCCACGTCTTGATCAGAGCCCCCTGCTCGCCCTGCTCCATTCAGTGATTTTAGCCGCCCTAAAGGCGAGGCCTCATTGCTATTGCCGTAAGCCATCCTTCGGACCACTCAAAACACGTGCCTTAGCCATTTAACTATCTATCATAATGTTTTCAATTTAATCTTTAATGATCGCACCTGCTCACCGTCAAAAAAAGTAAAGCCTCACAGGCGTCACTCCCTGAAGCACCCGACATTTCGGATGGACCCGCCGGTTTAGAAACGAGCTTTATAAAACGCACAACCATTCTCCCCGGTCGCAATAGCGCGCACAACAATGAGATAAACCTCCGAAAGCAGTAACAACCGTCGAAGTACCGAACAAAACAAATTATTGACGGGCCCAGAACTGCCATCGAGTCTGCTGGGGGATTGCAAGTACGCCCACACCAAACGCGCCGCACGCCAGGCGGCGCTAGCATAATTCAAGATGTCACGTTTGCATCCTATGGGTTAGTGCTAGCATTGAAGGCTCTCTTCGAACGCTAATATGGAAATCATTTCTTTGTTGCTGCATCGCGGCCAAAAATATATATGCTCTTATCATTCTAGCAGAAGAATGTGACGAACTTTGTCCTGTTATTATGACCGTGTGCAGTAGAAGCCGACGTCACCTTTTCTATTCCGTTCAGCCCACCTCGAAAAAAAAAAAGTTATTTTTTTTTTGTAATAAAAAAACTTTTTTTTTTTAGTTTGTAAAAGTTAAAAAAAAATAAATAAATAAAGTTCGTGCCTTGTTTATTTTCTTTTTTTACGCTCCATCTCGCCATTGCTCCAAAATGACGAGTGGAATTCGCCATCATAGTAAAGGTCTTTTCACACCATACTGTTTCACTAGTCAGCGAACGAAAATAAAAAGACAGACATACACTTCATGCCAGGCACACAAACAAAGCAGGGATAGTTACAAGAATGAGAGGGATGCGCACACGAAGGCAAACAGTGTACAATAAATACACGAAAACTCGCAGCAACCGAAGGACGACGCCGCAAACACGTGTACGCGCACACGCACCAAAAGCACGTAGGTCACGCGCACGTATCGACACGGAACTGGCAATTTTGGTGATTTGAAATGTCGATATCGATCGCGTGAACGATTGTATTCAGCAGAGTGTGCACCGGCGGAACCGCGCATAAAGAATAATTTGACAATATAAACAGCGACCGTAAAATCCTCCTAAACGCTATATCAGCCAAAAGTACCGTATTATATGTAATAATTAAGCACATTCTACAAGGCCGGGTTTTCTATGCACTTTTTTTTTTTTTGCGCGAAACCAACTGTTCAATTAGTTTCCGAAGCTGGCAACCACAGCTGCAAGCAGCGCCATCCTTGATGTATTCCTGAACTTCGCATAGTCACGTTTCGACCGCCATCACAGAGAGGGCGCAACACGACGTCCAATTTATAATTCCTGTCTTTTTATGATTTATTTAATATTCAGGCACGATCATCGAAAGTGTGAGCTGATAATGAGGATCTGGGACAGTAAACTCTATTTTGTACTAAAAATATGTGCCTAAATGTCTGCCAAAAGGGGTCCAAATACTCGTTTTTGACTATCAACAAATTCGTGATTTGGCCTATATTGAAACTTTTTTTATAAACAATCCAAGTTGAAATTTAGAAAAAGGGCCTCTGTATGCAAAGCAGAATATGTTCTTCTTTGCGGGTCTACAATTTTATTCAACTATGCCAATCTCTAAGAGCTGTACTACTGTACTACCAAGTGAAGTTTCCCAAAATTGACTGTTTTTGTCAATTTTCACGTGAGCATTCCGAAAAAAAGTTTAGGTCATATTACAATGAAATTTAGCGTAGCTCCTTCGACTGTTATTGCAAACACATGTAAAAAGTTTCAAATAAAATGACCGGGTAGGTGCCAAAAAATTCGCGACTGAATGTGCTTCCGCGAAGTCAGTGTTTCTAAATTAAATATCTGTCAAAATAAAATAAAAAACTAAAAAAGGGCTTCTGTAGACAATGAACGCACTCTTTTTCTATAACATTCTAAGATTTGAAATAAATTGCTTCAATAGTGAACCCTGCACCTCTGTATTACGAAACCATGTTTTGCCGAAAAGGCCAATATTCGCGAGTGCCCACTGAATTAGCTTTTTGCATTAGGAACACAAATCATACATCAAACGAAAGATAATGTTGTACACTACAAGATGATATATAACACATAATTTTAGCAAGCTTGAACACGCCACAATCGCATTTCAAAAACGCGCGGAAAGCGTCGTATGTCATGGCCGCCGTGGGACCGCAGCCTTAAGGCCTGACCACACTAGCGTGAACGGCGCCGCCGGTCGGCACCGCTGGGCGGCACCGCCGTCCGGCATCCCAACGCGAGGAGTCCACATTGGCCTCCGTTTTGCGGGCGTCACGTGACAGCACTGGCCCTCGCGATCGCGCGCGCGCCTCCCGCCGGATTTTCCGCTCTTTCGTCGTCTGCTCTTCGGTAGATTCTTCCGTTTCGGCTCTCATCTTTCGCATGTATCAGCATCGAAACCGCACTCGCTGCCTACGTGGTAGGTGTCCATGATGACCTGGTGATCAGCGTGAAAGTGATTATCCTAGCCTGCTCGTTGATCTTGCGACGTCGCCGCGCTCTGAAGGGAAGGAGGGACAGGTTTTGGGTCCGGCCGAGTTGGTTCTACCGAAACACCGAAGGAAAGGTCCGTGCTTTGCTGCCCCGGCGGCGCGCCAGAGATGAAGGCTACTTTCGAAAGTGTCACCAAATCAACACAATATCCGTCACAACACAGACGACAAGCAACAAGTGCCACGGAGAAACTCACTTGTAATTCCGAATTCCTCTCCTATAATTTCCCAGCGGTTGTTCTTAGCGTCATTATCTTGGTAGTCTGGCTGCGTCTTGTCATATAAAAAGGGAACCAGTCGCACAGTTTCAAGGAACCGCTCCGTTGGGAAAGGCATCGGGGGCGAAGTAGGGATAGCAGACGACACGAAACACGTCCTTCGGAACGTGAAAGAGGCGCGGGGGACCGGCTTGAACATTGCCATGGCATCGCAACGTCACTATCTACGCCACCTCCCATTTGTTCCTCTCTTCTGCGGCGAGCGGCGCCGATCTCTGAACCGCGCAAGGAGCGGTTGGCTCTGCGGCGCAGAACGTCGCGCCGGTGAAGCCGAAAACTGGTTTCGGTCGGCAACCGGCAGCGACGACCGTCACGCCGCAGGCCTCCGCGACGCCAATGTGGCCGTGCCTTTACGCCGCTCAGCGAGTCCGGTACGATGACTGAAAAACCTCGCGGCAAGCCGCCGGCATAGACATCGGGTCTTGCAAACACCACAATCGATCACAGGCACAACGGCTAAAGGGCGATTCACACACTTCGTCGAGTCCGACCGACGTACGGGTTACTATGGCAACAGCTGCATCGGCTCCAACAAAACAGGATGAAAACCAATTTTGTTGGAGCCGACACAGCTGTTCATAATAAAACTCGCTTTCGGTCGGACTCAACTCAAGTGTGTGAATAGCCCTTATAGGGGTATGCAAACTAGCGCCATGGTCCGTGAACGTTTAAGAAAAGTCGGGAAAACGTCACTCCTCGCCACGACACATCACGGCAAGCCACGGCGCCCCGCCCCGTGGCGTGTTCCATGACGAAACCACTGGATGCTACCAATCACGGTCACGGTGGTCACGAACCATCGTGACCGTGACCGGAGAGGAGGTGAAGGTTTCGTTCAGCGAGATTTGCGTGGAGAAAGGCTACGCGGAGGGGTGACCGGCCGGAGTCTCGGGATGCAGCGAAACGCACCGATCATGTGAACAGAGGGTGGGCCAGTCACATGATCGCTTCCCCCTCTCCGACTCAACACGGCTTGCCACGGTTCACTGTCGTGTTCAAACTGAAGAACGGAGAAGGAGTCCAGCTTTTTTGACGGAGCGGTGATACGTTCACGGACCACGGCGCCACTAGCGGCGGAAACATGTAGGCACCCTAGGCGCCACTTTCCATACCCCCTAATGCGTTTCATCCCAACAGCCAGGGTGAGACCAAGCGAGCGGCGAGCGAACGGGCGGCCGAAAGCGAGAAAGAGCAGGTGGCACCCTCACCCGGCGCGAAAGCCAACTGCGATGAGCATTCGCATGGCTGCACATGCTCCGTTCTTTTTCTGGGAGACGAGGCTCGCCCAGTACCAAACTCAGTACAACTGGCGCGGTAAGAACCCAAAAAGGCAAAGACGACGCTTTCAGAGACATCGTCACTGTCGGTGTTTTTGTCTCGAGTCCTGAGGTCTGACGCCGGAGCCAGAAACGGACTTGTTCCCGGAGGTTCTTGCCTTTGTAAACTTTGGCGGAAGCCGACTTGGAATGGTGGGTTAAGTCAGCGCGAGGAACCTTGTGGATATATTGCAAAATGCGTAGGAAAAAAAAAAAAAAGGCTAGAGGACTGGTGACGTCAGAGCAAGAAGCAGTGGAGACGTAGTACATTCTCCTGCAGCAGGGCATGGACTCTGTTCACCCGGCTCACGAAGGGAATGACCAACACGATGCAGTTCAATCAAGACATATCCAATGATCCAGCATTGCTCGGTGAAGCCGTGGTCACACTGATAATACAACATAAAAAAATACACTTTGCAGGCACTGTCTGAAGATGTTTCTTCCATGACAAAGGAGACGCGGCAATTATTTCATGTCTGGGATTAGTACGAAAAAATGATTTTGGATAAAGAAGACTCTGAACTCCAAGAAAAGTATCTTTTTGTGAAAAAAATAAATTATATTGTTTCTGACATCATGCTCTCAATATCTGAAATTTGCGTAAAACCCGTGTAGATCATAAAACATCGAAAAAAAAAAAACAGTTGTTTAGCACACACGTTTACGTGGGCGCCTAATTTCTTAGTTACATGCCCAATTTTACACCAAGATACAAACACTGAAAGACGCCATATGAGTCCAAATAGGAGCTCCAAAACAGAAGACTTTATGAGATTTCATTATATTTTTGTTACTTTGGAGTTGGGTGTTAGCTACAATACTTCGTTTTTGTATGCTTTAAAAAAAAAAAAAACTACTAATTGAATTGCGCGTGTTAAATTTTGAAAGCCTCGTTTTGTTGGATTTTAGTTAAATGACAAAATCTCCAGTTCAGGCAGAAACGGCCTTATTGAGGGCCAGAAGAAGCAAAGTGGGCATCGGTGCCCACAACTTTCGAGACAGCCAAATGTTCAATCTATCTCACTCCTTCAACATATCAAGAAATTAGATAAGTACTTTCTGTTCCTTCTGAGAAATTATTTTTTTTTTAAAGATGAGCGTCTCCGACCATGCCATGCCTCCCGTCGCCCACCTCGTATAGCGACGCAGGCTTGCTTTCGCCACCAACTTGTCAACGGTGTGAAACGCCGCGCCGCAAGGTCTCCAACGCACTCCTGAAAACACGTTTTACTCATTTGAAGTGGACGTTGTCCTCACTTCCAGGCATCCGTATCCTTTTCACGTTACGTAATGATACTAGCGTCTTAATTCTACTCTACTTTTGCCCAGGTAACTGCCGACGAACGCAGGCCTGCGTCGTCTGCTGCCCGAGTTTGGGAATGCACACTGCGCGTCGGCCTCGACTGTCGTATGCCCAGATGTACAAAGAATTCAGATCGGATAGCTCTTCACCGATGGAAAATAACATCCGTGATGTCGCTTCCCCGTTGGACTTAAATGTATGCTATTTCTGGCGCTCAATAAGGCCGTTTCTGCCTAAACTGGAGATTTTGTCATTTAATTAAAATGGAACAAAACGAGGTTTTCAAAATTTAACACGTAAAATTCAATTATTAGTTCTACGTGAACAAACAAAAAAGGTATTGTCGGTAACACCCTACTCCAATTTGACTAAAAATAAATAGATAAAGGAATCAAAGTCTCTTCTATTTAGAGCTCCTATTTCGACTCAAGACGACGTCTTTCAATGTTTGGATATTAGTGTAAGATAGGGCATGTTATTAAGTAATTAGGCGCCCACCTAGACTTGTGTAGTACGCAACCGTTCTTTCACAATGTGTTTTGTTTTGTTTTTTACTACAAGGGTTTCATGCAAATTCCAGAAATTTAAAGCACGATATCAGCAAAAATAGAATTTATTTTTTTTTCCCAAAAATACTTTTTTTTTTTTAGTGAAGGGGTTTCTTTATTTATGATACTTTTTTCGTACATATCTCAGAGATGAAAAAATTGCCGCGTCTCCTTCGGCATGGAATGACCCTGGCGGTCACACAGGTCACACAATAACTGACTGCAGACGAAGCATATCTGAAGCTGCTTCGAGCACGTTTGGGGGGCGTCCGCTGATTAGTTTGTTATCATGGCTACCGCGAATACCGTGTCGTTTGTGGGATGTGTGAGCTGAGCAGTATGATGGCGGCTTAAAGGTCTTTGGGGGTTCATTGCCTGAACGGTCTCTGGGACAGGACGCCTATTTTGTCATACTGCGGTACATTCTGGATGTCGTCAACAAAAAGAAGAAAAAAATCTTGCACTAAAAGTACGGTTTTGTTTTCGGCTAAACATCAAACGTGGGTACAGGAAGATGCATCCTCACGAAGATACAAATATGAAAGACGACGTCAGTCCGAATCGAACGGACGGGACACGACCAGCCAGCCGGGTCGGTATGGCGGTGCCGACAAATAAAAGGAAGCCAATGGGCGGAGGTAGGGGGGGACTTTCGCGATTTATGAATGACGGGCAGCCCCTACCGTGACCAAACTATGCCGGCAGTGCTCCTCCTTTTTATTTCGTATACGAAGAGGTGCGTGGAGTTAGTATAACACTAACTCCATGCACCTGCACGGGTGGTGGACGGAACCGGTGCCGCTTTGCCGGAGCTCCACGGGTTGGTGAGTCGTCGCGGGGGCAGATGGTCTTCTTGTTCAACGATTTGCCACAAAGCTTGGTCCCGTTGTGCCGTGAAAACATGTCCGCATAGCGGCTCTCTATATTTTATATAGAACGCACAATTTTGCGAAAATGTCCAGAATGCCACGCGCGAAGTTTTGTACGCCCGACTGGGAGACTGTCAAATTACGTTATTTACGTTACTTTATCTTCAAACACAAAAAGCTTCGTTTCTTCCTTCGATAACATAATCTTGTAAGTACTACTTGGCGCAGCGCACGAACAATGCGCAAAACTTAATGTTTTCTTGATGCGGTTATAGATTATTCTGCCAATACCCAGTTCCTAGCCTACAACGCAGCACCCTTTCCTGCGCAACGGAGAAGGGAAGGGGGATACTATCGTATATCCCCCCCCCCCCCCCCGCCTCCCTCCACATGGCTCAACCATAGAGAAATATAGTAGTACGTAAAGAGCGGACACTTCCATAGGCCCCAGCGGCCCAATTCAGCGTCAGCGAGCGCATCCAACGGCCAGTACAGTCCCTAGTTGAGTGTTTAATGGATGGATACACGCAGAAACCGCAAACCAGATAAATAAATAGATTCAAGGCGAATCCTGGCGGTATTTTTGTATTGGGCAGTAGCATGCGCCCTCTAGTTGAACGAGTCAGCGTTATTGTAACTAGCATGGTTTTTGTTTAAAATGGAATTGTTTTATAAGCATACCTTAATTGTGCTGCAGAAGAAAAGTCATCCAGCGCTACATATAATTCAAACTGGCCGCACACCTAAAAGGATATTTTCACATTTGTGCTAACTCTCTTGAAGGGACGACATGGGACGACACCAGGGATTGACACACAAAAGTATTTATTTTTGTAATTATGACAAGCAAAACAAACATCAACTCTGAAGACAAGGAGTGATGTATGTTATTCATACATTACAAAATAACAATACACATGCAAAATGTATGAATAACAAGTCAACAATTGTACACTGGAAAAAAAAAGTACTGTATTACAGCGAGACTTACAGCAAAAAAATGCAATATGATGGAGGGCATTTAAGAAATTTACCGTCCAAGTTCCATGAAAGCCGCTTGCACAGATGACCATGTGCTGAAAGGCGCCTGCACATATGACTGGCTCAGTGGCTTCTAAATTCAGTGACCGAATGCAAATGTCCGTCAACAAAGAAACTGCAGTCACAATACTTTTTACATATACCGTATACCTTGACCGCAACGGAAGAATGACTAGAAACCCGCACGAGACAACAAGCCGCGGAACCAACTCAACCCACAAAACGAGGCAAGAGACACAGACCAAGCAGCCGAAGTATCCGCCCTCCGTCGAGCCCACGACTCCGAAGCCAACCGTCGTGCCGCAGCCATAGCCACAGCCGTTGAAGTCGTCTTTGAAAGTTTTCAAAGTTCGTAATAATTTTAGAAGTTTACTCTATACAGTGAAGTTATTTATTAATATTATATGTTTGACAAATGTTCAAATCAAAATAAGTGGCACTGTTGCGCCTACTAACGGCCAGTAGAGTCCCTAACTCCTGGGCCGCGAAACGGCTTGAGTGGCCACTCTTTACGTAGTCCTATATTTCTCTATGGCTCAACGCCATTGGTCGCGCGCGCTATGATGCCGAGTCAACAGCTGCGCTCCCATGTTGGCGCTTTCTTCTATGACCTTGCTAAGGTGCTACCACTGTTGTACACGTTCCTAGAAAAAAAAAAAAAAAAGAACAAAAGCTCGTTCCCCGTTCCTTCTGATTTTTGGAACGCGTTCCCGTTTCATAAGTGAAAAAGGAACCCGTTCCCGCTGCAGTTGAAAAAATGGAACGTATCGTTACATATACGTTACATTTATATTTTGCTGATTACCACATTTTGTTAGGTCGAGCAAAGTTTTCTTATTTTTTATCTAAAAATGAACAAGATCCTGCTCTTCGTAAAGATATTGTTTTTATGCTTTTAGAATTTCCCTCTTCGAAATAAAATAAAACTTGCTCCACTGGACGACAAAATAGGAACGCCGTTCTTTTTTCCGTAAAAATGTAACGATAATGTAACGATAAAATAACGTTCCAGTTCCACTGATGCAAGATGAAACGGCGGCGTTCCTTCGTTCCTCCCAAAAGGAACGCGTTTCGGGAACGCCGTTCCGTACAACACTGGTAGAAAGCTATCGCTCGTCAAATGACTTTTCCTCTAAACACGCGGTTTCCACCGGGCCTCCACTAGGCCTATGTTCCCACAACAGCAACAGAGTGCTTTCTCGCCCAACTCGCCATAGCTGCATTCCCACCGCGTACGCCGCCCTACACTCCTCGGCCAAAGAGCCCCCAACCCCAGAAACCGACAATCGACCTCGGGCTCGAACGCCGACCTCCGAAAACTCGCCGCGGAGAGACACGCACCGCCTCGACCCGCATACTGCCCGGCTCAATATAACCCAGAGAGACGGACGGTCCCCTCTTTTGTCGTTTGTTAGCAGCGGGGACACTCGGCCGCCGCGACGGCAAGAGGCAGCCCACGTCCAGCGAAGAGGGGAAGGCCAACAACGCGGGCGCCGCATCTGTCCGCGGGGTGGCCGGAGGAGCGTATAGGACGGGGGGAAGGTAGGAAACCGAGCCTAGGGTTCTTGGGTCACGTCGTCGTGGGTCGACCTCGCTCCCGCTATTTATACGACGGGCAGATGTCCGTCTGGGGCCCGGTTAGGCCTGACTCGACCGGGAAAGAGGAGCGCGCGCGGACTTGGGGCTGGAAGCGGGCGCGCCGCCGAGCGCGCTCTGAATGACGCAGCAGCAGAGAGGGCCGTGCACCAACGTGCTCGGCATCGACGTCCGGACGTGGAGCGGCCGTGGGCTCGCGTAGAATCGGTATACGGTGGCAACGACGACGGTGCTCGGACCGGGTCGCTTTGTTTCTTGGCGGCAGCGCGCGCGTCGATACCGCCGGCTGTTTACGCCTCTCACCGCCTCGCACTGCATGGCATCGTCGGTCGCATTTGGGTTTTGTTTCGCGGCTGATGTGCTTTGCTTTTGCGTTTAGTTGAAGACGTGAACAAAAGGTCGTCGGAACTAGGGTACCTCCATACACGCGCGCCTTTTGTTGGGGTGTGGTGAGGGCACATCGGTTCCCTTCGCGACCGATCGTTTGCTTCGTTCTCGGAAAATACACGCGCTATATGGTGTCTATCGACGACGGCGCATAAACGTGATTATTTCTGGCTTGTACTTTACTGCATTTTTTCCTGAATGCTCACGTTCTTGGTATATTCGATATGTTTCTTCAAAACGCAAAACAATGAATGTGATTGGGTACCGACGTCCTCTGTGGTGCCCAAAGCCAATAGGATGTCTTCAGCCGGAGACATAGAGACATGGAGACACAAATGGGAGGAGCTACTGCCGCTGGTACTGTCTGCGAGGTTCAACAGCTATGTACCTTGCGGTGAAAAGTGCAGTAATAGCCTCTAATATTAGAGAGTTTTCGTAGATCGTTTTCGCCGTCCCGCAACGTTCTCCACAAGGTCCACAACCCGCTACGATACCCGGAACTGTACAGTCAAGGCCATCGGCGCGTATTCGCAACTTTCACGACCTATAGGTGGCGCGACGGTGCCTATCAAAATGGCTGTCATCTGGATGATCGTCCTAGAACAGCAGTACGGTGCGGGGTCTGCGACGCGTAAGTAATTCTAGTTTTGCTTTACTCGAGCAGTATAGGAGCGTTACTTTATTTTTTCACGTCAGGAATGTCTAGGTAAATACCTTTTCTGTGAAGCCGATCATCCAGGAGCTAGGGAGCGCGACTCTCACACCGCGGTACCACCATCGCTGAAAGTTGCGAATAGGCACAGTAGTTGCTTCTTCGTAGCGGAGGGCTTAGCGGAGGGGGAGGGAAACGCTGTTTACGAAAACTCCCTATTGGGGAGTTTTCGTAGATCGTCTTCGCCGTCCCACAACGCTCTCCACAACCTGCTACGATACCGGGAACTCTACAGTCAAGGCTATCGGCGCGCAGGCGCAGTAGCGGCTCCTTCGTTGCGGAGGGCTTAGCGGAGGTGGAAACGCGGTCTACGAAAACTGCCTATTATCCACGTTTTACGCTCAGAGCTCGACGAGAAAGATGACCCCGCTATTGGGAGACAAAACTGCCGATCCGCATTTCCTCTCTCTCGTTTTTTTTTCTTAATAAACTGGCTCATACGCTTGACGAAGGCTCAGAAAGTATACCTCAGCATGAGGTAGAACCGTAGAACCCACCGAAAGTGCTCATATTACGCGGTAGCTCGTGCGACAAACGAAGGTCCCGGGAGGGGTGGTTCCCGTTTCGACCCATTCCCAATACAACCTTCCCGTTTGTACCTTCCCGTTTCGACCCGGCTCAAAACAACCTTCTCGTTTCATCCTTTCCCATTTCGCCCTTTCCCGAAACAACCTTCCCGCTTCGGCCATCGTTCGGTTCGTTTGTATTGTTCGTTAACAGTTGATTAGGTTCAAGTGTCCAGTGTCTGTTCTCCTTGCTCACATCACTTCTCTCTCTCCCGAAACAACCTCGGAGACGTGACACCGTAAGATAAACGCTGTGTCAGGGAGGGCTCACCTGAACATTTACAACTTCATCGACCTGCAAGCGGGATGAGGCCTTGACAAGGATATCGCTGCAGCAGCTTGCAAATGGTGGTGCCACGCGGGCCAGGTGACCGCCGCGAACTATCACAATTGGAGTGTCGCCTTTCTGATGGCGCGATTTTCCTGCTCAACTTCCTCAACCAAGGCGATAGCATTTTGTGGTTTATGATTTTTGCCTGCGTACACGACGGTTCTGTGTTTAAACTTGTAAGAAAATGAACTCGCAATCAAATGCCCGTCAGCCTGTCTGATTTATCACTTCTAAAAATACCTCGTTTACTATAAGGAAGTTTTAGAATAACGTACGCAAGCGCTTTTGGTAATCTAAAAATACCCTCGCGATATAAAAACTTAAGCAACGCAAATTTTCGCTTACTCAAAGTGTTTGCCTGCGTTACTGTAAGAATTTATTAGGGAGTTTTCGTAGACCGCGTTTCCCCTTTCGCTAAGCCCTCCGCAACGAAGAAGCCGCTATTGCGCTTGCGCGCCGATGGCCTTAACTGTAGAGTTCTGGGTATCGTAGCGGGTTGTGGAGAGCGTCGCGTGACGTCGAAAACGGTCTACGAAAGCTCCCTGTTATTGTACAGAGCGCGACACCGTTAGCGCGAACAAGCGATTGTTGGTTTCAGCTGTTTGTCTAAAAAAATATCAGAAGACTGCCATCAATATTATTAGTGTGTCTGAAAGTGCTCACACCAGTGGCCCACACTAACCTAAGCGGTAAAATGTGGTACCTTCTAATACCATTTCGAAGTAAAATTCAAAAAATCTCCAACATCGTGTTCGTGGTAACGTTGTCGAGCAGTGTACATAGCCCATTTCGTAGTTACACATTTTGGGGACCATTTTGAAAGAAACATTTTAAGTGGTTCAAGTAGAAATATATTTCGTTGAAGCTTGTCTAAAAGTATTGCATATTTTAAGAATAAATTTACAAGCAAAAATATTTCACAACATAACTGAATTGCTCGCCTGCACCTTTGCATTAATTGTATTAACATAATTTCGGGACATATTCTTGAGCAGAAAAACTGCGGAAACCAGGATTAGAACGATAGACACTTTTCGCGAAGAGGTTGAGATGTGCGGGGCTTTATACCGAAGGGTTCAAACGGGACGAATTCAAAAGTAAACAATGTCTTGACTACGGGTTCAAATATGAAGGGCGTTTCGGGATCGGGTTGAAACGGGACAGGTTCAAACGGGAAGGTCGTTTCGGGAATGGGTCGAAACGGGAAGGGTTCAAACGGGAAGGTCGTTTCGGGAATGGGTCAAAACGGGACGGATTCAAACGGGAATGGGTTGTTTCGGGCTACACCCTCTTGTATAGCGCTGGGCTCAGGTAAGCTGACATTAAATTGTTGGGGGGTTGTGTGTATGTTTATACAGCATGAACTTAGTCTGCCTCAACGGACGACTAGTCTCTTAGCTGTAGAAGAGCAATTTAGCCAGTGCAGTGCAGCCGCTAGCCTGGGGTCTTTAACGCGCTCCACGCAGTAGTGACACACGCCTGTACGGTGCTCATCCAGATCGAAACGTACAGGGGTGGGGATTGAACCCAGGAGGTTCTGCAGCGTGAGCTTTCGCTCCACGTGCTCCGAGCTGGTGTGCGCTCGGCCACTCGGCCACCGACCGCACCAATATTAATTATAAACCAAGTTCGGCTGCTATACTTCACGTGTATTCGCTCTTTGTCGCGTGAGTTGAAACGTGGTGACGCCAGTCTGCAAATAGCCCTCAACCACTTCCGGCTCTGAACTAGACGGCGGGTATCGCAGTAATTGCGAAATCAAATCTACGCTCAACTTTCTGGAAATGGCCAGTTATAGAACTGTCAGACCTAGTTCACTCTTATGATAAAAGAACGACGAGTAAAACGTCAGGAAGTATATACGCGAACCAGAAGTGTGCCGGGACTGTCCAATAGATGGCGCCACTGAGTTTGTTGTCAAAGAAAAAACGGAGCGAATAGCTGCGGGGGTCCCACTGCTCTTACATCATACAAAAATCATAGTCTGCAAGCACGAGTCACCGCAATATCCCTGGTTCGAATGCCGCCTGCCAAGTTTCCTCCTTGAACTCATTGCCATGCGGCATTCGAAGCTCGGATCATCGCGCAGACCGTCGTTTGTACGACGTATAAGCATTGTGACCCCCGGCTTATGCCCCTCGGGCCGTGGTCTACGAGAAATGCTCCGTCTAGGAGGAACCGCACCGTGGCGCTACTGACTGCGGTATTAGTCGCTAAGAACGCCAAAAAGTAATTTTAGTTATTCAATGAATAACGTACCCTTGCAGACAGTAAGTCAATATAAATATCTTGGAGTCATCATTTCATCAAATCTCAGTTGGAATGCGCACATGAACTACATATCTGCTAAAGCTTCACAGAGACTCTGGATGTTAAGAAGAAAACTACAGTACTGCACACCCGGATTCAAATTAATGACCTACACTACTGTTATTAGGCCATTACCAGAATATGCCAACTCGGTATGGAATCCCTACACACAAATAAGCATAAACCGACTAGAAACAATACAAAAAAGCACAACGCTTTCTTTATAACAGGTACAACAGGGAAGCGTCTATTTCCTGTTTATACGAACTTCCAGGCTTACGTGAGCTTAACATTCGCAGAAATATTATCCGCCTCAAACTTCTATACAACATAGTCAACGTTAAAATTCTGCTTCCATTTGAAGATTACGTGCAATACAACATGACGAGGCCGACTCCAAACAAACATGACAAAGCCATAATAGTCCCACAAGCTGAAGGACCTCTTTGAAGTTTTCATTTCTTCCTCGCTGCATCAACGAATGGAATAATTTACCAATAAACATACTTAACCAATCATCAACTCCTGCATTTGTAGCGGCTCTCACAAAACATTTGCTGCCTTAAATAAGTATGTTGTCTGCTTAAAATGGTGTTTTTAAACTGTCGGTTGTTGCGTTTCTCTTGTATTTATTACCTCATGTGCTACTCTATTGCCTTTATTTAATATCGCTGTTACTGTTGTTCTTTTTTTCTTTCTGTCTTGTTTTTCTTCTATTTTGCTCAATCAAAGATCACCCTTGCCTTGGCCACCTTGTAGGTGGCTGGCAGTATTATCAAATTAATAAATAAATAAATAATCGAGAAGCGGGAACATAAGAAGCCTTGCGTTTCTTAAGCTGGCTGCGACTAATAAGTATTGTACTCAGTTTTCGGATAAATCCAATAAAATCCGAAAAACACTCATACGCACTAGTAAACTAGGGTGTATTGCACCTGGTAGCGTAGTGGGAGATCTACAACTGCTAGACCAATCATCTATCGGCGCTGCAGCGCGCAAAGCACATCTGAAAAATACGTTCAAGTAAAAAAACAACGTTTTACTTAACACGGCTATGATGTAAAATTCGGTTTCTATGTCACTGAAAAAAAGCAAAAAGAAATGTAATTACAATGCAGCACCTGGTTCCTCCCTCCCACCGATAGTTAATCGGCACATAGGATAGTTGCAGGCAGCGCCGACGTCGTTTTCACTTGTGTATAATTTTGTGTAGAGATGGCAGAAATACTGGAAAAAGTCATGTATTAAATACAAGTATTTAAATACGTCATGTAAAAACAATGGTTTATACTGTAACACATGCTTAAGAGTGTCGCGACACATTCCAAATATATTTAAAAAAACAATTGAACCAGTATTTAGAAATATAAAATAAAATTGCAGGGCAAATTGCCCTGCAATTGTGCTGCTACGGGAAACGTTCTTAGTATATATTTCGAATTCGGATTTATCTGAAAAACTCAAAATTCAGATAATACTCGGTTGAGAAAAAAGAAAAAGAAAAAGACACTCTTCAGGAACCCAAAGACATTTTCTCCGTCACGTTTTTATTATTTCCAAGTTCGTTCGTTCCACTGTGCACTTTCCAAAGGCTTATAAAATTAAAGACGTTTACAATTCTCCGTAATGCCGAATTAGAGCGCAGTATTGAGGAGGAGGAGGGGAGGGCATGGAGGAGAGGGTATGGCCTCCTCCCTCTCCGTACCCTACCCTTCTCCTCTCCTGCTCCTTTCCCTTCCCATTTAGCGGGGAATTTTGCTCAATTTGCCGCTGAATTTTTTCGTTAAACTTAGCGGAAACATTTCTCGCTAGATTTATCGGGAAAATTTCCCGCTTGATTTAACAGCACATTTTCCCGCTAAATTTTCCCTTTAAATGCAGCGAGAAAAATTTTCCGCTATATTTTGCCATAATGCAATGCGCAGTTTCCGCCCGCTTGCATTATTCCCACAATGCAACACGCGCGGTTACGCCGACGGCGACGGCGACGGCGACGCCTCTCAAGCTGGAAACGGGCGCCTAAGAGCTGCGCTCTAAAAAAGGATGTCCTCTGAATCCTTAACAGCGCATACCAGTTCAAGCGGGGGCGTTCCTCCTATAGACCTTTTCATGTTTACAAACATGAACTGCCTCCTGCGTCCCAAGCAACTTCCGGTCGCTCCCTTTGAAAGTATGTCGAGCTTGCCTATGTCGCCAGTGCTAGAAAGCATAAACGCTACACGCACATCAAAGTTGGAGATTTAACGAGGGCCCTCGGCTGGTCAATTTAACGTCTTGGAGGAGGCAAGTTGGTTTACAAGAGTATTCGAAAATATTTATCATATCTGGGGGTTCTGCGTTCTTTTGGCGTTCACCTGGAGAATTGGTGGTTAAACGTTTCATCAACATTTCAAACAGCGGTGTTAGGGTGGGCTTTGTTCATACTTTTATAAACCGGAAGTTCTCTGGGACGTCAAAGACTAGAACAACTCCTGGTGGCGTTTGCCATGAAAAGGGTCTATATAAGAGCTTCACTCGCCCTACTGTGACCTCCTTTTGTTGCAGACTGAAGCTTTGCACACGTTCCCCTGCCATCCTTCTTGACTACAAAAATTCCAGATTCAGTCCGTTGCGTTAATGTGGCTATTTGGGTCAGTGGGTTCATGATCGTAGGCAAGCGCTAAAAAATAGACCCTTTTCATGTTTACAAACATGAACTGCCTCCTGCGTCCCAAGCAACTTCCGGTCGCTCCGTCTTTGAAAGTATGTCGAGCTTGCCTATGTCGCCAGTGCTAGAAAGCATAAACGCTACACGCACATCAAAGTTGGAGATTTAACGAGGGCCCTCGGCTGGTCTATGTCTTGGAGGAGGCAAGTTGGTTTACAAGAGTATTCGAAAATATTTATCATATCTGGGGGTTATGCGTTCTTTTGGCGTTCACCTGGAGAATTGGTGGTTAAACGTTTCATCAACATTTCAAACAGCGGTGTTAGGGTGGGCTTTGTTCACACTTTTTATGAACCGGAAGTTCCCTGGGACGTCAAAGACTAGAACAACTCCTGGTGGCGTTTGCCATGAAAAGGGTCTATAGACAGGGGCAAGAAGTTGACGTAATCACTGGCGCACTCGCAACTAACAATCATTCGTTTTTGCCACAAGTGTTCTAGATATTGACTGAATGCAATTGTGTCTGCAGTTACACTGTCCTTTATTGCTGCTCTCAAGCACGACCTTATTTGAAAATGAACACCCCTAAAAGCTAATAATTTGAAGTGTCAATAACGAATGTTTCAAAAAATGTCGAATTTTGGAAACAAAATACACACCGAAAAACACCCTCCGATTTTTCTAAAACATAAACTCCGAAAACGCAGAATCCTACATTTAAGCATACTTCACATTAATAAAAGCGAAGATATGTTTGGGGTGTGTGAAGGCTAGTTCATATTTTCAGGCCGGTTACGATCGGCTCGGACATAACTGGTTTATAAGCCGCTCACGACCGCCATCGCTGCTGCACAGCCCGTCGTGAGCGATCACAAGAGGCTTAACAACCGCCTGTGTCGTAGTCGGTCGTAGTCGGTCGCAAAAGTGTGAACAAGCCTTGAGTCTCACTTGAACTGGGTATCATCGAGGGTTAGTTTGAGCATCCTTTTGGCCCTACAAGTATTTGAATGTTCGTCGAACTGCCAGGCACCGAAAGCATTACTGGGTGCACAGACACTAAAACATTCAACTTACGCGCCCAGATTTGACAGTTTTGGGATGAGAATATATCGTTGCTACACTTATCGTGAAATAAATTTTGGACGTGCACCGTTTCGTCCTACGTATTTCAAACAATATTGATAATTCTGGTACGAAGTGCGCGTTCAACTGTATATCCGATATTATAGAACTCCGAGGGTGGTGTGGTATCTCGTTATAAATATAGAGGGTATCGGCTTCCCACTTCCCCTTCCTCTTGATCAAGTGAATCATTCCTAAATTTGTAGCACTCCTGCCGGAAAATTCGAACCTCATTGCTAAAGAAGTCATCCGCACTATCATTCTACACCAAACTTACAAAAGTTGGCTACTCAACTCAGTGGAAGTATGTTGCAGCAGGAGAAATGAGCAAATGCTAAATCTATATCGAAATAACTATGTTAAACTTTACGTTGGGAGAAATCAAATTACAATCAGTGAAAACCCTATTAAAATAACCCTTCAGCCCTGTTGTGTTATGGGACCCTCTCAGCCCTTCAAACCCCTTCAGCCCATCAGACCCCTCTGCCCTCCGAACCCATTCAGCCTGAGCCTTTCAGACCCCCTCAGCCTTTCAACCCTTTAAGGGCTGTCCAAACAGGATACTACAAAACGTACGACTCCGACAAATCGTGCGGCGCTCCGCGTCCGGCCGCCGGGGAGAAACTTCCCCCCCGTCAAATCTCCCCCTCGCTACCTCGACGGCGGCCTTGCTCTGCTCATCACGTAGGTCCGGAGAGCCACTCAAGGGGTGTCCAAACAGGACACTACAAAACGCACGACTCCGACAAATCGTGAAAATTGACGCGTGAGGCGTCTGCTTCAATTTTCACTATTTGTCGGAGTCGAGCTTTTTGTAGTGTCCTGTTTGGACACTCCTTCACACGCTCTGTTGGCTGTCGGTCAATCGCTCAAGGCCTCAGCCGCTTTGGAAGTCCCGAAAAAAGGAACAGTTCTGTGGATTGGATCGGATTCCCGCGGCTCTTGTTCCCAACGTACCTCGTATAAACAAACAAACCTGGTTGGTTTGGAGTTTAATAAAATAAATGATATATTCTTAAGTTCTCAGTGTTCCTACATACAACTAAAAGTCTCACTGTTGCGCACTGCACTTTATTTTTATTTTTTCGAGCTACGAACGTGGATCTTGACAAAGAAAGCTGAGCCGGGGTGGCCGAAAGGCGCGCTTCGGCGCAGGAATCTCCCAAATCCACCCGAAGCCGGACCTCTCTCTTTGGCCTTCCCGCCGAGGTGACGGCGATAGCAAGGTCGGCGCGAGCCGGCGGGAGATAGACAGGCATCAGGCACACCATTGGCAGGTGCCGTGTGACGTCAAGTCTGACGAGCACCGACGTCAAAGAAACGTTGAGGCGGCAAGGAGGAAAGTCCTGAATTCGGCTTGGCCGGTGTGCAAACAGACATTCGACCGACGACTACCAGACGCTTCAATTTTGACGATTTTTGCAGGAGTCGTGTGGCCTAACGTTTTTTGTATTAGCCTGTTTGGACAGGCCTTTAGACGCCCGAATGACTAAAAACCCTACACCAAATATGCAGTTATTTAAAACGACAATGTAAGTTTATTTAGACATTGAGTTTTACGTGCGTGTTGAAACTCAACAAAAACAGTAAGAACCAACGTGTACTCAAACCCGGGAGCAAGCAGCTCTTGAGAGAAGCGAACAGATCAAATAGCGCCAATCGAGTTTTTTTTTCACGAAAACTACCTTTCAAGGTACTCAGGATGCTGCGGGGTGAATGACTGAGATGTGCGGTGTACCAGAATTCAACTATTAAAACCTAGTGGGTACACCACATGCATACACACTGCCAGTAACACGTTTAGCGAAAACCACGAAAGGAAAACCAGTATCTGCCGCCGTTGACGAAATCTTGAGCATGGTCACAATGCCTTCGCTGGTGCCGGCACGGTAGCGTCCCCGGAGTCTTTTTCACTCGCAGGGCGAGCTTCTAAAGCCTGACGGACTAATAGCCGCAAAAGCAGGGCACTGAGTGACTTTCTATTATATCGGCACACTGAGCTGCTTAGAAGACAGGTCCACGTGGGGCACGGAAAGCCGACAATGAGCGATCGTTCCTTGCGACCGCCGGATACAAAATGACCAAGCAGATTCCCCGACGCATATATCCTGAAGGGTCACGTGATCTTTCCCATAGACCTGTTAAAACTAGTTTGAAGGCTCGCATGCTTCCCTGTAAAAGAATTCAAAGACCGTACAGGCCTTTTTAAAAACCATGTCGGACCTCTCACACCGTTTAGAAACTAAAGAAGGATACGTCGCGCTTCTTAGAAAATTTCGATGGAGGTCTCAAACCTCTCAGAAAGTTTTGAAAGGTACGACGAGACCCTTCATAAATTCTGGTGGGCCCCACAGAAATATTTTAAATAGGGAAGCAGTGAAATGAGGCTTTAGTCTTGTTTTATCTGGCTATCCCGTAAAAGAAAAGGTTTATGGAAACCACCCTCCCCTGACCCGTTCCTTCACCCCCCCCCCCCCCCCCCAATAGTAATTTGGTGACATTGAAGTTTGTGTTCTAAGTGAACATCGTCTAACACACTCTAGTAGTTTTTATGAATGAGACTCATACAACGAGAACAACAAAAAAATACCGTCGATCACTTGTTCGTCCTAAAGTCACTGGATCCTCGGAAAGTAGCGCCATTGCCTTCCCTGCCTGCTAGCCGAACACAAACAAATACTAACATACAGACTCGCCTTGCGAGTCTGTATGTTAGTATTTGTTCGTGCTCGGCTAATCGGTCTCCTCGCAAGGCGATCGGCTAATCGGTCTCCGTTGCTAATGCAATCGCCATTTCGGCCTTTTCAAATCTTCAAAGCTTTGAAAGGACCGTTCTAATGCAGTCGCACCAAGATCATCACGGAGTTTCATCGTACCGAAGGCGTTCCTCGCCAATATAAGCATCTTTGGCAATGTGTATGCAATCAATTATTCAATCAATCATGCCTACTTCGCGGATCTCTTACATATTATTGTTATTGCGTATATCAAAACAGAAAAATTATTATTTTACAATGCCTCCAAGCGCCGACACCGAATGTGGTGGTGGTACGAAGATGTATGCTTGTTTCGCCGGTGTGTGGATCGCAAAATCTCGGTATACTAGAACCGTCTCTATAAAGCTACCCGTCACCAACAAATTTAGATGGGCTCGATCACCAAGAGGTCAAGGAAAAATTGCTCATTTCATGAGTAAAAATGGGGACCATATACGGGGAGCTTGGCGCTACTTTCGCATGATTCAGTTAAGACTGGCTCACACATTTGCAACGGTTGCATTCGCATGCAACCGTAACGACCGCAACGGCCAAATCAACTCAACACCCGTGACTCGTGGATTGCTTCGCGAAGCTACCTCTTGCATCGCTTGCCACGCTGTGTACGACGAACACTAGTCCTGGTCACTCTGTCATTACGGTCGTTTCCGATACATGCGAATGCAACCAACGCAGATATGTGAACCAGCGCTTACGGTGACACGCAGCATACATGCGGTGTTTTTCGCAAACATATTTTGATATCTGTATGAAGCTGCGACTAGGTATCCTTGTATTAACGTAAAACGTTCTTTGGCTAGTTGCTCTGGATTTCGTGAAGCTGCATTTTGTGAAGCCGTGACCGGTGATGTCTCATGGCATCAGTTTGCCCGCTAAAATTAGCGGAAAAATGGACGTCACGTGACCTTAACACCAATTCAGTCTCCTTACTAAATTTTGGGGGAAGAATGACATCGCGTGACTTCGTGTTACGTGACCTGTATACAAATTCAGTTTCCTGCTAGCTTTAGCGGCAAAATTCACTTCACGCGAATTACACATGAATACAGTTTACTTGCTAAATTCAGCGGGAAAATTGACACCTGACCGGCCGTAGCCCGTCATTCCCCATACTCTGTGGACACAGGCCGACCCGACGGGGAAAGTCAATAGGGTGGAGAGAAGTGGGGCGAGTCAATGGGTGGAAGTAATGGAGTGGAGAGGAGTGCAGACACCTGGAGGAACAGCTCGAGATGAAATTCCTGGAGGCTAGTAGCGCTAATCAAGAACGTTTCCCGTAGCAACACAATTACAAGGCAATTTACCCTGCATTCTTTTTTAAATATTTCTAAATACTGCATAAAAATTTTTTAAATGTATTTTGGCATGTGTCTTGACACTCTTAAGCATGTGTTACAGTATGAACCCTTGTTGTTACATGACGTGTCTAAATATGTGTATTTAGTAAATGATTTTTAGGGTATTTCTGCCATCGCTGCACAAAATTACACACAAATGAAAACGACGTAGGCGCTGCCTGCAACTATCCTATGCCCCAATTAACTATCGGTGGGAGGGCGGAACCAGATGTTGCATCGCAACTACGTTGGGTTTTTTTTTTTTTCAGTTGATAGAGAAACCGAATTTTAAAACTTAGCTGTGTTAACTAAAACGTTGTTTTTTAGTCAGGTGAACGTACTCCCCAGATGTGCTTTGTGCGCTGCAGCGGTGACATGATTGGTCTAGCAGTTGCAGATCTCCCACTACGCCACCAGATGCAATACACCCTAGTTCACTAGTGCGTGTGTAAACGAAGAGGACAGTGATATTTCAACTGTATTTGCCAACAACGTTGTACACGGGCGAGACGCAAAAAACTTTGATTTTGTGTAACTGTTGCAATAACGCGCAGCAAGTTTTTTTGGAACTTCAACTGCCAGAACCAGAAAATCGATTTGCGCAAAAAGCAGTGCCCGCCATGTCCCAGCCCGAAGCCGAGTTGCACGTAGACGTCGCCAGTCCAATAACTGTGGAAGGACTAGACCTCTTGCACAGGTCCCTCCTGAAGTCTTCGACTGAGGACCAGCAATTCCTTGACCTGGGCTGTGGAAAAGGGGACGTCACGCGTGAAACGCTTCTTCCCCGCTGTCTTCCAGTCGGTACAATCGTTGCCGTCGACGTTTCCAAGGACAAGATCGAGACCGCCAAGAAGAACTTCGCCCATCCCAAGATTTGCTACGACGTTCTCGATGCTCTAGCTGATGACGTGTCCACCTTCGTGAAGAAGTACGGTCAGTTTGATCGAGTCTACGCCATCTTCCTTTTCAACTGGGTGAAGGACCAGGAGAAAGGATTCAAGAACGTCTTCGAATTGCTGAAGCCCGGGGGCGAATGTCTCTTCATGTTCTATGCTTCCAGTTTCCATCTTCAGTTTCGAAAGAAGTTGGCCAGGGCAGAACGTTGGAAGAAATATGCGGTGGTAAGCCTTGGTTTTGTCAGTTCGTAGGTTGGTGGATTTATTGTTCCCGAAAAATTGTTAGAGATAACGTCCTCTTTTCCATAAAGAGTAACTTAAAGTATTCCACAGCAGGTGATTAGTGCGGATCGGTATCTCCTAGCATTAGTAGTACCGATTTAAATCATGTGCTTTTACGCAGTCGTCAAACACTTGTGTTTAATTAAGGCCGACTGCGAAACAACCGGTTTTTAAGCCGCTTGTGACTGCTTACGACCGACACAGCGAGGTTGCAAGCGGTCGCAAGAGGCTAAAAGTCCGTTCACACACTTGCAACGGAGTACGACCGAAAGAGACAAGACCGGTTTTTAAGCCTATTGCGACGTCTTAGGACAGGATGCACTCCTGCGGAGCTGGTCCTAAGACGTCGTAAGAGGCTTAAAAGCAGGTTTTGTCTCTCTCTGTCCTACTCGGTTGCAAGTCTGTGAACTGCGCTTTAAGAACTGGTTTTTAGCCACTCCGGTCGTAAGCAGTCGCAAGTGTGGAAACCATCCTTTATTATGACGATTATATTATAGCCAACGTTTCATCCGAAAGTAATACTGACTGAAAAAAATGTTAGCTATTACATAAGTGTCTTGGCACACATCTCTCCCGTATCAAATACTGTCACATGCTGTTTCGCGTGAACTTTTCAGCAAGTAGTTAATTCCCGATTGCGCTGCCCAATCTTTTGTTGTCATTGTGAATGGTGTTTCGAGGTAATGTATACACCGATAATTTACCCAGTGCGTCGTTTTAATGCGAAAGCATTAGGGAGTTTTAGAATAGCACGCGCTAAATCTTTGCGTACGCAAAGAATAGCGTGGTCGCCACTGCGCATGCGCCGAACGCTAACCACGTTTTGCGCTTTGCGTGCGCTATTTTAGCGCACGCTATTTGTCGGAAATTACGTGCGTACGCAAAGGGTCTTTGCGCTCCTCGAAGAAGGATTTGTGGTGAGAAGTTCGCTGAAGCCAAGACGAGCACAGTTAAAAAAAAATGGCGACCTCCAGGACCATGGCTGCGGACGCTTTGGCGGCGTCGTGAGCGCGACGTCGGCGGCATCCTCGCGACTGCGATTTTCAATACAGGACGACATTGCACTCGGTTTGAAAAACAAGGGTGGAAAACGATCACCGGCAACTTGATGCTTGGGGTGGCCGGTCGTTGAAACTGACGCACCTTATGGCGCTGCGTGTCCGTCAGCGCCAGTCGCCGTCGCGCCAACACGCGTGTTCCCCTTCTTGTTCCCCTTCTCCAGGGATTATTTTCGTCATTCTTGTGCAGCTCGCTTGCACCCTTGCATTTAATTGCACTATAATAATAATGTACATGCTTTCGCATTCACAACTCATAAGAAGTGCTTAGGTGTACCTCGCTCTTTTCTTTTTCTTTAGCATTGAAGTAATAGTAGCAAAAAATAAGACAAATTGTATCTTTCTCCGAGTGTGTTTTTCAGGCATACGTTTCACGTTTCGTTCCCAGATCTGCGAGAAGACAACTCCTCCAACGTTGGAGCTTCTTGGAAAAGAAGCACGCATCTCCTACATGACTGGCGTGTTGAAAAGGGCCAATCTCACACCGTCCTTAATAGATGTGATCCAAGAACGATGCACGCATTATACCAGTAAGGACGTCCTAATCCGTAAGTCGATATTTGCCGTTTCAACACAAGACAGCCTGCCCCCCCCCTCCCCCCCCCCCCGGGCCTTTTTTCCCAAAAAGAGAAAAAAAGAAAGACTTTTTTTTACGTGCTTTTTTTTTTTTAGAACATAAACTACGAATCGCCGTACGCACACTCTTCGCCCAAATGAAACGCTGGAGGTAATTATCTCAACCAAAGGTTATAAGTGATTTTCTCAAAATTTCAATGGGAAAATGGAGCCCGTTCTTGGTCACTGGCGCCTTTCAGCTCCATGTATTCGGAATTTCGAGGGCTTCGTCCGTTGGCCGCCATTATACCATTTCAAATTTCAGAAACTCACGTATAACTTTTCAGTAAGATTAGGGTTAGTTTTGAAACCTTGGTCAACGGGTTCCGACCGCTAGCGATACATTTGGGCGGAAAATGAGCGTCCAAAATTATTGTAATGTTTTGTTTGTTTGGTTTTTTTACTTTTTTTGCGGTGACTTTAGTGTTTTTTGTAAATCTCCCTCAAAATTACTAAGCCTATTGGTGGATTAGTACCCTTTTCATTTTGTACCGATACATTTTGGAGAGGAACTACATTCCAATCACAATACCTCCTTTCATTTCCTCTACAATAGGGCGTTTTCAGATAAGATCGAACAACCATGTCCGGGGACCATTTTCAATTTTGATGAAAAAATATATTTTGCTGGCTTCCCATGCCCACAAAAATAAAACCAATACTTGTTATAAAAAAGAATTGTCTTTGCGGAAAAAAAAAAAAATTGTAAGCACCCACTCAGTCACGTGCTCGTTTTGCGTATCGCGCGATATTGGCATTTCGGGCGGCTTCCCCGAAAAAAAAAAAGTTGTTCTGGCTTCGGGTCTAGACATATTTACTGACAAATTAGGCATAGGAAGGATTGACAAAAACTAATAATGACCGACTATTATGGGTCGTTAGTTTGAGAAACAAAAATCGCAAATACGGTACATTGCGCCATAACGCTCTGGAGTAAAAAATTGTTTTCTCCGTATTTATAAAAGTTAAGGTCTTCAAAGTTTCATAGTGTGTTACCCTGTATATAGTTCATCTTTGCATGAAATATTGTTGTCCTGGTTAGCGGGAGAAATCTAAAAGAATTGGTCACACAGGGGCATTTAACTAAACATGCATTCTTTTGAAAATAATTTTAAAAAAAGGCCAACTTTAATATTTTTGAAACTCTCTTAAATTGACGTTTATCACGTCGATTTGGACATTCAACGTAAATCGTTCGTGTTTTGTTTGATCGTTATTTTCAACCGAATTATTTCTATAGTTATGAGAGGATTTGTTAACTGGTGAAGTTAGACTCGTTGCACAACAGGAGAACAATTCGTGAACTGACATATTTGTATCAGATTGTAAATGGTATAATTGATTCAGCAGAGCTATTCAGTCACATCTACTTGCACATTCTTCGTAGGTCTTGTAGACTTTATACTTTGTTTTATCCTACCGATTTTTACCATTCTGCACCCATGACAAGCCAAACTGACGTATTACCCTGTAGAACAGATTACTGGGAACGTTAGTCTTTATATTTCTGATAAAGAGCGTAAATTTCGAAAGTGTGTTGAGACAATTATTTTTCCTAACATTTCGTTTTATCCTGTTTAAAATGTTACTACTAATTGACTCACTGATAAGTGCACCACTAAGGAGCCGTTAAAAAAAAATAAATAGCATGTGCTCACAGAATCTGCAAAAACATAATGCAATATTTGTGTGGTTTTGAAGTTATAAACCGAGAAATATGGCCAAATTGACGCTAACGCGGTTGCCATACGAAAAAGGGGCGTGCACATACCCATTGTTTACAATTTCGTTATTATAAAAAAGCGTAAAAATGCTACGCGGTGGTCAGGAAAATACAAATTGACAGCACAGAGGTGGACGGAAGTTTTGAAGGGAAAATGCCTAACAGTTTTGTACAACCGACCCAAGAATGCCCATGGGCCCGAGCGATCGAGAGGCGCCACCCTGTGACATGCTTCGCGGTACCTGTTTCAACAGCCGGCGTGTTGCGTCTCCGTCTACGCGACGTAAAGGAAGCAACCGGAGCGGCTTCGCAAACAGATCAGCCTACAACCTTGGCGGTAACATGATATAGGAGGTAGGGTGAGGCAGAACCTGAACCTCTGCCGCCTGTGAGCGACAATAGATCCGCCGCCGTGGAAGGCCGCACAACGCAAAAAAAGTAAAAATACTAAAAAAAAAAAGAATTGCGATTGACTGTGATTGTCTATTTCGGGCGTTTTCAGATAGGGTCGAATGACCATGTCCGTTCGACATTTTTTTTTTAGTTTATACCAAAATATTTTTTTCTTGTTCTGCAACCGCAAAAACATATTCAAACTTTTTTTTTTTGCGGAAAATAAAATTTCTCTTGAGGAACAAAAATTACAAAGTTGCTGTCGGTATATGGGCACGTTTTTGCGACTTGCGTGAAACAGTCCCTTTATATACTGATAAAACAAAAACTGTTGTCGCTTTAGGCTTAACATTTTTTATGGATAAAATAAAAGGAGGTGAACATATATTGTCATGCAGGGCAGTTAAAATCACTCGGCTGATCTAAGCAAATCTGTGCCATTTTTGTTTTTCACGGGAAAAGAGCTATCCGCCTTAAAACTTTTAAAGAAAAATACTCTTTCCCTGAACATTTGAGACCGCTATTCCCAGGCGCCAAGTTTTCCGATCGATTTATATGAGCCTCGAAAATTCTGATGCCCGATATCATAGTCAAATGTAGGAACAAGAACAAAATGAAGCAATGTCAAGCAAAAAGAGTAATGAGCTTACCTTTGATGTAAGGTGCGGTAAGGTATTCATTGGTGTTTCCCACTTTCCATCAAATCAACTACGCTTAAAAATTAAAAAAAAAATACAGATCGTCGTTGCAACATTACAGAGTGTGCTGATAAATCTTGATGGGATGTATACATAGCATGTTTAGGCGTACATCTCCAAATGTTCTTTTATTTTCATCACATTCTTTTTGTTCGGCATTGGGCAGACAAGCTTTCTAAGCAAAAAAAGGAATAACAACTTGAACTCCATATACGTCGACGTGTAAACGTTGTCGTGTTATCTGAGACAAACGCTCATCGAGTTTTCTTGTCTCAAAGGTCACTTCGTTCTGCTTCGATTTTCAGAGGAACTTCTCGCCGTCAATCCGATCACAACCGCCATCACTGAAGCAGAAAAGCCGCACTTTCGGGAGGAGGTGATCAGGCAAGCGAACAAACTGTGGGCCGAACAAGAAGCCGGAGGATATCCACTCGACTACGACGTCTACGTGATCCGTGCATCGAAGGCCAGCTCCTGAGATGACTATACGGAGAGCAAGTCGTCTGCTTCTTTCGCAGGAATTGAAGTAACGTCAGAACGACGCCCAACACTGATTGGCTGATTAAAAAAGTAGTGGATAGACCTCAAAGCATCCAGGATTGAGATCTACCCACTATTTTCCTCAGTCGGCCAATCAGAGCTCGGCGTCGTTTTGACGTCATCGCATCTCCTGCGCCAGTAGCAGACGACTTGCTTTCCGCATATACCTTTGCACAAATCGCCTTCTGGTCGCTGCCATCTTTGTCTGCTGGGCTGTGGAACGCCTTCGGAGCATGCGCTGTCCATCTGCTGTGCGGTAGATCAGACGCTGCGTACGCGTCCACAGCTCAGTGACTCAGCATTTTTCGCCCGGGTGATAAGCGATGAAACTACTTCGAATCGAAGAGTGCAGCGTCTTCCGTATGAGCCGAGAGACTGAGGGAGAGGAGGAGAGGAGGGCGCGCGAAGACGTCAGAAAGTCCGTGAGCTCTGATTGGACAGATTAGTGGGTAGGTCTAAAACTAGGTGCCTTTGTCTCGCACTGCACTCGTCGGACGTGTTCAGATGCTAAAGTCAAACGACAGAAACGCCGGCGTTCCGGGTGCCAAGGCGTTTCACGGGTGCAGTGGTGTCAAAGGCAGCTTTAGGTCTTCTCACTACTATGTCCAATCAGAGCTCGGCGTTCTGACGTTCCCGCCCACTCGCGTCTCCCCCGCTCCGCTCTCTCTCTCACCTTCTTGGTGCACAGCTTCAACACAGCGAAGAAAGCCGGTATGTCGCGAGTTGATACTGCGAGGGCTATGGATGACATAGTCCTATTCGATTCGAACTATTATTCCCACACCTCATTTTCAGCACTTACCATCCAGAAAAAAAAAAAAAATTTAACCTTTCCACTTTGGTGAAGAAGGAAGACCAGCGGAGCTGTACAATAGAAAGTAATAGCCGGCCGCAAGTCGGCAAGCCAGAGTGGAAAGGCTGCCGCCATCTATGAGCGACGGCGGCAACCAGATACGTGGCTTGCCGCCGTCGCTCATAGATGGCGGTAGGTGTCCAGAGTTCGGTGTCTTCAATTTTCTGCGGGGGACACGATCCTGGGGGAACTAGCCCTGAACAGCTATGCTGTAAAAAAGAAAAAGCGAAATCACTGAGTTGTAGACTTGTGTGCGGTACCAAACGTTTCATAAAAGAGGGCTAGCGCTCACGCTCAATGCGTTTCCCACAGTCCACTAGACAAATGTGGCGGCATGCTGGATCAATGCTGTGTTGCCCGGAGCGCAAGTCCACTTTTAAGACAAGGCCTTCGCGTGCTCGAGACTTGCGCATGCCGAAGTCTCGAGCGCCTTGTTATCGCTCCGCAACCAACGAGACTGGTTAGCACGGTGGTTGTGGCTTTTTTTGGATAAGGTGAAGGTAGAATCAAAGGTGGGGGCAATAAAAGCAATACTATCAAATGTGTGTTTGTTTATTTTTGTTCGCTTTCTTCTTTGTCTCATGTTCGGAATACTTTTGTCACGAGATCTCGATACTCGTACAGAAGTGTCCACATGTCCATATGAAGGTTTTGGCAAATTAGGTCATATATGGCCGTGTATATAACCTGGCCATATATGACCTCACATTCCCAATCCTTCATACGACCCAGTATTACATTTTTGTACGAGAAAAGGAGGGATGAAAAATAAGCAGGGGATTGCTTGTAAACCGACTCTTGACATTCTAAAAAAAAAAAAGGTCCAATAAACTTTTCTTTAGGTGACTTTTTATACGCTTGAAAAGAAGGCAAGGCTGTTTCATGAAAAAATAAGAGCACCATTTACACCATACTGGAAGAAGTAGCAGCGTTCGATTCGAGAAGCAACCTTAACGCCGGAGCATAGGGAGTTATTAAGCACCTACTTCGGAAGCTACATTGTTCTTATGCCTGGGATGATCTGTTCGCGCTTTGATCGGGTAATAGCGTCTGCTTCTGGGGGAGGGGGGAAGGGAGGTGGTTTGTTTTTACTACTTTTCTAGGAAGTGATCCCTTAGGTAGCAGTCTAAAGAAACGCCCAGCTTAGCTCAAACTTGCCAAGGCAAGGCTCGCAACACGAGTCTAATACGGTTTTACTTTAAGGCGTTACTTAGCGCCGGAATAGTTTTCTTTTGAGTTTCTATGGCTTTTTTTTTCTAGATTGCCACATAAATTCCGAAGTGCCAAAGTTGATCTACGGACCTCAAACCGAAATTCGACACAAAGAACTGCGATACCCGTGATGGCGCTTATCTTTGGGAGGCTTGATTTGCTTCACGGTAGTGCATTTTTTTACGGAACTACTTTGGTTTTCTCGCGGTGACATGGCGCTTCTTTATGGGAAAGAAACTTTGCCTTGTCCCCGGGATATTTCCTGCCTCTTTGAAGACGCCATTCGCTGCTTCGGTGAACCGAAAATAACTAAATCCCCCGACCCGACAACTCCCCTTAAACGCCAACATTTTATAGTTTTCTCCAATCACGAGGGTGCGACGTTGGTTTGCTTACGGCAACCTTAACTCAAACCTGAAAGACACGCTGGTATCGCCGACTTAAAATAAATTCTAATTTTATTCGTTTTTGTATTCAGCACTCAAAAACTCGCAGTCAACACTGCTCATACATGTACAAAGAACATGATGTTCGTTGCAGACACGATGACAAAATTGTCTGCGGGCACGTCTAGAGCATGTTCGAAACTTGCTGACTTTGAACTTATCAAGCCGACATAGATGGCGCCACAGTGTTCTCTCGTCTAAAGATATTTAAGGAATTTTAAAGAAAAACTACAATGAAATTTCGTTTCTTTTTTTTTTTTTGGACCGGCCCCCTTCCTCCCCCCTTGATGTACTACCCTTATACAGAGGGCCTTTATGAGAATTTTGAATAAATAAAATAAATATACGTGTTTAAAGGAGCAATATCACATCGGACAAACCAATATCTTGTTAAAAAAGACACGAAAAGGAATTTCAACACAAATTAAACAATTAGCAAGGAGCACATGGTGGATGTCGCTAGGGCCTCGTTTGTAATGCCCGTCTGGGAAACTTGACAGGTTGTAACGAAGCTCTACAGCCAGCACAAGAGAAGAGGGGAGGGAGGAACTCCCCACTCAACGGGACTCTCTTTTGTGTGTCCCAGACGTCATCCCGACAGCTCTACGGCCAGCACAAGAGAAGAGGGGAGGGAGGAACTCCCCACTCAACGGGTTTGTGTGTCCCAGACGTCGCTATTCCCCCCCCCCCCCCCCACAACATTATAGAAGATTGGTCCGTCACTCGAAATTCACACTAAAGCAGCAGCTTTGCGGTTATGTTGCGGTGGCCCGATCGCTGGCGTGCTTCGACCGCTTCGGTGGCTGGAACGGCTATGGCGTCCTGACGACGTCAGCCTCGCCGCAGCTTTGCTCATCCCGAGACAGACTACGTCAAGATGGCGCCGGATGTGACGTGCTCTCCACTGGCTGCTCTCCGAGCGCTTGCCAGAGTGGGCCGCTTATAACGAAAAATACAGCCATCAGGCCCAAAATGCAAACATGCGATTGTCCTTTACGGATATTGTAGATCACATTCCGCCCATTTCTGAACACGACGGGTATATTTCAAATTTTGTTGAAGTATTCCTTGAAGGCACACCGCCGTAAGCTGTCGCCAGTGTGCGAACCAGCCATAAGAGCATCGGCACTCTTCAACCCCCATTTTATTCTGGACGCCACCATTTTGTTGCCTAGTGCAGTGCAGCCGCAATTTGAGATCGTTCGAATGCGAGAATGCGGCTTGCTCAACTTTGAATACGGCGTCCATAGAGCTATTATAATGTACGCTAGAGGTTCAAGTGGCGCTAGTGTGCTGACGCAAATTGAAGCAGACAGCAACCAGTCCGAAATTGACTTCCGGTAATGCATTTCTATGGGAAAAAACGAGTGCATTTTCTCTCTGCGCTCGATTATAAGAGCAAATATCTCGAATAATTCGTGCATACTAGGCGTATTGGAACATTTCTAAGTCACGCAGATGAAATAATTGGTCAGTTACTGCGTTTCTCTTTCAAATAAGTTGCATTAAAAACGGTGCTAAAACGGCTTCGTACGTGTATTTGTGAGCACTGTCGGACACTGTTAGCGCGAACACGACGTCGGCGCTTTTTAGCATGAGGGATGTATACGTGCCAAACAAATGAAGGACATCCGGAAAGCCAAGAGAGACGGCAAGAACTACTCAGTAACACTGAATCAGTAACTACCAGTGCATGTACGATCAAAATAAATTGAATGCCACGTTATATATTTCAATTTTAAGTAAGTAAGTACCGCTTTATTCTTTCTGCTCTGCGCGAAGATGCTTGTTCTCCGTTCAAAGTATCACCCGCGCGCTCAAAAGTTTTGAGGACAAGTGTCTGCGTGCATGCTTAAAGGTGTCCGCCAGAGAAAACAATACGAAGAGACATCTTTCACAGCGGACACACTTTATTATTTACGTTTAGAGTGCTTTTATCCGCTCATGCACGACGGGGTCATTTTCATATAGTGAGAGGACTGGCCTATTATCAATATATAAGCGTCACCGGAATGCTGGCGAACCTTGAACACTCTCTATATTCCTTTCGATTGTAATTTTGCTTTGAATCGTCGCTTGTTTTTGCACACCTGCTTCGGAACACATGTTTGGGACTGAAATAGAGCAAAGCTAAACATCGTTCACTGATGAAGAAAAATGCGCTAACTAAAGTAATTACACTTTTACAATGTTAAGTAAGGTACATACAATTCGGTACGACCCAAATGACGAATGTGTTCCGTGTTATTTTTCGGCGACGAGACAAAATGCACGCGCGATTTCCCATAGGAATGCACGGGAGCACCGCGAAAGTAGACTGGTTGCTGTCTGCTTCAATTTGCGTCACGGAAGTCGCATAGACACTAGCGCCCGTTGAACCTCTAGCGTACATTATAATAACTCTATGACGGCGTCATTAAGCACACACGATATCGATGTTGCTCTGTCTTCGCGGACTGCAGTAACATTTCTGGAGGTTGATAAAACCGTTTCCCACGATTTTCAGATAATGATAAAAGCCAAAAATGATTCCAAGCGCCAAGATTTGCAAAGTGTCGTTCCTCCGAAGCGTGGCCCGCTTGGTGGCTCCACGTGAAATGAGTGATTTTGGGCCAACGAAGGATAATTGTTGATGGAGCAACGTCCGGCATTCGCAGGGTTAACATGGTGGCTATGAGCTCGTTTGTTCGACAGAAACGTTACAGGCTGTTCGTCGAGTGCAGCCACATAACGGGACAGAGGGACAGAGTGTCGTAGGTGTTTAATAACTTATTATTCGATGTAACAAAAAATGAAAGCCGTTTACAACTCCCTGTAACGCCGAATTAGAGCGCAGCTCTTCAGGAGGAGGGGAAGGCACGGGGGGGGGGGGGGGGGGTAACGTGGCCTGGGGTCACGTGACCTCGACCTTTAGCGGGGAAAATTTTCCGCTAAATTTAGCGGGGAAATTTACCCATCATGCACCGCGCGGTTACGCCGACGGCGACGCCGACGCCGCTCAAGCCGGAAACGGGCGCCTAAGAGCTGCGCTCTAAAACAAAACAAAAGGTTATTCAGCTAGAGACTCACGCTCAAGAACCATAGATATTTCCGATTTAAAAAATTCGTGTTTTGGGTTGCATCCTGCTTTGTACGACTCAATAACCACATCCGGTATCACTCCAAATAAGTCCCAGTGTGCAGATATAAACCGAGGTAGACGAGGCCATCAAATCTTGTGGGGACGTCAGAGCGCTATTCGTATAGCTTTCTGTACACATTATGGCCATCAAAAAGGTCTGTGACAGGCTTAGAGGCCAGCAGATGCGCGGCCTCGACCGCGAGCTTCCTGCCTCGGATAACACTTTGTCGTACGCGCAGCACAGGTACGGGGAATGTGCAACGAGCGCGTGCTGAAGGCGGAGCTCTTACAGGGTCCTTAGCCTGTGAACCAAGATAGGTCAACCGAAGTAAGTATTTATTTCTATTTAATGGCACTGATCTGTCTCATGGCGCTCCGAACCTCGCACTATCTCAGAGCAGTAATACCGCGCGCGCACGCACGCACGCACACACATATACCTACACCTACACACACACACGCCTATAAAATGCTTTAAGTTTTTTATTCACGAAATTGCGACTGAGCACCCAGCCCGTTCTGCAGGGTAGTAAAACACATCCTGTGGTGAAGCGTGCAAATCTCTCCTTTAAAAAAAAAAAAAAAAAAAAAAAAACGTACCTTGCGCAGGTTACATCCATCCAATCACATAAAGCAAAGTTTACATGGACACGTGCGTCGCAAAGTCTGCGGCACACCTCGATCGATGCTGAGTCGCGTGTTGAATTTATGAATGCCATCGTCGTTTTTACTGTATAATTTGCATCATCACGACTAGTGCTACGATGATTCACTTTTGTTCACTTTTGGCGCTGCTTGACTGGCTATGTAACCCCCCCCCCCCCCCCCCCCCCCCCTTGGCCCTTCAGACCGGTGGTTTCAAACTCATTCAAATGTAAGAGCCAGATAACCCACCGTCGAATGGTCGAGGGCCAAATAGAGATAGGGGGAGGGGGGAGGATATATATTTTGTTATTTTCGGACAAAGAAATAAACGAACAAGCAGCAGTGGTGTGTCACGTTGCAAAGCAGCCGACTGTCCCTGCGACACCCTAGTGATTTTATAGGGGTGCCTCGTGCTTTCTGCTTTTTGTAAGCACACCGTTTTCGCCATATTCAGTTTTCATTTGCATATACGACTACTTCGGACCGACCCTGAAGCTACAACATTTAAATCACCAACGTATACTGGCAGTTTTCAATAGAACGAAGCAAGCACACCTTCCTTGCCCCGTCGCACAATGGCCCAACAGACATGAACATTACTTCATACAGTAGGTTTTTCTTTCCGGATGATTTTTATAGCAGCATTATAAGAAAATGCTCGTATTTTAAGGGTATTTTCTGACGGCCAGAAGCCCAATCTCATCTCTTTATCTTTGGCAGTTGCTATTGGCGACGTGAGCGATCGAAAGCGTCGCTGTGGTCGGCCCACCACAATTGGCCGAATGCTGACTATGACGTCAGCAAAGGATGTCTCATCGACGAAAATAAGAGTAATGTAAGAACTTCAATTTTGACGGTGTTGGCAGTGTTGCTTTGAGAGCGCAATGATTTCAGGCTTCCACCATGCCCATTACAAAAACCATTGAACTTGTTGTTCACAAGGTAATGACGTCACGAAAGGTAACCAAACGAGGGCGCCACCGAAACATCTCGCCGCTAATACTGCTGAGCGAGAGTTCGTGCAGCCGAGGTGCTTTACTGAGCAAAGAGCTCGCACTTGTAGCTATAGTAGTGTTATTGCCGTTATGGTTGTTTTCTATAAGAAAGGGCTGACACACAAATATTTAGACGAAGAAGTATTCAGCCCCCCTGCCTCTCAACCTACCCCTGGAAAAAAAAAAAAAACACCAACAGGATAGTGCAAAATGTATGAGCACGTTATATGAGAGTAAATGAATCAACGATATAAAACTATTATTTATGGCGCATGTAGCGCACGAGGCTTGAGAACTGGGGCTCGCAGCCGCGCGATGTTTGCAGGCCGCGTGTTTGAGACCCCTGCAATAGACTAACACACGGTTCACTATCAAGCCGGAGTTTGCCCACAAAAGGTGTGGACACTGCGGGTGCGTTGAAACCAGATTCCCGTCAAATGAAGCGTCTTCACATGCGTCGTGCCGACAGCAGCGCCGTCGCAGTGAAATGACAGAAAAGTTGCGCGTTGAATTATAGCCTTCCCAACCGCTGGATCATGATTGGCGGTTACCGATCATGTGGCTGGAGTTCAATTGGCGCGGCCAGTGCGCTTACGTTTTATACACACGGAGCATTTCTTCAACTTCGGTGGTGGCACGAACCCGAGATTTTGCGCAATCGACGACTTCACACGTCGAATTTCACGCGCGAAAACTGTAACGTATACTGACTCACGAGAACTTCTCCGATCTTTGACATCTGCATCGGGAACAACCAGCGTTTCGCAGCAAAAGATAAGAAGAACGCACACTGTGAAGAGACAGTTCGCTTTATTAATGTCACTCGAGAAACTTCGTGGGATTTGACTCACTCGGTTTACTAGGCGTGCCTAACCGGGGAAAGACCGTGAACGTCAAAGAACAAGCGGATATCTCGAAGTATTTCGGAAATGTTTGAACCGCTAGAAGATCAGTTATTTCCGGCCAAACTGGCAGGGGCTACTGAAGGAAGAAGACCCTATCTGCAAGTCCTGCAGAGAAATTAAGGTGGCAGGTATCAAGCACTTAATGTCGGAGTGCAAAGGCCTGGAAGACCACAGAAAAACGGCGTGAGAAAAATTACCCGCTCAGGACCAACCAGGGAGGCTTAGCGGCTGGACTCAACCCAGAAGCCATAGGAACAGCACCGAAAGGCGATCCTAGACTCCCTGGTTCAATTCATCAGGGAATCTGGGGATCATAAATTCATCTAATATCACCATGGTCATCCACACCCCCTCCTTATAACCCCCGACCCCCACCCCCTCGTCTCAGAGCACACCACTCAATGACGGGAATCCTCAAATATAATAAACATGTTGTCTCTCTCTCTCTCTCTCTCTTCCACTTTTTTATTGCTTCACCTAAATAGAATGGCACAATGTTATTCGTTTATCCTTAGTCAATTTTCATGTCTATAATATATGCCTCTTCTTGAAGTGGGCTTTTAAATCGCAAAGGAAAATAAATATAAATTTCCTTCCTTTTGAGCGCATCTTCTGGACAGAGTGTCAGTGTCACGGACTCCCAAGACGATCTCATAACTGCGATCGTCTTTCGAGCGATGGGAAGTGTCTCTGGAAGGATGATCGCTAATTTTACAAATACAATAAAACGGAATATGATAAAATGAATATCACCGTAATCTGGCACGAAGAGTTCATCTTAGAAAGGTAAGCAGGCGGCTTAGAATACCATCCAGATGATATTTTTTAATTTTTATTTATGGTTGATTTTATGATGTTAGATGAATGCACGGATTGGTGGACGGATGCGGTTCCGAATTTTGCGGATGCGGTACGAATGCAAAGACTGCGGGTGCAGATCGGATGCGGGTGATCAAACTGTTATCCGCGCAGGGCTCTAACCTTCAGTCCGCTTTTTCGAAACGACGCTCAGGCCGTTGATAGGCACACTTCGGGGCTCTGGATGTTTTGGTAGATATCCGTGTCTGGGCTCTAAATGCGCTCGGGTCAGCGGAAAGGTCCGAGGCGACGACCCGCCGCATGAAAGACGTGTGTCTGCCTATGTAACCAAAAACAAAGTTCAGCACCTACAGACAGCCAGGCAAAATACCAGACCAAACAGTATAGCAATAAATAAAAAAATAAATCTAAAACAAAATGCCGTTTTGGTGGCGCCAGATAACTGCGATCATATCTGCGAACAGCATCACAGTTCAGTCGCTCCTGCTACACCTGGCCGCCATATGTACGTAAAAAAACCCTTAAATAAAGAACTTTTCGCACGCGAGTGGAGTAGATTTTATTCATTTATGGCCCGTTTCTAGAACGGAAATCCGTTAGATGAAACGTGGACCTGAATACGGTTAGGAACAGAGTCCTTTGATTCTTTCAGTTAACATACCAGTTAACGTAACGTATAAAATGCACCATTCAACTGTCGTTTTTGAGTCACGTGACGCGTGTACTCTTTCCTGAGAAAATACCGCCGCTTGGTGAACCGACGGTTTCTGATTGATGACGCGGTGCAGGTAACACGTCTGCTATCAAGGCGATGAGTCATTGATACATGTGGCAATGCGTCCATATTGTTCCTGCGATCCTCTTAGTGACCGTCTGCTGCAAACGAACCTGTGACTATATATATATAAGCGACTTTCCGTCTCTCCGTCTTTGCAAACCCATCGAGTTTGCTTATGTCACCAGTGATAGAAAGTATAAATGCTACACAGACAACAAAGTTAGAGATTTAGTGAGGGCCTTAGGCTGTACGATTTAACAGCATGGAGGAGACCAATAGGTTTACAAGAATATTCAAAGAATTTGAACAGATCTCGCGCTTCTTGATTCCTTTGGCGTTCACGTAGAGAACTGGTGGGTAAATGTTTCATCCACGTTTAAAGCATCGGTGCTAGGGTGGGCTTCGTTCATTATGTTTAAAAACCGGATGTTCGCTGGTATGTCAAAGACTGTAGCACCGCCTAGTGACGCTGGCAAAGAAAAGGGTCTATACTCCTGGCACCTGGTGGCGGACACGTATACCTCGCACATGACATGTAACTTTTGCCATCTCGCGCCGAACATCTCACTCCACACGTTGAACGTATGTAGTGTGACGCTTCTATGCAATGCGCATTAAGCGCCGTTTACACATTTGCAACTGAATAGGACCGAGAGAGAAAATACCGGTTTTTAAGCCTCTTGCGACGGCGTAATACCTGCTCCGGAGCAGCGCGTCTGGTTCTACGCCGTCGCAAGAGGCTTAAAAACCGGTCTTGTCTTTCTCGGTCCTACTGGGTGGAAAGTGAGTGAACGGCGCTTTAGCGGAGAGAAAAGGTTGTAAGCTCTCCGCTATCTTTACATGAGATGGGTTGCGGGGCAACCCGGTATAGACCAACACGCGGCCCTGACGTCACGCAGCTGCGGTGGCGCTGTCGACAGCAGTGCGCATGCGCAGACGCTTCACTTCACGCGAAGTCGGTTTCTGCGCACGCGCAGTGCCCACACCCGGTGTGGGCAAACGCGCGCTTGTTTGTAAACAGCGTGCCGGTCTATAGCAATGGACGGGTGGAACCGTTGCTGTCAGCGGTTCTTCGAAAATTGTGATGTTTCTTGTTCTGTTTTATTTGTGCTGAATCTACTTCCTATTGAATCGAACGTAATAAATGTTGGGCATAGTGTCCTGAACAAACCGATTTTCTCTGACCCATTGAATCCGACGTCGTCATACGTTTTCTATGTTCCTAAAGGGTCTGGTATACTCCAACGGTGCGCACAGCGAACGCAGCGTAGCGCTGAACACGTGCGTTTCATTGGCCGGCGAGCAGGAACTCGATATCTGCGACCAATCACTAGAGAGTTTTAGTAGATCGTTCCGATACCTCCGATACTGCCGATCACGATACTCCGCCACTGCCTCCCTTGCGCATGCATAGTATCGTTATCGGGGCTATCGGAGGTATCGGAACGATCTACTAAAACTCTCTATTATCTGCGAGCGCTGCGCTACGCTGCATCTGCTATTGACGTCGTAGTATAATAGAGCCTTTAATGGCACATCCCGGAAGCTATATATAGGCGAAACCGCAGTGACTATATGCCACTGTCACTTATGATCGATTGGCTTCACATAAAAAGGTATTGTTCTTATTTACGATGTCTGAAAATGTATAAATAAAAGAGACACGTGGGGCACTACCTCGACTTTGACACGTTGTTTTTATGCTTTTGCTTTGCGAGTTGTCCTTCGGCGTTCGTATCAAGTAATAGCGCAATATCATCGGATGCGGAGGGATGATATATGGTGCTCAGGACTGGCCACACACCCTGCAATTCTTAAGCTGTCAGTGTCTCTAGACACGTAAAACTTGAGAAACACAAGGCGTGACCTATAACGATCGCGCTTCTTAGCTTTGTGATTGGTACTTGGGTGTTCCTAGCGGCTGATCGTGGCAATTTCATTGACTGTGGTCTGATAACCAGTGGCTCGCCACACCCCGCATTTCTTAAAAGTGTCTGTGACTATGGAAAGCTTTGTACGCGCAAAAAAACTAAAATCGTGCAGGGGATGACTTTTTGAGGTCGCAAAGGCGCTCTCGCCTTCTCATGCGCAGAAACCTACATGCACCCCAGCATGTTATTCCTCGTGCCTTCAGTGAAAAAAAAAAAAGAGATTGTTTTTGTTTTTTTAGTAAAGAATTGTTTTCTTAAAGTATGTCAGAATGACCCGCGAGAACTAAACAACTCGTATACAGTTACGTTTGATTGTAATATGTAAAAAGCGGTGCACGTTCATGTTAATACAAGATATAGTTCTGTTTTGCACTCCGGGACTCATGTAGAACCCATCTAAGCCGAAAACTAAAAGGCAACAAAACAAAAATAAGAGAAATGTGGTACTGCTGAGATATTTAGCTCTGTTGTTGGAGCGACGGAGTAATTAACTTTAAGCGAGCTGGAAAATTACGTTGGATGAAAAACAACCTACCACGGCACCGAATAATAAGTACAGTTGTACTTTGTACTGTGGCGTTGGGTTCGGGATTTGAAAGGGGGGGGGGGGGGGGAGCGGACAGGTTGTTTTTGAAACTAGAAAAACGTTTCGAATGGTCCTGTCGCTAAACCCAGTCTGCGCTGTGGCGTCATGACGTTTCACCGTGCTCAGTGTCAGAGCAAACAGTTTATATTTTTAGGTATATTGATATTTTCAGCTTTGTCATTCGCCGAGCCCTTTCCGCATAATCGGTAAAAATTCCAACGACTGGTTTTCTCAAGTGCTTGGCGGGAAAGTAAAAGTCCAAGGCAGGCACGTAGCCTGGGGAAGGGGAAGGGGGGGGGGGGGGGGGGCGGGTCATGGCTTCAGTTTGCCCGCTAGTTTTAACGGGGAAATTGACGTCACGTGACCTCAACACCAATTCAGTCACCTCGCTGAATTCTGTGGAAAAATGACGTCGACATCACATGACTTCGTGTCACGTGACCTATACTCAAATTTAGTTTCTACACTTGTTTTAGCCTGAAAATTCACGTCACGCGTACTGCACATAAATACAGTTTACTTGCTAAATTCAGCGGGAAAATTGACACCTGACCGGCCGTAGCCCGTCATTCGCCATACTCTGTGGATACAGGCTGACCCGACAGGGAAAATCAATAGGATGGAGACAAGTGGGGCGAGTCAATGGGGGGAAGTAATGGAGTGAAGAGGAGTGGAGATACCTGGAGGAACAGCTCGAGAAAAAATGCCTGCTGGTTACTCGCGCTAAACCAAGAACGCTTCCCGCAGCAACACAGTTGCTGGGCAATCTGCCCCGCACTTTTCTTTTTTATATTTCTAGATACTGCTTCAAATATTTTGAAATTGTATTTTGGCACGTGTCGTGAACTTCTTTCGCATGAGTCACAGTATGAATCCTTACAGTATGAAACACACAAACGCTAACAACATCGGCGCTGCCTGCAACTGTCCTATGCGCCTATTAACTCTCGGTCGTAAGGCGGAACCACGTGTTGCATCGCAACTAGGTCGTTTTTTGAGTTGTGTTTTTAATTGACATATAAATCGAATTTTACATCGTGGACGAGTAAAGTAAAACATTGCTTTTAGGTCACACAAACGTTCTGCACACATGTGATTTGCGCGATGCAGCGGCGACAGACGATTGGTCCAGCAGTTGCAGATCTCCCACTCCGCCAGCGAATTTAAGGCCGAACGATAGGGTGACCAGGCCCATGTTATGCCGGATGCAATACCCCCAAGTTCACTAGTGTGTATGTAAAAGAGGAGGACAGTGATATTTCAGCTTCCTTTGCCAACGACGTCGTACACGGCCGAGACGCAAGGAACTCTTATTTTGTGTAAATGCTGAAACAGCACGCAGCGAGTTTTTTTTAACTTCAACTGCAAGAAGAAGAAACTCGATTTGCACAAAGAACACTGCCCGCCATGTCCCAGCCCGAAGCTGAGTTGGACGTAGACGTCGCCAGTCCGATAACAGTGGAAGGACTAGACCTCTTGCACAGGTTCCTCAAGAAGTCTTCGAGTGAGGAACAGCAATTCCTTGACCTGGGCTGTGGAAAAGGGGACGTCACGCGTGAAACGCTTCTTCCCCCGCTGTCTTCCAGTCGGTAGAATCGTTGCCGTCGACGTTTCCAAGGACAAGATCGAGACCGCCAAGAAGAACTTCGCCCATCCCAAGATTTGCTACGAAGTTCTCGATGCGGTAGCGGATGACGTGTCCGCCTTCGTGAAGAAGTACGTTCAGTTCGATCGAGTCTACGCCATCTTCTTTTTAACTGGGTGAAGGACCAGGAGAAAGGATTCAAGAACGTCTTTGAACTGCTGAAGCCCGGTGGAGGAATGTCTCTTCATGTTCCACGCTTCCAGTTTCCATCTTCAGTTTCGAAAGAAGTTGGCCAGGACGGAACGTTGGAAGAAATATGCGGCGGTAAGCCTTGGTTTGTCAGTTCGTAGGCTGGTGGATTTATTGTCCACATGTAATTGTTATATATAAGCTCCTCTTTTACATAAAGAGTAGTATTCATAAAAGTATTCCACAGCAGGTGATTAGTGCGGATAAGAATCTTCTAGCATTAGTAGTACCGATTTAAATCATGTGCTTTTACGCAGTCGTCAGACACTTGTGTTTTAATATGGTCGACTGCGACACAACCGGTTTTTAAGCCGCTTGTGACTGCTTACGATCGACACAGCGAGGTTGCAAGCGGTCGCAAGAGCCTAAACGTCCGTTCACACACTTGCAGCGGAGTACGACCGAAAGAAACAAGACCGGTTTTTAAGCCTCTTGCGACGTCTTAGGACAGGATGCACTCCTGCGGAGCTGGTCCTAAGACGTCGTAAGAGGCTTAAAAGCAGATTTAGTCTCTCTCCGTCCTACTCGGTTGCAAGTCTGTGAACTGCGCTTAAAAAACTGGTTTTTAGCCACTCCGGTCGTAAGCAGTCGCAAGTGTGGAAACCAGCCTTTATTATGACGATTATATTATAGCCAACATTTCATCCGAAGGTAATACTGACTGAAAAAAAATGTTAGCTATTACGTAAGTGTCTTGGCACACATCTCTCCCGTTCAAATACTGTCACGTGCTGTTTCGCGTGAACTTTTCAGCAAGTAGTTAATTCTTGATTGCATTGCCCAATCTTTTGTTGTCATTGTGAGGGGCGTTTCGAGATAATATATACACCGATAATTTACCCAGTGCGTCGTTTCAATGCGAAAGTATTAGGCCCGCTTCAGACGGAGCAATTTCCCCCAGCAACTTGACGTCGCAACACCAGCAACACGGGCCGTCCGCGTTCACACGCAGCAACCGAATTGCTCCGACTTGCTATCATCATCATTCACTTTGAATTTTCGTGCACTATTAGACACCCAGCTACGCGCTATAAACGTGTCTCTATACCTTTAAATGGCGTAGAAAATACTAACTCATCTTTCTGAAAAGGTTTATTTCCAAAAACGATCGATTTCAAACCAGAACCAAGTCTTTAGCTGTCATCATCACCACCACGGGGTGTCACGTGAAAATGTCGCGTCCCTCATTGGCTGCTGCCGCTTCAAACGGCTCCGAGTTGTTCGAGTTGCTTGCTCGTCCGTTTCGAACCGGACCCGATCTCAGCAATTCGTGTCGATCTAGGGAAAGCTAGGGAACAACCCGCCAGCAACCTCAAAATTGCTGGAAAAGTGGCCCCGTCTGAAGCGGGCCTTAGGCCCGCTTCAGACGGAGCAATTTCACCCATCAACTCACGTCGGCAACACCAGCACCACGGGCTGTCCGCGTTCACACGCAGCAACCGAATTGCTACGACTTGCTATCATCATCATTCACTTTGAATTTTCTTGCACTATTTAGACGCCCAGCTTACGCGCTAAAAACGTGCTTTATATCTTTGAATGGCGTTGAGAATACTAACTCATCTTCTGAAAGGTTGCTTTCCAAAAACGATCGATTTCAAACCGGAACCAAGTCTTTAGCTGTCATCATCACACCAGGGGGGGTTCACGGTAAAATATCGCGTCCCTGATTGGCTGTTGCCGCTTCAAACGGCTCCGAGTTGTTCGAGTTGCTCGTCCGTTTCGAGCCGGACCCGATCTCAGCAATTCGCGTCGATCTAGGGAAGCTAGGGAACAACCCGCCAGCAACCTCGAAATTGCTGGAAAAGTTGCCCAGTCTGAAGCGGGCCTTAGGGAGTTTTAGAATAGCGCACGCTAAATCTCTGCGTACGCAAAGAATAGCGTCGTCGCCACTGCGCATGCGCCGAACGCTAACCACGTTTTGCGCTTTGCGTGCGCGATTTTAGCGCACGCTATTTGTCGGAAATTGCGTGCGTACGCAAAGGGTCTTTGCGCTCCTCCAAGAAGGATTTGTGGTGAGAAGTTGGCTGAAGCCAAGACGAGCACAGTTAAAAAATGGCGGCCTCCAGGACCATGGCTGCGGCCGCTTTGGCGGCGTCGTGAGCGCGACGTCGGCGGCATCCTCGCGACTGCGATTTTAAATACAGGACGACATTGCACTCGGTTTGAAAAACAAGGGTGGACAACGATCACCGACAACTTGATGCTTGCGACGAGCCAACGTTTATCGGCGAAGGTCAGTGCTGTCTTGACGAGGCAGCGCATACGGACACGACCGGTCGACCGCTCGCGTCGCATTCTCACGTTTAAACAAATGTAAAATATTACTCTGGACCGAAAAAATTGTGTTTTGTTTCTTAAGTTACAGCATTTCGTGTGTGAAATAAAAATTGCCACCGTATCTTGGTGGCGTTGCAAGCAGATGCTTGGGCTTTTGCGTCGCGGCGGAGAAACGCTATTCTAAACCTCTCTTGCGTCGCGTGCGCTAACGCAATCGCTAAATTAAGCGCTAGCGTGCGCTAAAATTGCGTACGTTATTCTAAAACTCTCTATTAACTGTCTCATGGAGCGAGCCGACATCATCAGCTTTGAAACCACGCCAAACGACTCTTAAATCCTCCTCCAAATCAAGCCAGCTCCCATTCGCCGATTTGCATTAGCCACGGCACCTTTTACGCCGCTTCGATCCCATTGGCTAGCGTGCGTCGACCAGGCTCCCTTCGCTGGACACGTAGCGTCATGGGTGGCCGGTCGTTGAAACTGAAGCTCCTCGTCAGTTTCAACGACTGGCCACCTTATGGCGCTGCGTGTCCATCAACGCCAGTCGCCATCGCGCCAACACGCGGGTTCCCCTTCTTGTTCCCCTTCCCCAGGGATTATTTTCGTCATTCTATTCCAGCTCGCTTGCACCTTTGCATTTAATTGCACTATATTAATAATGTACATGCTTTCGCATTCACAACTCATAAGAAGTGCTTAGGTGTACCTCGATCTTTTCTTTTTCTTTAGCATTGAAGTAATAGTAGCACAGAATAAGACAAATTGTATTTTCTCCGAGTGTGTTTTTCAGGCATACGTTTCACGTTTCGTTCCCAGATCTGCGAGAAGACACTCCTCCAACGTTGGAGCTTGTTGGAAAAGAAGCACGCATCTCCTACATGACTGACGTGTTGAAAAGGGCCAATCTCACACCGTCCTTAATAGATGTGATCCAAGAACAATGCACGCATTATACCAGTAAGCACGTCCTAATCCGTAAGTCGATATTTGCCGTTTTAAAACAAGACAGCCTGCCCCCCCCCCCCCCCCCCCCCCGGCCTTTTTTTCCCCCAAAAGAAAAAAAAAAGGAAAGACTTTCTTTTACGTGTTTTCTTTTTCTTTTTTTTGAGAACATACACTACGAATCGCCGAACGCACACTCTTCGTCCAAATGAAACGCCGGAGGTCCGAACCAGACATCAAACTTTCCAAATCAACCGTTATCTCAACCAAAAGTTATAAGTGATTTTCTCAAACTTTCAATGGGAAAATGGAGCTCGTTCTTGGTCACTGGCGCCTTTTAGCTCCATGTATTCGGAATTTCGAGGGCTTCGTCCGTTGGCCGCCATTACACCATTTCAAATTTCAGAAACTCACGTATAACTTTTCAGTAAGATTACGGTTAGTTTTGAAACCTTGGTCAACAGGTTCCGACCGCTAGCGATACATTTGGGCGGAAAATGAGCGTCCAAAATTATTGTAATGTTTTGTTTGTTGTTGTTTTTTTACTTTTTTTTGCGGTGACTTTAGTGTTTTTTGTAAATCTCCCTCAAAATTATTAAGCCTATTGTGGATTAGTACCCTTTTGCATTTTGTAACCGATACATTTTGGAGAGGAACTACATTCCAATCACAATACCTCCTTTAATTTCTCATACAATAGGGCGTTTTCAGATAAGATCGAACAACCATGTCCGGGGACCATTTTCAATTTTGATGAAAAAATATATTTTGCTGGCTTCCCATGCCCACAAAAATTAAACCAATCCTTGTTATAAAAAAGAATTGTCTTTGCGGAAAAAAAAAATTGTAAGCACCCACTCAGTCACGTGCTCGTTTTGCGTATCGCGCGATATTGGCATTTCGGGCGGCTTCCCCGAAAAAAAAAAAGTTGTTCTGGCTTCGGGTCCAGACATATTTACTGACAAATTAGGCATAGGAAGGATTGACAAAAACTAATAATCCCCGACTATTATGGGTCGTAATTTTGAGAAACAAAAATCGCAAATACGGTACATTGCGCCATAACGCTCTGGAATAAAAAATTGTTTTCTCCGTATTTATAAAAGTTAAGGTCTTCAAAGTTTCATAGTGTGTTACCCTGTATATAGTTCATCTTTGCATGAAATATTGTTGTCGTAGTTAGCGGGAGACATTTAAAAGAATCGCTCACACAGGGGCATTTAACTAAATATGCATTCTTTTGAAAATAATTTTTAAAAAAGGCCATCTTTAAAATTTTTGAAACTCTCCGAAATTGACGTTTATTACGTCGATTTCGACATTCCACGTAAATCGTTCGTGTTTTGTTTGATCGTTATTTTCAACCGAATTATTTCTATAGTTATGAGAGGATTTGTTAACTGGTGAAGTTAGACTCGTTGCACAACAGGGGAACAATTCGTGAACTGACATATTTGTATAAGGTTGTAAGTCGTATAATTGATTCAGCAGAGCTACTCAGTCACATCTACTTGCACATTCCTCGTAGGTCTTGTAGACTTTATACTTTGTTTTACCCTACCGATTATTACAATGCTGCACCCATGATACGCCAACAACTGACGTATAACAATTTAGAAAAGATTTGTGGTAATGTTAGTCTTGATATTTTAGATGAAGAGCGTAAATTTCGAAAGTGTGTTGAGACAATTATTTTTCCTAACATTTCGCTTTTATCCTGTTTAAAATGTTACTACTAATTGACTCACTGATAAGTGCACCACTAAAAAGCCGTTAAAAAATAAATTAATAAATAAATAAGATGTTCTAACAGAATCTGCAAAAACATAATGCAATATTTGTGTGGCTTTGAAGTTATAAACCGAGATATACGGCCGAATTGACGCTAACGCGGTTGCCATACGAAAAAGGGGCGTGCACATACCCATTCTTTACAATTTTATTATTATAAAAAAGCGTAAAAATGCTACGCGGTGGTCAGGAAAATACAAACTGACAGCACAGAGGGGGACGGAAGTTTTGAAGGCAAAATGCCTAACAATTTTGTAGAACCGACCCAAAAATGCCCATGGGCCCGAGCGATCGAGAGGCGCCACCCTGTAACATGCTTCGCGGTACCTGTTTCAACAGCCGGCGTGTTGCGTCTCCGTCTATGCGACGTAAAGGAAGCAACCGGAGCGGCTTTGCAAAGAGATCAGCCTACAACCTTGGCGGTGACGTGATACTATAGGAGGTAGGGCGAGGCAGAACCTGAACCTCTGCCGCCTGTGAGCGACAATAGATCCGCCGCCGTGGAGGGCCGCACAACGCAAAAAAAGTAAAGACACAAAAAAAAAAAGAATTGCGATTGACTGTGATTGTCTATATTGGGCGTTTTGAGACAGGGTCAAATGACCATGTCCGTTCGACATTTTTTTTTTTTTAATTTATACCAAAATATTTTTTTTTTCTTGTTGTGCAACCGCAAAAACATATTCAAACTTTTTTTTTTGCGGAAAATAAATTTCTCTTGAGGAACAAAAATTACAAAGTTGCTGTCCGTATACGGGCACGTTTTTGCGACTTGCGTGAAACCGTCCCTTTATATACTGATAAGAGAAAAACTGATGTCGCTTTAGGCTTAACATTTTTGGTGGATAAAATAAAAGGAGGTGAACATATATTGTCACGCAGAGCAGTGGGAATCACTTGGCTGACCTAGGCAAATCTGTGCAATTTTTGTTTTTCACGGGAAGAGAGCTATCCGCCTTAAAACTTTTAAAGAAAAATACTCTTTCCCTGAACATTTGAGACCGCTATGCCCAGGCGCCAATTTTTCTGATCAATTTATATGAGCCTCAAAAATTCTGATGCCCGATATCATAGTCAAATGTAGGAACAAGAAGAAAATGAAGCAATGTCAAACCAAAAGTGTAATGACCTTACTTTTATGTAAGGTGTGGTAAGGTACTCATTGGTGTTTCCACTTTCTATCGAATCAACTACGCGTAAAAAATTAAAAAAGATACAGATCGTCGTTGCAACATTAGAGAGTGTGCTGATAAATCTTGATGGGATGTATACATAGCATGTTTAGGCGCACATCCCCGAATGTTCTTTTATTTTCGCGTATACAGAAATCACAAAATTTTTGCACTGCATTGGCAGACAAGCTTTCGAAGCAAAAAAGGAACAACTTTAACCGCATATACGTCGACTTCATTTTGATTTTATTATGAAGTATTATTGCTGATAATTCAACAAAACTTCTCCGATGTTCAACGTTTTCGAATAAAAAAAATAACAAAATAATATTACACCTTTCAGTACAATTATTTCGGACGTATAATCGTTGTCGTGTTATCTGAGACAAACGCTCATCGAGTTTCCTTGTCTCAAAGGTCACTTCGTTCTGCTTCGATTTTCAGAGGAACTTATCGCCGTCAATCCGATCACAACCGCCATCACTGAAGCAGAAAAGCCGCACTTTCGGGAGGAGGTGATCACGCAAGCGAACAAACTGTGGGCCGAACAAGAAGCCGGAGGATATCCACTTGACTACGACGTCTACGTTATCCGTGCATCGAAGGCCAGCTCGTGAGATGACTATACGGAGAGCAAGTCGTCTGTTTCTTTCGCAGGAATTGAAGTGACGTCAGAACGACGCCCAACACTGATTGGCTGATTAAAAAAGTAGTGGGTAGACCTCAAAGCATCTAGGATTGAGATCTACCCACTATTTTTTTCAGTCGGCCAATCAGAGCTCGGCCTCGTTCTGACGTCACCGCATCTCCTGCGCCAGTAGCAGACTTGCTTTCCGCATATACCTTTGCACAAATCGACTTCTGCGCGCTGTCATCTTTCTCTGCTGGGCTATGGAACGCCTTCTCAGTATGCGCTGTCCATCTGCTGTGCGGTAGATCAGACGCTGCGCATGCGTCCATAGCTCAGTGACTCAGCATTTTTCGCCCGGGTGATAAGCGATGAAACTACTTCGAATCGAAGAGTGCAGCGTCTTCCGTATGAGCCGAGAGACTGAGGGAGAGGAGGAGAGGAGGCCGCGAAAAGACGTCAGAAAGTCCGCGAGCTCTGATTGGACAGATTAGTGGGTAGGAATAAAACTAGGTGCCTTTGTCTCGCACTGCACTCGTCGGACGCGTTCAGATGCTAAAGTCAAACGCCGGAAACGCCGGCGTTCCGGGTGGCAAGGCGTTTCACGGGTGCGGTGGTGTCAAAGGCAGCTTTAGGTCTACTCACTAATCTGTCCAATCGGAGCTCGGCGTTCTGACGTTCCCGCGCCCACTCGCGTCTCCCCCGCTCTCTCTCTCACCTTCTTGGTGCACAGCTTCAACACAGCGAAGAGAGCCGGTATGTCGCGAGTTGATACTGTGAGGGCTATGGATGGCATAGCCCTATTCGACTCGAGCTATTATTCCCACACCCCCTATCTACCCCCACTTATCATCCAGACCAAAAAAAAATTAAAGCCGTTTACAACTCCCTGTAACGCCGAATTGGAGCGCAGCTCTTGAGGAGGAGGAGGGAACAGTACTGGGGGGGGTCACGTGACCTTGGGGAGTCGCGTGATCTGGGGGGTCACGTGACCTCGGGGGGGGGGGGGGGGGGGGGTCACGTGACGATGACGATGCCAATGACGTCATCAGTGACGTCACTGATGACGTCATCAGTGACGATGGCGATGACGATGCCGATGACGTCATCAGTGACGTCACTGATGACGTCATTAGCGATGATGACGATGACGATTCGGGTGCCAATGACGTCATCAGTGACGTCACTGATGACGTCATCAGTGACGATGCCGATACCTCGGGGGGGGGGGTCACGTGACCTCGGGGAAGGGGGGTCACCTGACCCCCCCCCCCTCCCCGTGGTCACCGAAGGTAACCGAGGTCCTCCCGAGGTCCTCCCAAAGGAACCCGAGGTCCTCCCGAGGTCCTCCCGAAGGAACCAAGGTCCTCCCGACGTTCTCCCGAAAGAACCCGAGGTCCTCCCGAGGTCCTTCCGAAGGAACCCGAGGTCCTTCCGAGGTCCTCCCGAATTAACCCGAGGTCCTCCCGAAGGAACCCGAGGTCCTCCCGAGGTCCTCCCGAAGGACCTCGGGTTCCTTCGGGAGGACCTCGGGTTTCTTCGGGAAAATTTACCCATAATGCACCGCGCGGTTACGCCGACGGCGACGGCGACGGCGACGGCACTGTTACTCCTTCCACATGACCCCCCTCAGTGCCCTTCCCTCCTCCTCCTCAAGAGCTGCGCTCTAATTTGGCGTTACAGGGAGTTGTAAACGGCTTTCATTTTAGAGCGCAGCTCTTAGGCGCCCGTTTCCGACGGCGACGGCGTCGGCGTCGGAAAAGAAAAAAGAAGTGAACTCACCGGGTTGTGAATTCGCATGCGGCACCAAACGTTCCATAGAAGAGGGCTAGCGCTCACGCTCAGAGCGGTTTTTTACAGTCCTCTAGACAAAAGTGGCGGCGTGCTGGAGCAATGCTGTGTTGCCTGGAGCCCAAGTCCACTTTGAAGACAAGGCCTGCGCGTGCTCGAGACTTGCGCATGCCGAAGTCTCGAGCGACTTGTTATCGCTCCGCAACCAATGAGATTGGTTAGCACGGTGGTTGTGTTTTTTTTTGGATAAGGTGAAGGTAGAATTAAAGGTGGGGGAAATAAAAGCAATACTATAAAATATGTGTGTTTATTTTCGTTCGCGTTCTTCTTTGTCTCATATTCGGAATACTCTTGTCACGAGATCTCGATACTCGCACAGAAGTGTCTATATGTCCATATGAAGATTTGGGCAAATTAGGTCATATGTGGCCATGTATATAGTGTGGCTATGTATGACCTCACATTCCCAATCCTTCATATGACCACGTATGTCCTTTTTGTCCGAGGAATGCAGGGATGAAAAATGAGCATGGGATTGCTTTTGAACCGATTCTTGACATTCTAAAAAAAAGCCCACTAAACTGCTTTTTAAGTGACTTTTTCTACGTCTGAAAAGAAGGCAAGGCTGTTTCTTTAAAAAATAAGAGCAACAATTTACGCCAAACTGGAAGGAGTAACAGCGCTCGAAGGGGGATGCAACCTTAACGCCGCAGGATAGGGAGTGAATAAGCACCTATACTTCGAAAGCTAAATTGTTCTTACGTCTGAAATAATGTGTGATAGTTTTGATGGGGTAATAGCGTCTACTTCTAGCGGGGAGGGAGGGTGGAGTTAATGTTTTAGAGCGCAGCTCTTAGGCGCCCGTTTCCGGCTTGAGCGGCGTCGGCGTCGGCGTCGGCGTCGGCGTAATTAAGGTCATCCCAAGGTCACGTGATCTCCAAGGTCACCCCAAGGTCATGTGACCCCCAAGGTCACGTGACCCCACAAGGTCACATGACCCCCCAAGGTCACGTGACCCCCCGAGGTCACGTTACCTCTCCCAAGGTCACCTCAAGGTTGCGTGACCCCCAAGGTGACCCCCACGTGACTGGGGGGTCACGTGACCTCGGGGAGGAGGGGGAAGGGGGGTCACGTGACCTGCGGGGAGGGGGGGGGGGTCACGTGACCTGGGGGAGGAGGGGGGAGGGGGGGTCACGTGGCCCCCCAGATCACGTGACCCTCCTCCCCGAGGTCACGTGACCTGGGGGAGGAGGGGGAGGGGGTCACGTGATCTGGGGCCAAGTGACCCCCCCCTCCCCCTCCTCCCCCAGGTCACGTGACCCCCCCTCCCGGAAGGAGATTGAAGAATGAGGGGAGGAGGAGGAGGAGGGGTATACGCTCCCCTGATTACCCTTCCTTCCTCCTCCTTCCTCCTCTTCCTCCTCATGTTTTTATTACTCATCTAGGAAGTGATCCCATAGGTAGCAGGCTAGATAAACGCCCAGCTTGGCTGAAACTTGGCAATACTAGTCTCCCAACATGGGTCTAACACGTTTTTACTTCAAGGCGTTCATTAGTGCCAGAATGTTTTAGAGCGCAGCTCTAATGCCCGTGTCCCACTAGAGCGACAGACAGAAACAAACGACAGCGACAAGCCTCAAACCAGAGTCTTTCGCGATTTGAGAGGCTTTGTAGAATAAAGGAGGCTGTGTTCAAACACGAGCATCATGCACGCGAAAGTATCTTTGGCAGCCTTGCAATCGCTCGTGCTTACTTCACGAGCACCGAACGACTAAACGCCTGCCAAAGGTACCATCGCGAGCCTGCTGCATGGGTTTGAGGCTTGTCGCTGTCTTTTGTTTCTGTCTGTCGCTCTAGTGGGACGCGGGCATTAGGCGCCCGTTTCCGGCTTGAGCGGCGTCGGCGTCGCCGTCGGCGTAACCGCGCGGTGCATTATGGGAAATGTCCCATAATGCACCTCGCAAGCCCCCCCGGGGTCACGTGACCTCGGGGGGTTTAGAGCGCAGCTCTTAGGCGCCCGTTTCCGGCTTGAGCGGCGTCGGCGTCGCCGTCGGCGTAACCGCGCGGTGCATTATGGGAAATGTCCCATAATGTCCCGCGTGAGCCCACCCCCCGGGGTCACGTTACCTCGGGGGGGGGGGGGGTCACGTGACCCCCCCACCCAAGATCACGTGACCCCCCATGTCACGTGACCCCCCTCCCCGAGGTAACATGACCGCGGGGGGGGGGGGGCTCGCGCGGTGCATTATGGGACATTTCCCATAATGCACCGCGCATCCCCCCTCCGAGGTCACGTGACCCACCCCCTCCCCGAGGTCACGTGACCCCCCCTCCCCGAGGTCACGTGACCCCGGGAGGGGGGGGGGGGCTCGCGCGGTGCATTATGGACATTTCCAAGTAATGCACCGCGCATCCCCCCCAAGGTCACGTGACCCCCCCACCGAGGTCACGTGCCCTCCCCCCCCTCGGAGGAGATTGAAGAATGAGGGGAGGAGGAGGAGAAGGAGGAGGGGCATACTCTCCCCTGAGTACCCTTCCCTCCTCCTCCTCAAGAGCTGCGCTCCAATTCGGCGTTACAGGAAGTTGTAAACGGCTTTCACTTTTTAGAGCGCAGCTCTTAGGCGCCCGTTTCCGGCTTGAGCGGCGTCGGCGTCGCCGTCGGCGTCGGCGTCGGCGTAACCGCGCGGTGCATTATGGGAAATGTCCCATAATGCACCGCGCGAGCCCCCCCCCCCCCCCGGGGTCACGTGACCTCGGGGGGGGGGGGTCACGTGACCCTGGGGGGCGGGCTCTCGCGGTGCATTATGGGACATTTCCCATAATGCACCGCGCGACCCCCCCCCCCCCCCCAAGAACATTGAAGAATGAGGGGAGGAGGAGGAGGAGGAGGGGTATACCCTCTTCTGAGTACCCTTCCCTCCTCCTCCTCAAGAGCTGCGCTCCAATTCGGCATTACAGGGAGTTGTAAACGGCTTTCATTTTTTTTTCTTCGGAGTTTCTATCGCTTTTCTTCTAGCTTGGCACATAAATGCCAAAGTGGCAGAGTTGATCTACAAACCTTAAATCGAATTTCGGCACAAAGAACTGCGATATTCGGGGTGGCACTTGTCTTTGGGAAGCTTGGTTTGCTTCACGGTAGTGCATTTCTTTATGGAACTACTTTGGTTTTCTCGCAGTGACATGGTGCTTCTTTAAGAGAAGGCAACTTTGCCATGTCTGTGTGACATTTTCTGCCTTTTGGAAAACGTATTTCGCTGCTTCGGTTGCACGAAAATAACTAAATCCCCCCCCCCCCCCCGGACGTAACTCCCCTTAAACGCCAACATTTTATAGTTTTCTCCAGTTACGAAAGTGCGACGGAGGTTCGCTTACGGCAACCTTAACTGAAACCTGAAAAACTCGCTGTTATTGAAACTTAAAATAAATTCAGATTTTATTCGTTTTTGTATTCAGCACTCAAAACTCGCAGTCAACATGCTCATACATGTACAAAGGACATGATGTTCGTTGCAGACACGATGACAAAATTGTCTGCGGGCACGTCTTGAGCATGTTCGAAACTTGCTGACTTTGAACTTATCAAGCCGCCATAGATGGCGCCAGTGTGTTCTCTCGTCGAAGGATACTTTAAGAGGTTTTAAAAAATACTACAATAAAATTTCGTGTTTTTTTGTCTATACTTGTACAAAGGAGCATTATCACATCGGACACACCAATATCTTGTTAAAAAAGACACGAAAAGGAATTTCAAAACAAATTAAACGATTAGCGAAGAGCACCTGGTGGATGTCGCTAAAGCCTCGTTTGTAATGCCCGTCTAGGAACCTTGACAGGTAGTGACGATAACTGTCTCGCCTAGAACTATACACGCTTTGGACCTCACGTCATCCCGACAGCTTATACGGCCAGCACAAGAGAAGAGGGGAGGGAGGAACTCCCCACTCAACGGGACTCTCTTTTGTGTGTCCCAACCGTCATCCCGACAGCTCTACGGCCGGCACAAGAGAAGAGGGGAGGGAGGAACTCTTCACTCAACGGGACTCTCTTTTGTGTGTCCCAGACGTCATCCCGACAGCTCTACGGCCTGCACAAGAGAAGAGGGGAGGGAAGAACTCCCCACTCAACGGGACTCTCTTTTGTGTGTCCCAGACGTCATCCCGACAGCTCAACGGCCAGCACAAGAGAAGAGGGGAGGGAGGAACTCCCCACTCAACGGGACTCTCTTTTGTGTGTCCCAGACGTCACCCCGACAGCTCTACGGCCAGCACAAGAGAAGAGGGGAGGGAGGAACTCCCCACTCAACGGGACTCTCTTTTGTGTGTCCCAGACGTCATCCCGACAGCTCTACGGCCAGCACAAGAGAAGAGGGGAGGGAGGAACTCCCCACTCAACGGGACTCTCTTTTGTGTGTCCCAGACGTCATCCCGACAGCTCTACGGCCAGCACAAGAGAAGAGGGGAGGGTGGAACTCCCCACTCAACGGGACTCTCTTTTGTGTGTCCCAGACGTCGCTATTCTCCTTCTACATGATTATAGAAGATTAACCCGTCACTAGAAATTCACACTAAAGCAGCAGCTTTGCGGTTAGTTGCGGTGGCCCTATCGCTGGAGTGCTTCGACCGCTCAGGTGGCTGGAACGACTAGGGCGTCCTGACGACGTAAGCCACGCCGCAGCTTTGCTCATCCCGAGACAGACTACGTCACGATTGCGCCGGATGTGACGTGCTCTCCGCTGGCTGCTCTCCGAGCGCTTGCCAGAGGGGGCCGTTTGTAACGAAAAATACAGCCACCAGGCTCAAAATACAAAAGTGCGATTGTCCTTTACGGATATTGTGGATCATATTCCGCCTATTTCTGAAAACGACGGATATGTTTCAAATTTGTTGAAGTATTCCTTGAAGGCACACCGTCGTAAGCTGTCGCCAGTGTGCGAACCAGCCTTTAAAGCATCGGGACTCTTCAACTCGGATTTTATTGTGGATGCCGACATTTTGTTGCTGTGCAGTGCATCCGTAATTTGAGATCGTTCGAATTCGAAAATGCGTCTTGCTCAACTTTGGATACGGTGTCAGGAAGCATACGTGATATCAATTTCGCTCTGTCTTCGTGCACTGAAGTAACGTCTAAAGAGGTCGTAAAACCGTTTCCCGCGATTTTCAGATAAAGCAGCATACAATGATTTCGAGCACCAAGGTTGCCAAAGTGTCGTTCCTCCCAAGCGTAGCCCGCTTGGTGGCTCACGTGAAAAGAGTTATTTTGGGCCAACGAAGGATAATTGTTAATGGAGCAATGTCCGACATTCGCTGGGTTAATATGGTGGCTCTGAGCGCATTTGTTCAACAGCAACGTTACAGTCTGTGTGTCGAGTGCAGCCTACGGAGTGTCGTAAGTGTTTAATATTGATTCTTCGATGTAACAAAAAAAAATTGTTCAGCTAGAGACTCACACTCAAGAACCATAAATATTTCCGCTTTAAAAATTCTTCTTTTCTGTTTCCTCCTGCTTCGTTCGACTGAAATATCCTAACATCCGGTATCACTCAAAATAAGTTCCGGTGTGCAGATATAAACCGAGGTAGAAGAGGCCATGAAAGGTTGTGGGGACGTCAGGGCGCTATTCGCATAGCTTCCTGTACACATTATGGCCATCAGAAAGGTCTGTGACAGGTTTAGAGCCCCGCAGAGGCACCGCCTCGAGGGCGAGCTTCCTGCCTCGGATAACACTTCGTCGTACGCGCCGCACAGGTACGGGGAATGTGCAACGAGCGCGTGTTGAAGGCGGAGCTCTTACAGGGTCCTTAGCCTGTCAACCAAGATAGGTCAACCGAATTAAGTATTTCTTTCTCTTTAATGGCATTGATCTGTCTCATGACGCTCCGAACCTCGCACTGTCTCAGTGTAGTAATACCGCGCGCACCCACGCACGAGTGCGCGCGCGCGCGCACACTTACACACACACAAGCACACACACGTACACATACATACACAACACAGGCATGAAAATGGCTTTTAAGTCTTTTGATCACGAAATTTCGACTGAGCGCCCAGCCCGTTCTGCAGGGTAGTAAAACACATCCGGTGGTGTAGCGTTCGAAGCTCTTCTTTAAAAATAAAAAACGGAGCTAGCGCAGGATACGTCCATCAAATCACATAAAACAAAGCTTACACTGGCATGTGCTTCGCATAGTCTGCAGCACACCTGGATCCGATGCTGAGTCGCGTGTTGAATTGATGTGGGCATCCGTTCTTTTTATTTTATTATTTGCGTCATCTGAACTAGTGCCACGATGATTCACTTTTGGCACTGTTTGACTAGCTCTGTACACCCCCCCCCCCCCCCCGCCCCCTCGGCCCTTCAAGCTATAGACCAGTGGTATCAAACTCATTCAAATGTAAGGACCTGATAGCCTACCGCCGAAAGTTCGAGGGCCGACTAGGAAGGGGGGGGGGGGGGGAGGGGGGTATATTTGGTTATTTTGGGACAAAGGAATAAACAAACAAACAGCAGTGGCGTGTCGCGTTGAAAAGCAGCCGACTGTCCCTGCGACACCCTTGTGATTTTGCGGGGTTGCCTCGTGCTTTCTGCTTTTTGGAAGCCCACCGTTTTCGCCATATTCAGTTTTCATTTTCATATGCGACTACTTCGGACCGACCCTGAAGCTACAACATTTAAAACACCAACGTATACTGGCAGTTTTCAATATAACGAAGCAAGCACACCTTCCTTGACCCGTCGCGCAATGGCTCAACAGGCATGAACATCTCAACACACGTCACGTTTTTCTTTCCGGACGATTTTTATAGCAGCAGTATAAGAAAATGCCCGTATTTTAAAAGTATTTTCCGACAGCCAGAAGCCCAATCTCATCTCTTTATCTTTGGCAGTTGGTAATTACTGCTGAGCGAGACTTCGTGCAGCCGACGTTCCTTACTGAGCAAAGAGCTCGCACTTGTAGCCTAATAGTGGTAGGCTGTACAACACTAGAGCGCACGACACTTGAGCGCCGACATTAGAGCGCCGACACTAGAGCGCCGCGACGTTAGAGCGCGCGACACTAGAGCGCCGCGACGTTAGAGCGCGCGACACTAGAGCGCCGCGACGTTAGAGCGCGCGACACTAGAGCGCCGCGACGTTAGAGCGCGCGACACTAGAGCGCGCGACACTAGAGCGCCGCGACGTTAGAGCGCGCGACACTAGAGCGCCGCGACGTTAGTGCGCTCGACTCAAGAGCGCTGCGACGTTAGCGCAGCGCTCTTGAGTCGAGCTCCCGTCACGAGGACGCACAACCAGTCCAGCGCGAGTGGACCGACCGGACCGGCCACTCTTTCGGTCATCGCGTGTTTTATGTAAAATTGGCAGGGATTTATTCCGCGGAAGTCAGCAATGACATTGCGAAATGAGTCGACGAAATGTTTGCGTTTGACAAACCTAAAAGTGTTACAAAAAGCTAACAGAAAAAGAATAATATCTGTAGCGTGCATTTTTGCAGGAAAAAAAAAAAACAAAGATTGCAGCTGACCTAGCCTAGGTCAGCTGCAATGTTTTTCTCTAATTTTTATAACTTTTTCTCTAACGTTTTCTAAATCAAAGAACTAATGAAGGCTTCATTAGTTATTTGATTTTGTATATCACAGATTTTCAGGGGAGGTTTTCCTGTATCCGTTAAATGGCTGAAAATATCTGCATGCGATAAAATTGCGCTGAGCTTTCCTTCGATGAGTTTTTTACTGATACGTTTTAGCGGTGATCTTTCTTCATTACGGACATAGACGTCAGAATACCATTTAAACTTATGCGAGGGACGTCTAAATAGCCACCAAATAGATCGGAGCCCAAATGCCTGTCAAGAATAGACCAGATATAGCAAAAAAACTGTTTATAGTATATCCGAGAGGCGCACCGCAGCACTGTGAAGAAATCTTAGACTCCCTGCTCCACTCAGCTGCAAACTTTCCCGGTACCTATATGCCCCAGCCCACTCCCCTGCCCCCTTTTCTCTCCGATGTCCGTAAACAATTGGTTAGAAAGAGTCGTACCCTTTTTTATTTTTTATTAAAGGCGTATTCAATGAATCAAAAATCACCAATGCTTCAATTCGATGAGTCGCACAATTTTGTTCTGTCTGTGGAGCCGCGGATACATCACACATTTTTCGGTGTTTGCTCAACTGGTTGGGTGCTCTCGTGTCGCGCGCTCAACTGGTCGTGCGCTCTAGTGTCGCGCGCTCAACTGGTCATGCGCTCTAGTGTCGCGCGCTCAACTGGTCATGCGCTCTCGTGTCGTGCGCTCTAGTGTCAAGCGCGCTACTGTCGCAGCGCCCTCGTGTCGCGCGCTCTAACGTCGGCGCTCTAGTGTCGCGCGCTCTAAAGGCGCTCTCCCATAGTGGCTATGCCGTTATGGTTGATTTCTATAAGAAATGGCTCAGAAGTAAATATTTTGACCAAGAAATACTCAGCCTTCTTCCCACCCCTAAAAAAAAAACCAACAGAATAGTGCAAAATGCATGAGCACGTTATATGAGCACAGCTTTAACCTTCCGCCCTGGATGCGCCTACAAGATTGTCCCGGACAACGACGAGCACGGTCAATTCGTCCGTGACTCGTTGTCTCTGGAGCTGGTCGCCAGCGGGTCGTTGTCAAAATTAACAGCTTCCAACATCTATTCACAACAATCAAACTCATCGCTGCTGCGATCAGAGTCGAAGACTTCGACGAAGTGAGCAATAACGTGGACGTAATTGTCACAGACGTGCTCGAAACGCGGAAGATATACAAGGAAGCTGAAACTCGAGACGCCAAGAGAGCCAAATTTGTGAGGGCGTGCAAGGAGACGCCGTGTGGTGGGCTGGCGACGTCACCAGCCAGCAAGCCATGGCGACCCAAATGAGGAATCTGCACCGCAACGCCAAGTCGTACCGCCCACGCTCCACTCTGGCTCCGTATCTCAGCTCATCGCTCACCGCCGTGTTTGCTTTCTTTTTTCGGCTTCAGCTCAAGTACGGAATCGGCCAATATGCAGCATCCTCCAAAAGCTCGCTACTCCTCGAAGATCAGATGTGACAGCGATGTCGAGCGGCCGTTGGCAGTGCACGCGTTTCCCCTTTAGGTTATTGACAGGTTTCGGTGAAGTTCCAGCAAACTCTCACCCCAGGGGCGAGAAGTGCGCACATTAGTTTTTGGATGCACGCGTCTTCTCCTCTTTCGACACCTAGTGTCGCATCTGTATTTCTAAACCTAGTGTCGCGACACTAGACTCGCGAAAAAGATGCACCGTGTGAACAGACCTCCAGTAGAACCCTGCATATCCGCGGATTAATCGCGGATATCCGCAGTAAACTGAAGGATTCGGATAAAAATGAATCAAATTGGCTGAATGAGGATCGGATGCGGATATCCGCGGGTCCGGATGCACTTCTGCCGAGGCGGCCCATAAACGTGTTGGACCGCACAGAGCAGAGTGAATAAGCGAGTGTTACTATGGAGTGCATCATCGAATGTATTTCGGGGGTAAGCTATTCTTTTAGATAAAAGCTGCCAATCGGGGAGAAAATTGTTCTTTACGCTCATAAAGATTTGATTCTCACCTAGGATTACATTAGAACGTCCTATCTCACCAGAAATACTGTCCATAGAAAAAGTAAAGAACGCAGAAGTATCAGGCGCCCCGGGAAGCGTATTTTTGTTTGGCGGGGGAAAAAGCGGAGACGTTCTTTGGGAAAAGAAAGCCCAAAACGTACAAGCCACAAGAAAGTAAAAGTAAGCCTGCAAGTGGCTTCTTCGCATACAAGTATACACATCGAGGAGAATGAATTCGATCCTTTGGAGTGGCGGAACTTGCGCCAGCAAGAGTTTCAGTACCTCATCCTTGTAGCGCAGTTTGTGCGTGCCATCCCCACATCAAGTGCACCAACGGACAGGGCCTTCTCATTAGCAGGTATTAAGTAAACAGTGGCGAACCAGTTTGAATCCGTCCGTGTTGACGATAATCTGTTCCTTCTACACAGCAATCTCGACAAGTGAAACGTTGCGTGTGTATGCGCTTTCTTTTTCTGGACAGCCGGCACTGAGTTGTTTTTAAGTATATTTGGTTCCGAGCATGCAGTTGAGTGTTCGTGTTTAAAACTTAAACCGATAGGAGGAGTTGCCATTAATGAATATTGTGATATTTTCACAGTGGTGTGCCCGTTCCTCTCCCACTTTTTTACTGTTTGGCATAAATAAAATGACGCAATGTATTTAGTTCATCCTTTTTCAATTTTCATGTTTATAAAAAAAAGCGGCTGCTTGAAGTGGCCTTTATCGAGCAAAAATAAAAATAAATCTAAATATTCTGCCTTTTGAGCGCATCTCCTGGACAGAGTGTCAGTGTCACGGACTCCCAAGACGATCTCATAACTGCCATCGTCTTTCGAACGATGCGAAGTGCCTCTGGAAGGATGATTGCTTATTTTAGAAATACGATAAAACGGAATAGGATAAAATGACTTTCACCGTATTCTGGCACGAAGAGTTCTTCGTAGAAAGGGCAGCAGACGGTTTAGGATACCATCCAGATGCTTATTTTAAATTTTTATTTATGCTTTATTTGATGATGTTAGATGAATGCGCGGATTGAGGGCGGATGCGGTTCCGAATTTTGCGGATGCGGTGCGGATGCAAAGTCTGCGGATGCTGATCGGATGCGGATGATCAAACTGTTATTCGCACAGGGCTCTAACCTTCAGTCCACTTTTTCAAAACGACGATCAGGCCGTTGATAGCTACCCTTCGGGGCTCTGGATGTTTTGGTAGATGTCCGTGTCTGGGCTCTAGATGCGCGCGGGTATGAAAGACGCATCTTTGCCTATGTTACCAAAAAGAAAGTTCGGCCCCTATACAGACAGCCAGGCGAAATGCCAGACCTGGCAGTATAGCCATAAATTAAAAAGAAAAACTAAAACAAAATGTCGGGTTGGTGGCGCCAGACAACTGCGACCACATCTGCGAACAGAACCCTCGTTCAATCACTCCTGCTACAACTGGCCACCCTATGTGCGTAAAAAAACCTTAAACAAAAACCGTTACGCACGCGAGTACAGTAGAATTGTATAATTTATGGCCCGTTTCTAGAACGGAAATCCGTTAGATGCAACGTGGCTCCAAATACGGTTCGGAACCGAGTTTCCTTATTTGCTCGGTTAACGCACCAGTTAACGTAACATATCAAATGCACCATTCAACTGTCGTTCTTGAGTCACGTGACGCTTGTACTCTCTCCTGAGAAAATACCGCTGCTTGGTGCAACAACGGTTTCTGATTTGTCAAGCGCTGCAGCTGGCAACATGCTTGCTATCAAGGCTATGAGTGATTGGAACATATGGCAAGGCGTCCATGTTGTTCCTGCGATCCTGTTAGAGAACATCTGCTGCAAACGAACCAGTGACAATATAAAGCAAACTTTTTGAGCTTCTTACTCTGCCTGGCGGTATCGTCATAACAGCGTCAGTCAGGCATACCAAGATATATTCTCTCTTTGCTCGTATACAATCCGGTCAGACTGAACGAGTTTAAAGATTTTAAATTTTTTCAGTAGCAGCTTTTTTCCTGCGCACATTGACGACCACCATGTCTCAGCAAACCGAATCCCACGAGAGCGCCATTCATCAGATTACTCTAGATGGACTAGACCTTCTGCAGAAGACCCTCCAGAAGCCTTCGAGTGAGGAACAGCAATTCCTCGACCTGGGCTGCGGCATAGGTGATGTCACGCGTGAAGCCCTTCTTCCCCGCTGTCTACCCGTCGGTAGAATCGTTGCCGCCGACGTCTCCAAGGACAAGATTGAGACCGCCAAGAAGAACTTCGCACATCCCAAGATTTGCTACGACGTTCTCGATGCACTAGCGGATGACGTGTCCGCCTTCGTGAAGAAGTACGGTCAGTTTGATCGAGTCTATGCTATCTTCCTTTTTAACTGGGTGAAGGACCAGGAGAAAGGATTCAAGAACGTCTTTGAATTGTTGAAGCCCGGTGGCGAATGTCTCTGCATGTTCTACGCTTCCAGTTTCCATCTTCAGTTTCGAAAGAAGTTGGCCAATACGGAACGTTGGAAGAAATATGCGGAGGTGAGTTTTGTTGGTAAGTTAAAAACGAACGGGAAGATAGATAAAGCTGTTAGGAATAAGGAAAAAAAGGGACCCGCTAAAGCGTTGAAAGCAATAGCGATCGTTCCATGTCAATAGGAGTCTTTTTTTTAAGTTTTTCAGCAAAACTCGAGCTGGCACGCGTATGCACCACAGAAAACAAATGACGAGGAGCCTTTTGTAAACTGACATTTCGGGTAGTAACTATTATTTCAGACAGCAGGGGCCGATGTCTACATTTGGCCACAATTGCTGCAATAAATGTATATATCTTTCTACGTACACCCAAGGTGATAAGAGCACGTTTTAAGGCGAACGAATCTGACTAATATGTTTTCGGTCTTTATTTGCAGATTTGTGAAAATACTACTCCTGGCACCATAGACCTGGTTGGAAACGAAGCCCGTATTTCCTACATGAAACGACTCTTAAAAAGCGTCAATTTGACCCCGACATTCTGCGATGTCATACAGGAAATATCAACGCGTTACGGCACTAAAGAGGACCTTACACGTAAGCGCATGTTTTGCGTTCACCTCAATACAGCAGGAATTTTTATCATAGCTTTGACGTGGCACCGTTAGCTTAGCCACTACGTCAGAACTATAGGTGGGAAACGTACGGCGAAGAAAACCTTTCAGCGAACCACCACTTCTTGATATATACGGCGCTACCAAAGTAGAAAAAAAGAATAGAAAAAAAAATACTCTTCTACACTCAGTGATAATATCCAGAGGCAACGCTTCTCAAGCTATTCGCGTGAACGCTTTACTTGTTCCGAACTGCCGCGGAAAGGGTTTCCCCACTACAGGAAATGAGGAGGCAGCATGTGCCAATCTCTAACCGCATGAAGCTCAAGTCACACCGTCCATACATTCTACAAATACGCGGGGTTACTCCGCGGACATGCTGACATAATTACCCGCGGACACTCCTCAAGCAAGTTCGATTCATGTGTGCTTTATTGATACACATGTTTGAAACATGCCTGTGGACTATTTTTTGTGATCAATGTGAGAGGACAGCCATACAAGCAAGAAACATTTCTCAGGCAGTGTATGGAGACTGTCCTTTGTATGATGTATTAACTGTGTGGTGTCGGGGCCTAAGGTTTTACTAAAATAAGCGCTAATCTTGTTCTGACCACGAACTTTCCAAATACATATCTAAAATTCTCTTTTTTGTGCGTGGTGGGGGTCCGATTTTCAGGAGAACTGATGGAGATCAACCCGCTCACCGCTAAAATAACCAAGGAAGAAATGTCGTTTCTTCGAGAGGAGGTCACGAAGGAAGCCGACAGACTGTGGGCCGAAAAAGAAGCCGGCGGATCTCCCCTTGACTACCCCGTGTACATTGTTCGAGCGTCCAAGGTTCTTTCGTGAGCTGGTCAAGATATGACCGATGGCTAGCAGCGAATCAACGAATGGTTCTACGTTTTTCTGGGGATTCAATAGCATGCTGGCTCAGTCGACATAATCGCTATTTAGCCCAGTCCCGTGGGTCTTTCGTATTTCTGCGAGCGTGCGGTAAGCGATTAAAACAAAACCGTATTTTCAAACAAATGTAATTTTTTTTTTAATGCTTCCAGTCTATTTACCAATTTCTTCCGAATCTTCCAGAACAGCTCTAAAAGAACACAGTACTGCGGAATCTGGGATCGAATGTTCTCCGAGTCTGCTGTGCCAGAGCTTTAGCTCCGCGCCCAGCTGAGCCGCGACACGTTAAGAGTTATCGTCCGTGACAGGCCTGAGGGCGTGGCGAGCTTTGAGCATTCATTATCCCTCCGCAGCCAATGAGATTGTGGCGTTCGCCTATCAAACCGCCAGTGAACCAATCACGAAGCAAGATGCGGGAACATTACAGGCCCCGCCCTGCGTTTTTTAAGCCGTCACTGACGTTAGTGATCACGTTGAAAAGAGAGGCGAAGGGCGAATCGACATCGTTTTCTGTTCCTTTTCGTGTCCGTTTCTCGATCTAGTATTGTAGATAGTCTGGTGAAAAAAGTGAAAGCCGTTTAGAACTCCCTTTAATGCCGAATTAGAGCGCAGCTCTAGAGGAGGAGGAGGGAAGGGTACTGAGGGGGGGGGGAGGGTCACGTGACCTCGGGGAGGGTGGGTCACGTGACCCCGGGGAAGGGGGGGGGGGGTCACGAGACCTCGGGGAGGGGGTCACGTGACCTCGGGTCGGGGGGGGGTTCGCGTGACCTGGGGGAGTCACGTGACCTCGGGGGGGGGGGGGGGGGTCGCGTGACCCCCCCTCCCCGAGGTCACCGAAGGTACCCGAGGTCCTCCCGAAGGAGCCCGAGGTCCTTCCGAGGTCCTCCTGAAGGAACCCGAGGTCCTCGAGGTCCTCGGGGGGAGGGGGGTCGCGGTTACGCCGACGGCGACGGCGACGCCGACGCCGACGCCGACGCCGACGCCGCTCAAGCCGGAAACGGGCGCCTAAGAGCTGCGCTCTAAAAATGTGCTCATTCAAGGTAGAATTTGAGTTCGCAGTTACCTGCAGTAATCTATACAGGGATTTCACAAGAATGGAAAGTCCGCTCCTAGTAAGTAAACTGTAGAATGCTCATTCTCTGTGAGGATGGGACGCTGGTGGTTGGACTCGAACGCGAAATTTTCAGAATATGGCGTTACCTGGATTAAAATATAATAGAGAAAAACTAAGTTTCGCCTTGAGTCCAATTAACGCTAATGACATTAAGACAAGAAATGACGTTGTGGGAGCATGTAACATCTATTTCCGTGAAAACACTTGTCAGCAAGAAAGAAAACAATATCCTCTTTCTTCTTGATAACTGTTTTTACTAATAAATATCCCACAAGCGTCGACAATGTCAGTCCTTGTTTTGACGATGTCAGACTTAGTTTGGCCTCGGCTCATAGAAAAAAAAAATAGTTTTACTCGCTTATGTATTGATCCAAGCAACGTCATGTACTCAAACTTTCGCCTTCTATCCCAACCGCTATAGCGTCACAATATCACCGAGTTTGAGCTTTTTGTGATGCATAGCTTATGTACCTGGAAAAAAAAAAAACACGGATCGCTGTTCTCGGAAACTTTCTGTATTTCGTTTCAGCTTAAGTTCAAACGCAGCAGCTGTGGCTGCAAGCACAGACGGACTACATACTCGCTCGCTGACTTCCGGCCTGTCCAGTGAGGCATCATAACACCTTTTTGTTTCCCGAGGCGGCACTGGCACATAGTAGGCTCTGAGCGCCACTGGGCGGCCGGGAGCTGCGCCACAGTGTGGCTGCAACTAAAAGTAAAGGAGCGCGCTTGAGCGCTGATCTAAGCAATGCACGCCAGCTTTCTTACCCTCTTTGAAATGCCACAAACAAATGTCCGCGAGTAAAGGAAGTATTCACTGGTGGTCATAGCTGTGTGCACGACTGCGGAGCGCGTGCTGATGGCAAGCTTCCACAGTTCTTTTGTAACGTGCATTCCGCACCCTCAAGATTGCCGGTCTTAGCAGCCTATTAATGTGGGCTCGTTCAGAGCAGGCACTCTAGACATCACCCACAAATATGGCGCCCAGTGAATACTTCTTATAGACGCTCTTCAGCGCATACTGGAGAATCCGACGAAGCAGAATCGAACACGTGAATCGTTTGGAAAGTGTCCCGGAGCCTGTTATGCCCTATTCCTTAGGTTATGCTGAAAATGCGTCATGAGCGTAGGCTGCTGCTAGATTTTTTGCAACTGGCGGTGAACGTTAATTATGAGTATGATCTCTGAGAATCACTAGAAAAAAGCGCAATTACAGCTCTGGACGAAGGCCTGAATGCTGACTTTCCCCGAGGTAATGCCGCGGCACAAAAATTGTAGGGTATGAGCATTCTCTCTTTTATTCATTTGATTGCCATTAAAGCAATAATCTGCTAAATGTTTCACTAAGGGAATAGAGGACCTTACGCACAGACCATAGGTGGGTACGTGTTGACAACAAGGTTCTTTCTTGTTATCTTTCTTTTTATTCCGAAAGCATTCACTGTCCCAAGGAGGGGCGTTAACAGCTCTTGAAGCCGTGCCAACCGGCACCTAAAGCCCCCCGTCCCATAGAGGGAAGCCTGTAGTCTGTACCAGCGAAACGAGGAATAAAGTCTACGACGAACATGGCGCCGCCTCATGCATCTACAGGGTGTCACAAAAGAAAATTTACACGGTCTTTTTTACCGCGAAAATAAACTAGGCATCGCCGAACGCTCATTCTCCACCCAAAGGTAGCGCTAGAGGTCACAACCAGATGCCAAAGTTTCAGCCAGATCCGATAACTTAATCAAAAGTTATAACTGATTTTCTGAAAATTTCAATGGGAATTAATGGCGGCCTACGGAGTTTTCGAACACATGGGGCTCTATGGCACCAGAAACCGAAAACGGGCAAAAATGGGCTCCATTTTCCCATTGAAATTTTCAGAAAATCCCTTATAACTTTTGATTAAGTTATCGGATCGGGCTGAAACTTTGGCATCTGATTGTGACCTCTAGTTCTACCTTTGGGCGGAGAATGAGCGTTCGGCGATATCTAGTTTATTTTTGCGGTAAAAAAGACCGTGTAAATTTTCTTTTGTGACACCCTGTACATCGTTGGCGGCTGCAAAACTCCGCCGAACACTACGCGGCATTCAATTGGGCAGCCATGCTTTCGCATTCACGACTCATAAGAAGTGCTTAGGTGTCCTCGAATTTGTTTTTTACGTGCTGCTTAGTAGGGGTGTCCGAATAGTGGTTCGAATCGAATTGCCCAGCGTCATTATTTTCGTCTTCACTGTTGAAAGAGCCGGCCGTCTTTGCTTCCCCTTGCACTGTCAAAGCTATGAATGAAGCAGCACTATTCGATTCGAATCACTATTCGCACAACCCTAGTGCTTAGGGATTCATCTCTGGGGAGCTGGTGGAAAGACACGCCAGAAGTCTTCCCCGATGTCAACGTGAAATTCGGGACACAACAATACACCATTGGACCACTAGAAACCGACCCCCTTTGAGCAGCAGGGTTAGCAGGGTGGAACAGCGAAAATAGTAGGGTCACCCACAGACAGAATGATGCACATGCTTCTTCTTGTGGCGGAAAAGACCCTATGAAAAAGAAGCGCGTGAATCCAGTCCGGCCGTGCTACGAGCTAATGGGACCAATAAAGCAGAATCAAAAGCAATAGCCCCCCAGGTAGCACACAGTATTGGGCCAACATTGGATTTGATGTGGCAAAGAATGGCCCAACGATGGCCCAACTGAGCCATATGTTTCCCAATATTGGAATCACATTGGACAATATTGGACTATCAAAGCAAATGGTTTTCCAATATTGGTGATACGTTGGCATAGGCTGGTCAATATTGGACTGTCAAAGCCGATAGCTTTCCAATATTGGATAGACGCCGGCATAAGTTGTCCAATATTGGACTGTCAAAGCCACTGGCTTTCTGATATTGGCTATACGCCGGCATAAGCTGTCCAATATTGGACTGTCAAAGCCAATAGCTTCAAAATATTGGATATACGCCGGCATAACCTGTACAATATTGGACAGTCAGAGCCAATGGCTTTCTGATATTGAATCTACGCTGGCTTAAGCTGGTTAACTTTAAACTGTCAAAGCCAAGACATCACCAATATTGGTGATGTCTTGGTATAGGCTGGTCAATATTGTACTGCCATTGCCGATGGCTTATCGATATTTGTGTCGCCTAGGCTATAGACCCGCGACCCTCTTTTTTGCTTTGCAGAGGTAGAAAAGTGGAAAAGAGTCATTCATGCGCTCGCTGGGGGCGAGAATTTCATTTAGCAAACTTCATGTGGCGTACGGCGCCAGTGCTTTGTAACCGCGATCATAAATAAATCCTTAGCTGCCTATACTACTATTGCAGTTGTTTTTTTTTGCCGGCTGCTCTCCCTTCGCACTGCCTTACCTCGGCGTTGAAAACTTAATTCCGTTTTTAGATTTAATTATTTTTGTCTTTTCCAGTGTATTTTGTATGTATATGCATTACGTAGCGTTAACGTCTTCTACTTTGCCCGTGCCGCTGCCATGTTTGTAGTTCTTTCTGCGTGCTAAATTTTTTATTTTAATGTTTCTGTGTATATGTCGTCATTGTCGACGCAGGTGTCAACAAACATAAAGCCGCCGCTTACGCCGCAACCGAAGTGACTTATACTCTCCGTTTTACGAGAGTCTATAGCGCTATAAAGTCGTCTATTGGACTCGAATGAAGTCTCGAGAGGGCTGCTTCGACTGCCAGTGCAGATATCATCAGTGTAGGCAGAGCAACGACGTAGCAATCTTGACGCGAGAGCATACTGCGCCTCGAGCTGGCCGGCCGCGCTCGCTCTGCGGAAATGTGAGCGTGGGACTCTCAAGCCCCGTTAGCTTACTGAAGTTGCAAGACGCTACTTTGTCGTCGCGAATCCTCTGCCCTTCGAACGGTCGTGAAGCCGTAGCGCCCGGCGTATACCCTACGCAGCATCTTTCAGAAACCGTCTGCGCAGCATCGCAACCTTCTGTCTGCAAACGTCGGCAATTCATCGTGTGTTGAAAGTCGGACGATGTGCTGTCCTTGGTGTATTTTATGTGTACCTCTTTCGTGAAAAATTTTTTGAAGTTTAAAACGCGAACCTAACAGTGTACAAATAATTTTAAATTTATTGATAAAAATAGATATATATTTATATATTTATTTATATAAAGGGGCCCTGCAATCATATTTAAGCGTCTACCATTTTTGCGGTTTCCACGTCTCTTGGGGTTCGGGCAAGCCAGCGGGCACGGAGAGAGTAACTAAATATCAGTGCGTCATATTTTAACTGGACGACGCGGAAACCTCCTCCGCCAACGAGGGCGACCCGCGGTACTGAAAGCGCGCAAAATGTGACGTTTTTGGTCCTGGGCTTACTACTGGTCAGAGCCGCTAAAAGCTTTTTTTTTAGTCGAGATACAAAATATAAGTGTCGCGAACCGTTTCAATTGTGCATGAAAGTAGTTTTTGTTCAGTATTTTAGATCAGAAAAGAAACAAATGCAGTTTATAAAGTACGGAAACAAGAAATGACCCGTCGACATACCTGTCACCAAGCGGCGGAAAAAGCGGCGCATATTAGAAATGGCTAGTGGGATGAGGCGTCGACGAACGGCGAGCGTAGAAAGGTCCCGGAGCGTAGAAAGGCAATTTGGCGGTATGGCAGCGCGAAGTGGCTCCCGTTCTGTAGTGATCTTCACCCCGTGTTTGCTGTCGCGTGTGGCCAATGAAGTGTTATGCCGAAATAGTCTTTAATCGCGCAGCAAATGCAATGCGAGCCGCCCTGGCCGCCCGCTTCATACAGCCTATCCAACACACGCTTTAGTGGCGCCCTCTCGAGCCGTCGACACGGAGTGCGGCAGCCGCGAGCGCTCGATTAGCTCACTACCCCTCCTCTAGTTCACGGCCACTCAAGCCAGGACCTACGACGTCATGAAGAAGGTTATTTTTTGCTTGTTTTTGTAATTCTAATTTGCCTATAACTTTTAAAATAAAGCGAATTTTGCGAAAAGTTCCATTAAGTTACTACGTTCAGTGTGCTTAGGTTCGGTGCAAATTAAAAACCAGTAAAATAGTCATTGCAGGGCCCCTTTAATTATTTGTGAACATCGTGCGCAAAAAATGGTCGCGCTAAGTTCTTCATTCTAAATAATAGTGTGGTTTGTTGGACGTAAAACATTGTGTTTTCAAACTGCCCCGTTTAGAATCACTTTTGGGCTGGACAGCTTTTTTAGAAGTTCAAAAGCTGGCCTTCAAAGAGCTGTCCTGTTCAATCGGATACTGGCAGCAGGATAGACGCTATGCGTGTTTTAGGCCAATCGTGTATCCGGTTAGGGTCACGTGACTACAGTCTCGAAGCTGGTGATAAGGCAGAGCACGGAACCTGCCAGCCCAAGGTCACGCATAACATCCACTGCACTATCAACCTTGGGTACAAGTGACAAATCCTTTCGCTGTGTTCATTGTTGAGATGCCCCTGAAGATTAGCCTTTGTAAGCGCACCCCCGTTCTGGCCTGCTTCCTTTCTACTCCTTCTCTCGTTTTCTCTATCTGCCTAAGCTGAAGACGTGGTAGACGGTGCGTACTCGTCGGACCAATGAACCGCGTAGTTTTTATCGCTTGAATCCGCTCTCTGTGCGCGGGAAACGGCAGAAGCGTGATCACGTGGTTTGACGGATGACGCATTAGCGGTTGACAAACCCAGAATGCCTGCGAAACCGGACCTTGTTTCGCGTGCGATGCGGCCTGCGGGCCTGCTGTGGATTTCGCTCCTGTGGTAAATGGTATCTCGTTCGCAAAGTCCTACCCGTATCGATTTCTTCAAAGAAGCGCAAGAAATTTTTGTGAATCGTTTAGTGTTCGGTTCGGCAAACGACAGCGTGTGCTACATCGTGTTGAATCTTCACGGATCACTTCCTTCAAGTTTGTGTAGTTGTTCTGCAGTGCCCGTGTCGACATCTACCTCGGATTACATCTTTCAAGTCCGGTATTTTCAACGTAAGAGCGCTGCAACCTACTTGGTGATCATTGTCCGTTCTTCTACGGGGATACTCTTCCGGATAACCTCTAGAACTAGGCAGCTGCCTATCTCCTGGCAGCCGGGAGAATAATTTTCCTGCAATGTTACCGACAGTCGCCTGCCATAATGTCTGAAATAATGTCACAACTGCAGGTAGAATACTGACTTCCTTATTCACCCTGCGTTTCGCGAAAACACGTTTGGTGGCCACCTTTTCGTGAATACACGTTGCGTCGACATTCACGTTTCATCTACATTTGTTATGCGAATTGCATGCTGTAGGGCATTTTGTCGGGCGTGTATTCCTGAGGCGCAACGTTTCCTTGATATTCGTTACACGAATTTCACGCTGTAGGGGCATTTCAAAGTGTGTGTATTCCTGAGGCGCGTGCTCACTGAACCAGCCCACCCTTTCACGCCGCTTCATGGTAAGTCTGCAACAATTCTTTGCAAAAGAAAAAAAATGCTATTCTGAGTTGTTTTTTTTATGAAACATCGCGTGTTGATGAAACGATCTGTCGATGAAATGCCGTTCGATGAACTGATTGCACCGCCAATGAGGGTCGACTACCGGTAGAATTTGGGGAAAAAATTCTGCCAGCTGTCGGGAGACTGGACACTACCCAACAATTACCCCTGTTGTTGTTTGCTTTGCAATCTTAGTTGTATAATAGCTGAGCAGTACCTCTTCACATATTACAAATTGCTTAGTTTGTACTTGTCTACAGAATAGGCTGTATGTAATAAACTTTTAGGAGATTTTAAAAATATCCCTTGTGTCTGTGTACGTTTCTTTTTACAAACAACTTGGCGAGTGCACTTGCAAACTAGCTGGGCGAGTGCAACGATGGCCAAAAATCAGAACCAATGACGGCCAACATTAGATCGGGTCGCACTTCCAGTATTGTTCAATATTACGCCGGTCTTTGCCAATGTGGGACGACCATTGGCTGGAACCATGGTTTAGCAATGGCCCAACATTGGCACCAACGATGGGGCCGACATTGGCTGGAACGATGGCTGAAATGTGGCCCAACATTGGCACCAGTGACTGGGCCAACGTTGGATGGGGTAGCTCTTCCAATATTGTCCAATATTGAGGCCGGTGTTAGCCAATGTTAGGCCAATGTCGGACCAACATTGATGTGCTGCCTGGGCCATGTTCCTTTTCTGTATGTGATTGGTTCATCAATGACAGAACACGTACAGAGACACGGCGAACACCATGATGGTGCGATTTTGACGCTATCTGGTCGGTCCTATCTGCTCGTAGCGTCGGCTGCGTCACTTCTACGAAGTGTAGAGCCAATAGATTTAAAAGAGGGAACAACTCAAATCATAAGGAGCGTTTGAAATGTAATGGCGGACTTCTACGACGCAGAGATTGGTCGCAGGTACGCTTCGGTTGCGTTGTCGCGTGACGAGGAAGAAGCAGCGGAGGCAACAAGATGCGTTTCAATGACGAGGCTCTAAGATTCTACGTAGGCATTGCTTAATTCGGGTGACGCACGGGAGTTCTTAAATTCGTTGTAAAGTATTAATGCTTTACAAATATCTGAAAACTTGTACGTATAGAAGTAGAGGTTCAACACCAATTAAAAGTGCAATATAAGATGGAGTGTGTTCATTAAAAAAGAATGGAAAAAAAGGTGCGACGTTGTTCATGAAACTGTGGAAATACTAGTATGCCGAGAATTTGGGAACAGTGGTCGCAATATGACTGTTCATTTCTCTGTATAGAGAGCCGTTCTCTATGCCTGGCGCTACGCCATTCGCTCAAAATAGGTTTAACAAAGTGAAGCTTATTAGGGGGATCAGAGTCCCATTCCACCTGCCATGGAGATCTTATCTGTTTTTGTAAAGTTGTTCTGCGATCGCTGACCGACACGGTGCTGGAGTCGATCACCCTATTTAGTATTTACGCAGGTACGACTTGGTCAGCATCTTCACTGTCAAAGGGGCTAGAAACCAAGCAGAACTATTTAACTTACTTCACTTACTTTGCTTTACTTACTTTACTTTACTTACTTTACTTTACTTACATCCCTACTGAAAAAAATTATATGAGCCTATATAAGAACTGATATGAAATATCCAAAAACTGATATGCGACATATGAAACTGATATGAAATATCCAAAAACTGATATGTGATATATGAAACTGATATGAGATACCCAAAAACTGATATGCGACATATAAGAACTGATATGCAACATTTGCCAACTGATATGAATATGTCCAATAAACATATCAGAAATAAATTCATATAATTTTTTTTTTCGTATACGACGTCCCTCGCGGGGAAACAAACACGTGGCTTGAAACCGCAGAGGGGCGGCTTGATTTATTGGCTTTCAGATACCTACGGCATGAGCGTTTACTTTTTATTAAGAGATTCATCCCCTGAGCCGTTCAATATACTCTCAGAGGTATGACATTCCTGAAAAAAATCCAACATGTTGAGAATATTATTTATTGCTTAGGTGGTCACCGAAAAACTCCGTACTTACAAAACGACCTGTATAAAAGGCGGAAACGCAGAGCTCAGAAGTAGTTATTGGGTGTGCTGTTGCATTCATGTTGTGCTGTGCCGTGTCTGTGTATGCGCTCAATGTATATGTTCAGCTGATGCCAGTGGTATGCGTAATGTATCGACATGGTGGCGTGAGTAATTAAAAATATTTTTGTAGCACATGAATTGGGCGGTACATAGCGCCACCTAGCCTAGTGTAACTGATATGCAGCGTATGAAACTGATATGAAATAATAAGTTCTGATATGAAAAAGGTGTCCAATAAACATATCAGAAATAAATTCATATAATTTTTTTCAGTAGGGATTTACTTACTCTCTCACTCACTCACCCACTCACTCCCTCATCCACTCACCCACTCACTCACCCTTTCGCTCACTCACTAACTCACTCACTCACTCACTTGCCCACTCACTCACTCACCCCATCACTCACCCACTCACTCACCCCTCACTCACTCACTCACTCACTCACTCACTCACTCACTCACTCACTCACTCACTCACTCATTCAGTCACTCACTTGCCCACTCACTCACTCACTTACTCACTCACTTACTTACTTACTTACTTACTTACTTACTTACTTACTTACACCCCCACAGTCATAGCAAAAACACAGCACGTATGTCCCCCTCCAAATCAAGAAATAAAAGGTAAAAGCAATAAAAGCAATCACATGCCGCGTACACACCAACGCAAAAAAACCCATAAAAAAGCAAATAAACTCTAAGCAAACTAGTAAACACACCAGTCATCATCAAAGGTGATACCGTCGCAAATTAGAATGCGCCGGACAAAATTAGGCACCTGCAACAACTGCAGCACAATTCAGTCATCAAACACCCACACAGCCATAAGCAACAACGCAACCGGCATGTTTAAAAACAAAGCATCAATAGAAAAGAAGCAATCTCCACGCAAACCAGAAAACATACTACCAACTATAAAGCAATACCGTTACACATCAGAAAACGCTTGACGTCTGTTTTGAATTGTACAAAGCTGTGCAAATTACTGCATCCTGCTCCCAAACTATTACGAAGACCGGCTATCTGGTAGCCGAGTTTCTGTTTTCCATAGTTAGTTCTGATTCCAGCCATCTGCTATTCGGTGTGCCGGAGGGAGCTGCCGCGATCGTCCCGAGTTTCATTAATTTCGATATCGAGTTTATTTTTGTGTAGGAATTGCGCTAGTTTAAAATAATGAACCTGGTCCGCTTTTAGCATGTTATGTAAGGTGAAATGTTTCTCGCAATCAAAGTCCGGCAGCTTTCGAGAGTAATTAGCATAAATACGTAGAATCCTATTTTGCAGTACTGAGTTTATTTTTGTGTAGGAATTGCGCTAGTTTAAAATAATGAACCTGGTCCGCTTTTAGCATGTTATGTAAGGTGAAATGTTTCTCGCAATCAAAGTCCGGCAGCTTTCGAGCGTAATTAGCATAAATACGTAGAATCCTATTTTGCAGTACTCAGTTTATTTTTGTGTAGGAATTGCGCTAGTTTAAAATAATAAACCAGGTCTGCTTTTAGCATGTTATGGAAGGTGAAATGTTTCGCGCAATGAAAGTGCTACAGGTTTTCAGAGTAATTAGCATACATCCATAGAACCCTTTTTTGCAGCACTGAAAGCTGATTATATTTTCCAAAGGTCGTAGTACCCCATACCAAAATGCCGTATGAAAGATAAGTATAGAACAGTGAGGGATGAAGGCACTTTCTCAGCCAGAGCGGTATTAAATTTGTTATTCTGAACATACACCCAAGAGACCTTGATAGCTGTGTCTTGATATACCTAACATGTGTATTTCATGTTAGTTCTTCGTTAAACCAAACCCCAAGAAATGTTTGTCATGTTCCTAGTTCTAAGACTGCATTGCAAAACTTAATAATGACGGCGTCGTTACCGCGTTTATTGATAGGCCGAAATGTTACATATTTTGTTTCAGACTCTTTCAGTTGCAGTTTATTGGATATTAGTCAATGAGACAAATTCACCATGCACCTGTTTGTTATGTCTTCGAGATTTTGTTTAGTCTTTCCAATAAAGAAAACGCTCGTGTCATCTGCATACATGACAATGTTCGGTGAACCAGAAATATTGCCTAATGGACCCATAATGGATCCCTGAGGGACACCATATTTGATTGACAACTTGTTTGACGACACATCTTCAACTTTAACATATTGATATCGATTTTCAAGATAATTCTTTAGTAACCGTAAAGGAATTCCCTGCTGGACACCGTATTTGATTAAAAACTTGCTTGACGACACATCTTCAACTTTAACATATTGATATCGATTTTCAAGATAATTCTTTAGTAACCGTGAAGCAATTCCGCGTATATCATAGTGCTAAAGCTTTCTTGACAAACTATCGTGGTGTACAGTATCAAAGTCTTTGTTTAGGTCTAAAAATAGGCCTAGGTTGTATAACCTATTTTCTCTATTTTCCATAATCTTATCTTTTATTTGAAGAATAACCTGGTCGGTAGATTTCTCCCCCTGAAAGTCAAGCTACGCCGCAGTTATTGTATTATGCTTAAAAAAGAAATTTTCAAGTCTGCGTACGATGGCGCGCTCAAATAGTTTTAATAAAATTGGTATGACTGAAATAGGCCTATAGTTTTGAAGGACAGTATCATCCCCGCCGTTGTGAATTTGAGTCACTCTAGCAACTTTTAGTTGGTCAGGAAATATCCCAGTTATGAACATCTGATTGATTAAATAGGAGATAATTGGACTTAACGGTCGTGATACATAGGAAGAGCTTTTATGTGATCAAAGCCAGCAGCAGCGCAATGTTTTAGGTTTGAGATCATTGCATCTACTTCGTTTGGTGTTGTTGGAAAGAACATAATAGCATAATAGAAGTTAAAGATTTTGTTCTGCAATGTGTTGGACTGGCTTCCGTCATGTTTGGTAACGCGGCACATACATCCATAGTTGTGAAGTACTCATTCATTGTTTCCGCAAGCATCTTGGCCAGTGAACCTTACGTCATCTTTCAGCGCAATGAGTGAGCGAAGTGAGTAGGAAAAGATAACAATTTTTTTGTATTTATGGTTGATTATGTGTTTTACAGCCATGATCAACCCGATTAGCTCAGCTATAAGCACGGATGCGTTTGTATTGATCCGCCTTACAGATAGGCTGAACCGCAGCAGCACACCCTGCATAATTGGATCCTTTTGTTTCATCTGTGGAAAAAAAAAAGCTTGAAGCTTTCAGAAAGACGTGATAGCTCCATACGTTTTTCTGTATTTGGTCGAAGACAGGTTGCACGCTATTTCTACATCCTCCAAAGGAGCACTTTTGTGACGGTTGTTGCAATTCGCCGATGCCTTGAAGCTATCTTTTAATATTCGGACACTCAATGACTGCACACTTTTTGCGAGACGATGTGTCACGCATGCTTCAGCGTTGCTCAGCAATTTTTTTTTTTTTTTTGTTAATCAAACCCGATAAAGCTAAAGTGCTATCAATATGCAAAAAGAGAGAGTCAATTTTAAATACCTATGTTCTTGGTTCCACTACCGTTTTGCGTGTGTACGTGATTTCGCGACCTTGGCATTTATTTTGATGATCATCTTTCTTTTTCCTACCATGTCTCTCAAATTGTCGCATCAGCTGTAAGAATGCTAGGCTCGATTTCTCGTTTGACAAAATACTTTTTTTTTATTTCACTGAGCAGTATTCGCATATTTTGCAGTCTAAAGGCCGGTTAACACATACAGCGGAGCGCTAAGTTAGCACTACACTCTTAGAAAAAAGGGTGAGTATAGTCCTCCCTAAAGGGAGGAACGCTCTTGATACATATGTTCCTTCAGAAAGGGAGAAAATTTCGTCCCTAAAGCAGGGGAGCAAAAGTTCCTCCGTCGCCTGCACCTCATTATGGCGGCCACGAATCGAGCAAGTCGAGCTCAATAAGGCTTAACGAGAACACTACGTCTACTGTACGGAGCGAGAGGAGCAGCAAATAAAAACGTAACACGAGCTTTCCGCGAACTGTATTTATTTCCGAAGCCGGCTTTCCCCTGCAGGTAAAGAAACTTACGTTTCGAAAGCATGCGGTCACTCAGTCTTCTCATCGTCAGCACAGCGATGTTAAACGGAGACAACCGGCATGCCCAGTTCGCGCACTTTATGTCTTACCGTTACTATTCCTCGAGCCACAGTTCCTTCTTCAATCGTTGCGTCAACCGCACATCATGGAGGAGTGATAAACCATTCGCCCGCGAAACTAAACGCCGCTCTTAAAAAAAGCAAATCCGAAGCAGCCTCTTGGCTCATTTCAGCACGGTAACACGAAATTATGGCGTAGCCGCGTACCGTAAAAGGAGTTTAAATCACTTGCCACCAGATGGCAGGGTCAAACAGAGTAATTGCAAGTAGCTAGGCTAGGGGGCGCTAGGTACCGCCCAATTCATGTTCTACAAACAATTATTTTACTTTCTCACGCCACCATAGCGCTTCGGAATCTTCGGGAGCCCCTATTGCACACACATGTAGACACAATAGGCATACTACAAGCAAACAAGCTGAACATACATTCAGCGTATCACATGCATCGCACACACGAGCATCAATACAACAGCACACTAACCCGATCACTACACCCGAGCTCTGCGTTTCAGTCTTTTATACTGGTCGTTTTGAACGTACGGAATTTTTCGGTGACTCCCTAAGCAATAAAAAATATTCACAGCATGTTGATTATTTTCTAGCAATGTCATACATCTGAGAGTAGTTTTAATGGATCAGGGGATGAATCTCTTATTAAAAAGAAAACGCTCGATCATGCCTTAATTATTTGAAAGCCAATAAATCGAGCCGCTCCAATGCGGTTCCAAGCCATGGGTTCGTTTCCCCGCACGGCACTTCGTAGCCACTATTTATATTGTAGTGTTTGTTTTTCTACTTGTGCTGTTCGCGCACGGCTGCAATTGCCGTCTTAAATTAATCTCTGTAGAGCAGATATTCTCCCAGCTGGTAGTGATGCTTCACGGGCAGAGAAATCGCTTTTTGATCAACTTGAATGCAGTCAAAGCCGCGACTTGCGGCAAGTGTACGGAGCTACGCCAGCTACGCCGTGGCGAGCTCGAAAACTTCTAGCGCTCATTCCAGCGCGCCACTTGGAGGGTAGTTTCTCCAGGAACCGTAGTATATTTAAACAGCAAAATAAAGGATAGCTTTTTGTTTTCGATTTTACCTGTTTTTTCCTATTTTCAATGCTAAAATTCCATTGTAAATATACGTACTTTCCGTCATAATTTCGTACTGTCCATTCTTTTCCCCAGAGCGCAATCTCTCCCGGGGACCGACCGTGGAGTAGGTAGCTGGCTTTGGGGGCACATTGCAAAACACCGAACCAGGGAGTACAAGGAGACATGGGGATGGGCGTCGTTTGAGGGCAGGGAAGCTGTGAGCAAGATAGAATTTGAGGATCGCTTGAGGCAAATGGGTGGGGAGCAATGGGCACGAAAGGTTTTTCAGCTATTTATACATGAGGAGTATAGACACAAAATGGAGACAGCGCACTAGGAAATTAAGAGGAAAGTTTTAGGCTATAGTGGGGTTACGGAAGAGCAGGTCTCAGTTAAGAAGAAAGTTAAAGCCACAGAAGAGATCGGTGGCTAGAGGGAATGCAGACAAAGAAGGCTCTGGAAGGCTATAGATTAAACAAAACAGTTATTGCCAAAGAAAGCATTTATGACAATTCTAGGGGAAGCTCATTGTTGTTTGAGGCAAGGACAGGTGTTTTGCGAACCAGAACATACAGAGCGAAGTACCAGGAAATGGACACAGTGTGCGCTGCTTGTGGAGAGGAGGACGAGACGGCTGAGCACTTGATACTCTACTGTAAAGGGCTTCACCCTATGCATACCGAAGACAACATAGATTTAATAAGGTCATTGGACAGCGAAGGAAAAGTGGATTTCAAGACAGTAGAGATTACCAAGCAAAGATTAAGTGAATGGTGGCAGAAAGCGAGAGAAAACTAGGCATTTTCTTATTAACTGATGGCAAGGGGGATTTATAGCCTCACTTTCTTTTCAGTACAGAGTGAATATAGTCTTCACATTTAAATATTCTAAGCTTAAAGGGTAAGACAAAATGGCTAGGTGGCGTAAGCTACCGCCCGATCCAAAGGGCTCAGCCGTATTCATCCATCCATCCATCCATTGCAAGTAGCTAGGCTAGGGGGCGCTAGGTACCGCCCAATTCATGTTCTACAAACAATTACTTTACTTTCTCACGCCACCATAGCGCTTCGGAATCTTCGGGAGCCCCTATTGCACACACGTGTAGACACAATAGGCATACTACAAGCAAACAAGCTGAACATACATTCAGCGTATACACATGCATCGCACATACGAGCATCAATACAACAGCACGCTAACCCGATCACTACACCCGAGCTCTGCGTTTCAGTCTTTTATACTGGTCGTTTTGAACGTACGGAAGTTTTTGGTGACTCCCTAAGCAATAAAAAATATTCACAGCATGTTGATTTTTTTCTAGCAATGTCATACATCTGAGAGTAGTTTTAATGGATCAGGGGATGAATCTCTTATTAAAAAGAAAACGCTCGATCATGCCTTAATTATTTGAAAGCCAATAAATCGAGCCGCTCCAATGCGGTTCCAAGCCATGGGTTCGTTTCCCCGCACGGCACTTCGTAGCCACTATTTATATTGTAGTGTTTGTTTTTCTACTTGTGCTGTTCGCGCACGGCTGCAATTGCCGTCTTAAATTAATCTCTGTAGAGCAGATATTCTCCCAGCTGGTAGTGATGCTTCACGGGCAGAGAAATCGCTTTTTGATCAACTTGAATGCAGTCAAAGCCGCGACTTGCGGCAAGTGTACGGAGCTACGCCAGCTACGCCGTGGCGAGCTCGAAAACTTCTAGCGCTCATTCCAGCGCGCCACTTGGAGGGTAGTTTCTCCAGGAACCGTAGTATATTTAAACAGCAAAATAAAGGATAGCTTTTTGTTTTCGATTTTACCTGTTTTTTCCTATTTTCAATGCTAAAATTCCATTGTAAATATACGTACTTTCCGTCATAATTTCGTACTGTCCATTCTTTTCCCCAGAGCGCAATCTCTCCCGGGGACCGACAGTCACATTGGACACTGTACGATAGGAGCTTACCGTTCACACCAGCGTTCCAACATGACTATCCGCACGTCGACCGACTGCACCTAATTCCTCAAGTGGTCTGAAACTCTTTAATGTAAAGCGGAATGTCAACCTGCGACACCCCGCCCCCTCCAATCAAGGCCCGACCAGCGGCATCAATGCCCGACAGTTTACTTCATCTCATCTTGTTGTTACACAACTGATACGCGAACACACGGTCACATCGGCGATACAACACTGCCATCACGATGTTGCTGACACGCAGAAATGCATAACCACGTTGAACGCAGGTTGGCACTCGGCACGGGAAAACAGAACCGAATTCAGCACGGAAGGCACCCAGGCAGCCGGCAGGAAAACCTGCCTGCCTTGGACTCAGTTCCTGCGATTTCCATAACGTCAAAAACGTCGACACAGTTCCGCTTGGTTCCGCTACTGTAGTTCCGCGTGGCAATCCAGAAACGGCCATCTTAACCAGTGTACGTAGCGCTGCTGGCACTGCTCCGGAACTTCGCTGTTTCTAGCGGCTTCGTGTGCTCGTTTGATAAAATTAGTGGTAAAAACGTCAATGCAACCGAAATGTTCTGCACGTTTGGACTAGAAGACGGAATTACAGGCGGCCTTCGCTGCCACTGAAGCTCAATCAACTTAACAACATTTATTAAACAACGTGCGCGACGTGCTCGAAAAACGAAACCGAAAGAAGATGAGTTGGGAGGACGAAAGCTTTCTCCCGTCTGCCTGGAGAAGGAGGAAAACGTCTCGTTCCTCCCTTCTTCTCATGTCCACTTGGAGGCGCGCCGTTGCTACCTTTTTCCTCCATTTTTTCTTAGAGTGCGCTTTTTTCTTTATGAATGTCGAAAACTCTACGGGAAAAGAAACGACTGAGGGACCGACCTCGTCGTCTTGGCTCCTGCGTCAACGGCTTAGCTCCAACCTGGGTGCCCAAATCCTGTTTATCAAACAGCGTGCTGATGAAGCTTGTAGCAATGATATTTATATAGTTTTCCTTGGCGTCGGTGGATAATAAGGACTTTAATTTTCCTTCCATTGGTCTGGGTTTTGTTTATTTTTGTTTTGACAAATGCGGAAACGACGGAGGCCCTACGCAAGCAAGTAGCGGTTCCCAATGGGAGTCCATCGAAGCTTCTGGAAGCGAAGATCCCAGAGCAACTACCGAAAGCCACCTTCAAGCCAGGCTAAAAGGTACGAGGCCCACATACGCTAAGTCTACTCGACGGCGGGTCGCGAATAGCGAAGCGGGAGAGGGGCTTCACAAACGAATTCGAAGACCGAGTACCGAGAGTATCGACACCATAACGTCGGAAGTCCCGGAGGACAGCACCGAGAAATCCATGGAAGTCAACGAGACAGAGGGCGAGTCAAGAGGGGAATCCAAGACCTATGAAAGTCCTGATTACGAGGATGAGCCATGGCAGGAAGTGTATTACCGAAAGAACAAGGCAAGGCAAGAAACGATGGACATCGACACGCTTGCTACGACAAGCGCGAAGAAGCTAACGAGTCAAGAGGAACGCTATGTGGTCGTCTTCAGGGCACAAGAACGATACGACCTCACGAGTAATCCTACGAGCACACTTCAAAGAAACTTCTACACCGCACTGAACATCAACCAGGCACAGTACACAAGGGAAGAACTGCCGACATTCAGGACGTCAAAAGTCACCAATACAATTTCGCCATAGTCCGGGACCGCCAGCAAGCACGAACCTTGCTGAAGATGAGAAGCCTCAAGGCGTCAGACAAGGCAGTGACAGTGATCGCCCACGAAATACCCCCGAGGACACATGTAGAGGGGTGGCACACTGGGTAGACCCGAAGGAGACTGCGAGCGAACTGCACGAGGCACTCCACTGCAGGACACAAGAAATTCTCTACGCCAGGCCACTGGGCAGCAGAGGGCTGGCACTGGTCACATTCCAGGGAAAACGTCCACCGAGGACAATATTGTACCATGGCTTCATCACCAAGGTGACTCTATACAAGCCCACTACAGTGGTTTGTCGTCGGTGTCAAGGCCTCGGCCACAAGGAAATGGTGTGTACTAGGAAACCAAGGTGTACCGAGTGCGGCTGCATTATGCAAGACGGCCACGTATGCCAGCGCAAGTACTGTGTAAACTGCCGATCACTCACGCATCTGGCGACGGACGACAAATGCCCGGCGAGAATTCTGGCAGACAAGATGCTGCAGCAGAAGACCAGAAAGGGCGGGCCGTCAAGTAAGCGAGCAGCTACGACGACGGAGCAGAGGACGGAGGTAAAACCGCCCCACGTGACCATAGACGAATTTCCACCGCTAGAAACAAGAAGTAGTTCACTCAAGAGAAATTCACCAGACCGGGGGAGTAGTAGCAGAAGCGCCACAGCTGGTAGCAGCAGGAACGGCAGGAATGCGTCGCGAAGTGCGTCACGTAACGAAAAGAAAACCATCACGTCTCGCGGAAGGTCACCTTCAGCTCGACGGGGTAACAACAATGACAAAAGCTATGCCGAAGCCACGAAGAAACCGAAAGGCTACTACGCCGACGATGCCGACGAGGTCGAGGCATGGCAAGCAGAGCTCCGAGCCATAGATGCAAGAAATCAAGCCGACATCGACAAATGCAGGCGCCTCGAGACTGAACTACTGCAACTTCGACAGAAGATCGAGGAAGAAAGTAGGCGTCGCGAGGCACGAAAAAGCACCATTTTAGGCCACATCAAGACAGCGATAGAGGCCAGGAAGGCACAACAAGAGCAGCAAAGAAAACAGCGTGAGCAGCAGGCAGACAGGCCAGCTGCTCGGGAAAGAGATCCAATTCGCGAGGAGAGGACCGAAGAGACGGCGACTGCAAGCAGCTCAACACCGCAGCAACCTACGGGATGGCAATTGGCGCTGCAGTGAATGCAAGCCCAGATACAAGCACAGATGCAGACCCAGATGCAACAGATACAACAGCAAATGTTACAAATGCAACAGATGCTGATGTCCCAGCAGGCTCTACCGACCAGCTATCCTCCACCCCCAAGATAGCCAGCAATGATGCCAGCAAGGACGCGCTCTACAATGGAATTGTCGCGGTCTCGCAAGCAGAAGGGCAGAGCTCGTCCAACGACTCAAGAATGAAACTTTTGACATTCTTTTATTGCAAGAAACGAAGTCGGATCAGATCACATTACCAGGATTCAAACAATATTACATGCCATCTATCACGCACACCTACAGGAAGGAAAAGAAAATCCAGGGGCAAGCGGCTATTTTCGTGCAGGCGAAGCTACCACAGATCACCATCGACACATCCCAGTGGTGTACAGAACTCCAAGAAGTTGTGGCGCTACGCGTAGCGCTGCAATCCACGAGCAAGAGGCTCACGGTGGCCTCGGCGTACAACAGGCCGCAGACTACGAAGGACTTTTCTTGGATCAGGCACCTACGCAAAGAATACCCTGATGACTTCATGGTCCTGGGAGGTGACCTCAACACACACATAGAACACTGGGCGATAGGCGACACGGTAAGGGGGGCCGCAGACCTGCGCGACATCACAGAGCAGGCGGATGTGACCCTAATAAACGACTTCAGCAGAGCAACGAGGTATGCAACGGGAGCAGGGCAGAGAGACTCTATCATCGACGTGACGATGGCGCCTGCAAGCACCGCACGCAAGTTACACTGGTCCATATTAGACGACGCCTGGGGAAGCGACCATTTCCCCATTGTCATGGAGCTGGACATCGGAGCCAAGAGCAGGCAAGGCAAAAAACAGACCAAAACGATAATCTGGGATGACTTTCGGAAGAACATCGAAGAACAGGGAGAAGACCTTGAGTTCCAACACGTCGCAACCCTCCTGACGACAGCGGCCAGGAAAGCCGTTGACGAGCGCCAAGTGGACGAGGACAGTCCAACACCGGACACGCATCTTCTCTCATTATGGACAGAAGAACGGCAGCACTCACGACCTACAGAAAGAAGAAGCTGAGAAAGCACCTCATAAAAGTGAACGAGCTCACCAAAGAGGCAAGCCAGTACGCAAGCCAGCTTGGCTTCGACAGATGGATGGAATATTGTGAGACCTTTGATAGACTCACAAACATGGGAGACGTATGGCGGACTTTCAACTCTATGTACGGTAAAAAGAAGGGAGTCAGTCCCGTTCCCGTGATAGCCCTAATGTCAAACGAGAAGATGAAGGACATCATCAAGCAGCTCGGGGAAGTGTTTTTCCCTCAACCAACCAACAAGCCCGACCCGAGCACCTACCGGAGGATGCATGCCGGACCGTCCAGGCAATCCGAAGATCGGCCTTTCACGGAATGGGAGATAGATGCAGCAATCAAGCAATGCCGATCAAAGAGTACCTCTGGACCTGATGGGATCACCGCCCCCATGCTTAAGAACGCTCCGGAGTCAGCCAGGCGAGCAATGTTGCAATGGTTCAACCAGATCTGGGATACTGGCGATTTCCCGGAAGAATGGGAGATATCGGTGGTGACGCCGATTCCGAAAGCTGGGAAACCCGCGACAGATCCGGCGAACGTACGGCTGATCTCCCTCACCTCTATCATGGGGAAGCTCATGGAGAGAATGGTCCTGGCCAGAATCCAGCACAACGTACGCCACAAAGGAATCTTCCACCCCACGCAGACTGGGTTTCGGGCTAACCTAAGTACCCACGACAGCCTGCTTATTATGATCTACAGCGATGTTATCGACCGGCCGCGAAGCGATGAAAGCCTGAGAGTAATCGTATCAATTGACATCAAGAAAGCGTTTGACAGTGTCCCCCATGAATCTGTCATCGGCAAGATGGAAGAGCAGGGGCTCACTGGCAAACAGCTGGATTTTGTGAAATCTTTCCTTGCGAACCGCAAGTACAGAATAAAGGCCGGTTATGGAAAGGAAGCACGAGAAGGCCCGACTAGCGAAAACAACATCGGCGTGCCGCAAGGAGCAGTTCTCTCGCCAACGCTATTTAACATAGTTATGGCACCACTGCTCTGGAGGCTCTACAAGATCGATAAGCTGAAAGCGACAGCGTATGCAGACGACGTCACCATATGGACGCATGAAGGTACGCCATAGCAACAGGAGGCAGCACTGCAAGAAGGGCTAAATACCATCGGCGACTTTCTGAAAGAAGTCGGGATGAGACCATCCCCAGAAAAGACTAAATACACTGTGTTCGGGGCCGGTAACGTCCAAAGGAACCTGCAGCTCACCTTCGCCGGGGACCCAATCGTTCGAGAAGAAAGCATCAAGCTTTTAGGGGTCACCTTCGGAAACGCACCCAGCATCACTGACAAGTGGATGGCCGAGATGAGAAAGAAGTGGAAGCAAGGCCTCAACCTGGTTAGAAGAATCTCCCATCGACTCGGAGGAGCCAGAGAAGCAACGGCCAGAAAGTTAGTAATGGCCACACTGGTCTCGAAAATCACATACGCGGCGCGATTCTATTCATTACGGTCGTGTCACAAGAACCAGTTCCGAGTTATGCTCAATGACGCACGACGAGCCATCTTGGGGCTACCAAGAAGTACCAAAACGGACAAGATAAGGCAACTCATCTTTTTGCCAGAAATTGAGGACCTACTGGTGCAGCAGACAGAGACGCACATGGCGCATGTGCATCACACAGAGGAAGGCCGAGCGGTGGCAAGCTACATAGGCATTAAACTACCGGAGACCCTAGACCCCCTCCCCCCAAGCAAGGCACCGTGGGAGGTGATTAGCGTCACGCAAGGTGCGAAACCCCTACCAAGAAATATGGACCCGGAGCGACACAAAGCCCGCAGGAAAAGGTACGCCCAACAGCACAAGAAGGAGGTCAAAGAGCTGTTGGCAAGCCAGCACAACACAGTGGTGTACGTCGATGGAGCGACAAAAGGGAAGGAGTATGCCGCAGGAGCAGTCTTCTACAGAGGCGAGGGGGCAACTCCCTTTGAAATTGCGAGGCACGGAGTTCACATCGGACACGGTTGAAGAAGCGGCTCTGCTGTTCACGTTGGGAGTATACGGGCACCTCCCCGGCAAGACGAGAAACCTCGTCATCTATACGGACTCCCAGGAGGCAGTACGAAACATGTACAAGCTCAAGGCAACTGCAAGCCCGACGGTACACGCCATCTTCGACACGGCGCTCAGCCTATACAGGGAGCACGGCACAAGAATCAGTGTACGATGGGTCCCGGGACACCAGAAGATCCCAGGAAACGACACGGCTCACGCAGCGGCACAGTGCAGGATGAGAAGAATTCCTCAGTTGCCATCCCAACAGGCGTCCAACTACAAAGAGTCAGTCGAACAGCCAGAAGATACGGTATGCTACGACCCCGTCGAAGAGCTGCGTAGATGTCGCAAGAGGCGAAAGATTCAGCTAGCGGAAAATTGGCAGCCCGAGGACTACCCGCTTCCGGCGAAAACCTTCAAGAGAAAGTAAACGGTTCAACTTCGGTGCATCCGTACCGAAGGCGCGGTCACGCCAAGGCTCAAGTACCACATCAACCTCTCGCAATTACGACGGACGCAGCCCTACGCGGTCCCTCCGGACCCGCGATGTCAGAGATGCAAGGATCCAGAAGCCATTCCCAGGCTCGACCATCTCCTATGGGAATGCCAAGCTCTAGCCTTGTGCAGAGTGGAAGCCATCGAGACGCTACCCGAGGAAGAGAGACCCCAGAGACTCGTGGATTGGACACACCCACAGGGCGAAGCCCAACGCCGGACGAGGATCCTCCAGTCGCTTCTGGACTTCGTAGCCAAGGCAGATCTGGGGGACTCCATATGAAAACACCCCTCATGACCCATCGCACAGTCATCCCTCATTACCCATAATCACGCAAGAACGAGGCTGCCAGATCCGAGGATCACCGCGGCGCGGCTTTATATTCGTAGTTCTTGGCTTCCAATAAACGTTTTCTACCTACCTACCTTCTTTTCAGGGATCGAACCCTCGACCGCTTGATCAGTAGCGCGATGTTCTACCCCTGCACCAACTGTACAAGGAGGAACCTACGCTGTTCCTTTCGCCTTACCTTCCGTTCCTCCCTTCTCAGGGGGGCGTGTCCAACGCAAGGAGGAACAGTCACTTTTGCTACCTTTCTCCTCCTTTTTTTTCTTAGAGTGTACGTGAGCGCTCATGTGGCGCTTCCTAGGGCATGATGTAGCACTCGGTTAGCGCTTCAGCAGCGCTCTGTTAGCGCTTCAGAAGCGCTTTGTTAGCGCTTCAGAAGCGCTTTGTTAGCGCTCTGTTAGCGCTTCAGGAGCGCTTTGTTAAGGCTAAAGGTCGGTTCTCACATGCAGCGAAGCGCTGATGTAGCGCTCCTCACGTGCCGTCAGCTACTTATCGTCTGCCATGAGCAACAGTTTTGACGGTGCGATACAAAGCTGGTGAACGCTCCCGTCAGCACGCGCTTAGCGCGAGGTAAGCGCTACGCTTGTAGCGCTCCGCTGCATGTGTGAACAGGCCTACGCTCCAAGGAGCGCTCATGTGGCGCTTTCTAGCGCGTGACTTCGTTCTAATATAGCGCGTGGTTAGCGCTTTAGTAGCGACTTGTTAGCGCTCCAGTAGCGCCTTGTTAGCGCTCCAGTAGCGCCTTGTTAGCGCTTCAGCAGCGCCGTGCTAGCGCTTCAGCAGCGCCGTGCTAGCGCTTCAGTAGCGCTTCTTGTACCGCGGTGCTGCGGATTAGCGCGTGCACTGCGGTTCCGGTTCCTGTGGTTGGGTGTGCATCAGCAGCACCATGGCGGACATGTGGGATGCTGAAATAAGAATGCGACAAATGCTCTTACATACGCGATTAGTGCATATGTGTCTGAACGGCTTAACGCCCAGAAGAGCCTTCTGGGTGCGCGAAATCTTAAGCCACCGATATACCGACGGGTACCCGGCGAACCATAGGCTGAGGGACCGAGACACAGAGCTCTTTCAAGGCGATTATTTTTAACTGCGTGTCTTTGAAACCAGGGTCACGCATATCGAATAGAAAGCGATGAGGTCGTACCCAATCAATAAGTCGCTCAGAGTCCATGACTCTGGATCGCCTGCCCGACCGTTTGCTTAGAGAGCGGCTCTTTTACTTCCTCTTCTTTCAATGCCAAAGGAAAAACAACAACAAAGGAATCGCCGTGCACGCGCTGTTCCACAGCAGCAAGCACGGCACGAGGAGCGTGAGAGCGCTAACAAAGCGCTTCTGTAGCGCTAACAGAGCGCTATACTTCGTCTCACCTTAGCATGGACTAACTGCGAAGGCTGTGCAAGCGCGAGCGGGTTGCCTTGTCTACCTTGACTGGAGCACTCGCTGCACGAGCGCTAGTGCAGGTGCCGAGGCTTCATCCAAAGCGAATAGCTCGCGCTTTTAGCATGCGCGGCTAACAATAGTCCATACTAAGGTGAGACGAAGTATAGCAAAGCGCTTCTGAAGCGCTAACAGAGCGCTAACAGAGCGCTGCTGAAGCGCTAACCGAGCGCTACATCTCGCGCTAGGAAGCGCCACATGAGCGCTCCTTGGAGCGCTCACGTAGCGCTAACTTAGCGCTCCGCTGTATGTGTTAACCGGCCTTTAGAGCTCTCATGCTCTTTGTGCCGTGCTTACTGCACGGAATAGCGCGTGCACGGCGATTACTCTGTTGTTGTTTTTCATTTGGCATTGAAAGAAGAGGAAGTAAAAGAGCCACTCTCCAAGCAAAGGGTCGGGCAGACGATCCAGAGTCATAAACTCTGAGCGACTAATTGATTGGGTGCGACCTCATCGCTTTCCATTCGATATGCGTGACCATGGTTTCAAAGACACGCAGTTAAAAATAATCACCTTCGAAAAAGCTCGGTGTCTTGGTCCCTCAGCCTAGGAACAAGGTTCGCCGGGTACCCGTCGATATCTTGGTGGCGAAATATTAAGCGCACCCATAAGGCTCTTCTGAAGGTTAAGCCGTCCACACACATATGCACTAATCGCGCATGTAAGAGCATTTCTAGAATTTCTATTTCAGCATCCCACATGTCCGCCATTGTGCTGCTGATGCACACCCAACCAGAGGAACCAGAACCGCAGTGCTCGCGCTAATCCGCAGCATCGCGGTACAAGAAGCGCTACTGAAGCGCTAACACGGCGCTACTGGAGCGCTAACAAAGCGCCACTGGAGCGCTAACAAGGCGCTACTGGAGCGCTAACAAGGCGTCACTAAAGCTCTAATCACGCGCTATATTAGAACGAAGTCACGCGATAGGAAGCGCCACATGAGCGCTCCTTCGAGCGCTCACGTAGCGCTAACTTAGAGCTCCGCGGTATGTGTGAACAGGCCTTAATGGACCTTTTGTAGAAATACGCGGTGCGCATGCACAGAGGATTTCATGCGCCTGGGTTCGAGAGTATCTAGTTCCAAACAATCCGCCATCTTGCATTTCTCGCCTTTGAGCGGTTTCGTTGTGTCGACCTCGGGGCGGAAGATTACGCACAATGGGGACAAAGGTGAGCATGGGGGAGGCGTATCTAGGACACACCGGCTCAATGGGTGAACAGGAAGTAGCTGACGTTTTGGGTGTGGAACGGGTGGGAGAGGTCTTGGGCTCGCGTTGTTTTCCAGTCACCTAGTCTCGAACCGATTCGCGTGTCTAGGTGGCAGCACATATTCGCCAAGAGGTCCATTCGTTCACGGCTTGGGTCCGCGAGTGTTGTGTGGAATTCTATCACAGCAACCGAAGCATTGCAAATTGAAAAAGTTCAGAAGAGGTTTATTAGAATCGTTTATGGTCGTTATTTTAAACGAAGGTGTTTTTATCAACATTGTAAAACCCGAGACTTATGACGAATGAAGAAGAAAAGGGACAACACAGACACAGGTACATAGTCGAAACTCTCGGCTTACAAATGCTATCAAGTCTAAGAATTCGGAGTGGCTTACTACTATTACACAGAATTTTTCATGGCCAGATAGACAGCAGCTTTCTGTGTTGTCTTAATTTTCACGTGCCTCTATGTTCCAGTACACACGCCTGTTTGTTTTATCCTGGCTCTCAGGAGACATGCACTTTGTCCAATGTCACGTATTCAACTGTCTTATAATGCCTAATCATTATATACTCCTTTTAACGCTTTTACAGACTATATATGTGTCTTTTAAACGTGAACTAGAAACCTTGCTATTCAACTAATAATCCTGTTGTTTTCGAATATATGTGTTGTTCAGATTGTACGAACGTATCTGCACCACATCAAGACTTCGGTCGCTCTGGGGTACGGAATAATAAAGTTTGTATGCATGTATATGCATGTATAAGGACGGGATAGAATATATCAAAATTGTAACCTTGTGGAGCAGCCTTCGCGCGAAGAGCAAAGGTAGGTGTTACACACGGCTTATTTTAAAAAAAGTGTGTTCGTTTTTAATGTTTTGAATCTAAGAGTAGGTCGAGTACTGAAGAAGACTATGGATTTCGGAAAGAGTACTGTGTGCTTAGAAAACATCCTCTCTTATCAAGTGGTCCTTCTTTGGACTCAGCGTAGAGACCAGTCACAGGTGATGTCCGAAAGGCACCTGTCGCCAGTCGGATGCCCTGGTGGAAAAGCGCATCTAAACGTTTTAGGGTAAGCGGTTTCGCAGAACCATACACAATACAGCCATAGTTCGAAATGGCGCATACACACGGTCTGAACACCATGATCGATCCGAAAGAGCTGTCAATGTGTTCATCTTCCGGGGAGCTATCTGTTTTAGTTATTTTATATGTTGTCCGAAAGTAACTTTGTAGTTGAATATCAGACCTAGATTTATGTTCTCGTCGCGACTGCTGCACTGGTCGCGAACGTTAAGCCGGGGTCATACTGCTTATACATCATACAAACGGTAGTCTGAACACGATTCACCGCGAGATCCGTGCTTCAAATGCCTCATGGCAATGAGGTTGAAGGAGAAAATTCTGGCACGAGGCATTCGAACCACGGATATAGGGTGACTCGTGTTTGCAGACTGTCTTTTTGTATCGTGAATGAGCAGTGTCACCTTGGTTTAAAGGGGAACGGAAACGAATTGTTTGCATTTTTATTTCTTTGTTTAGATGTGATCCCTGTTGTGCCGGCCGCCTAGAAACACTAGCCTAGACTAGTGTTTCTGGGCTGCAGGCAGAGAAGTCAGAAAATTACACCATCTTCCCGAGGGGAACCATGGGGTGATGCGGAGCATCGTGTTGGTTCCGAGGAAAGAGTCAGTTGCGTGCTGACGTCGAGAGATGGCGCCACCGACTGCCCTAGCGTTACCCCCTACGCGAGCCTTCGTCGCGGCTCGCGGCAGAGAAA
>JABSTQ010011200.1:0-187991 GCA_013358835.2 Ixodes persulcatus
GAGTAGGATGTCTCTATCGGCCGTCGTAGTGGTCGTGAACGGTGTCGAAAGCTTTCAATAGTTCACGCGACTATCTTAGTGAGTACAAAAGCTGACATTTCGGTCGATCAGAAGTGGGTTCCGACGTTCTACGGGCAGAGACTAACAAGGCAGCGAGCTTCCGGCTGTGGCACCCGGAATAATAAACAGACTCTTGCCCGTTAAGATTACGAGTCAATTCTTTTCGCAGCGGATTGAACTGACGGACGTGAGCATCACGTTTCTTCGTTGAGTTGTCTGCTGTCACGCTAGGACTGCAGCGCATAGGACGCCTCACTAGCGACAGGTGCCATCCTGTTTCGAAAGTCACTGACGTCACGTCGGCGTCACGTTGTGATTGGTTGCCGCTTTGCGGTTCGCGAAAGCGGTTGGGAGAAATCGGTCCCGAAGCGGTTGGCAAAAACGCGCTCCAACCGCTCGATCCTAGCCGCTTTGCGGTTGAGAACACGCGGATCCGCTTCGCGCTTGCGGATTCGCTTCCAGTGTGAACGCGCCATTAGTTCTTCTGTGGTGTACTGGCGTGGACGGCCACGTTTCGCAACAGCCGAGGTTGCCAAGTGCCAAGTGTCAAGGCGTGGCTGTGAACTTAGCCAGTCTGCTCGTGTAACTTGATGTAAACTTGAATAAAAAAAAAAAAAAACAAATCAGTCGGCTGCAAGTCTGTGGTTAAGGAGCGAAACGAGGGTGCCGTAAAAAGCTCTTTAGACGGGACGCAATAAATGTCGTGCTTCTTATCCATGAGAATATAAGTATACACTGCCCGGAACGCCGACTTCGGACAACGCTGGATTGGTCCCCCGTCCCCCCCCCATGAGAATACGTGCGGTTAAGAAAACGTGTCCGCCTTTGCCCACCGCAGGGTGTGTGCGCCGCGCGTGCGTAGAAACCGGAGTCCCGTAAGGCGTCTGCGCAGGCGCCATGCCGATAGCAGTGCCTCCGCATCAGTATCACGCCTAAGCCCCGAGTTGGTGTCTGTGGAGAGCAAGTCGTCTGTTTCTTGCGCAGGAGTTGCGATGACGTCAGAACGACGCCGAGCTCTGAGTGGTTCATTCAAAAAAGCAAAATTGTGGGTAGACCTCAAAGCACCTAGCATTGAAATCTATCCACTATTTTTGTTTTCACAATCAGCCCATAAAAGCTGGGCGTCGTTTTGACGTCATCGCAACACCTGCGCAAGAGACAGACGACTTGCTCTCCGCATAGTCTGTGGCAGGTTACAAGACAGCCAGGACAAGCTCCTCCCAAAAAGCCCTGAAGTCTTTCCAGTTCAGCAGAGGGGACACTGTAGAGGGTGCGACTCCACTAAACTCCTCTCTCTCCTCCTCCCCTCCAGCCTTCGCTCTGCTTAAGTGTGGAGCGTTTTGAGGAAGGAGCTTGCTCTGCTTTTCTTAACGTGCAACGCAGCCTAGAAGCGTCCTATTGACAACGAGTCCCAGACTTGCGCGACATCGCAGCTTCTCTCACCCGTTTTATTGCCAAGCTGCAGCAAAGATGGTTTGTCAGTACACCCGCAAACACGCTCGCTTCGGATGGGGCCGATTCAAAAATACAAAACTCAGTTATAAAAATTTTGCTTTCTAAAACACCTAACTGTGTAGCACAAAAACACACAAAAATAAATAAATATAAACTACAATATTATGAATTAGAAATGTTTAGGCATCTCAAATCCCGTATGAGGCAAGTATGCAACATAGGGTAATTTTAAGCTTCTTGGAATTAAAACTCCACCCTAACCATATCGATCATTATTATACTAATAAAGTTAAGGCGTAAAGTAAGTAAATAAAACATTTATTTCTGAATGGCTTGGTGTGTTGGCCAGCGGAGCTCCCCGCCATCATCAAATAACAATAGCGATGTGCTGCAAGAGGGCGTGTCCGCGGAGCGCGATCTGGACACACGAGCCTCTGATGGCGCAGGTCTATCCTGGTCAATAAACCTAAGTATTCGGGCATTAGCGAGCTAATCTACGCGAAGACGACACTGGTGACGAGGAACCAAGGACCAACGAAGCCTGAAACCGCCAAATTCAAGCCATGGCCATGCAAGGGAAGCTGTGAGCCTTCTCAGGCAAATCATGGACATCGTGGTTCGAACGTCTCAGATTTTACTTCGCGGCCAATGGCATCAACGCCATGGATAAGAAACGAGCGCTGTTTTTAACACCGTGTGGCCCAGAGACTTACAAAGTGGTTCGAGCATTAGTGACACCCAGAGGACCCGGCGATGTTGAGTCAGATGAGCTCGTGCCCATCCTCGGTGCCCACTTCGACCCTCTACCTTCAGAACTCTATTGCCAGTTCAAGTTTCAACGGCGAGTCCAATTACCGGAAGAAACAATAAACAGCTACGTTGCGGCTGTCAAACAGCTGGCAGGTGCTTGCGATTTTGGCATCTTGGCCTCCATAACTACGCATATTGCTTCGACAACAGCGCAGCTCCCAGCGTCGCAGTTTCCAGCGTCGTCTCAAGAAACCGGTGTTGCAGCTAGCACTCAGGGTTAGGCAGTATCGTGAAAGTATTTCAGAAATACATTTTTGATACATTTTCCCCCAGTATCTGTATTCCTGTATCGAAATACATTTGGAATGTTTCTTTATATTGCGATACAATCAGTATGAAATGTATTTCGTTACACTTCTTGAGAAATACCCCCCCCCCCCCCCCGAAAAAGAAAATACAAGTCCGAACGCTATTTTTTTTTACTTCTCAGGGCACCAGGGTTAAGGGGATGCTGGGGCATTGTTGCTATGCTGACCAAGGTTCCTACCGATTCTTCAAACTATTTTTCACTTCTGAGAAGTGTTGCCTAGTCGGGGACTCGAACCAGGTGGCGTGCCAGGAGTGGAGTCAGAGCTCCTTCCGCCGCAGGTCCTAAGGTAGGGATTTCTTGAGTCATTGTTTGCTGGCATCCAATGTCCGCTTATAAATGTCTCTCTTCCCTTAGCGTATACAGTACACCCAGCCGGCAAAGCTGAGTCAAGGTCCGTTAGCAGCACGAGCCTGGTGGTGGTTGACTTGAAAAAGTATGGATGACTCACGCAGTGAAGTTCAACACACGTTCGAATCCTTCTGCGGCTGCGCCCGTAATATTGCACGGCTCAAGGGTACGTCATCAGCCGTCGTGAACGTGACCCGCTGCTCTGGTGATCCGAAACCCAGGAAGGAGGCCAGACGTGGCCTGGCTGTGCCGACCCAGACTTCGTACACCTGCGACTCGTCTCGAGCACACTGTTTCTCGGAGAGCTCGCACCTGTGCCGGCAATATCAGGTCGGAATCCACGATGTCTCTGTTTGGGTGATGCTAGGCGAATCTTAAGGACTGCAATCCATGCGTCGGTGGCGGAGGGTCGGCAGGAAGGACCTTCACAACAGGGATGCCACCGTATCGTTTTTTCAACCGTAACAGAAGATAAGACATGTGTTACAGGATGCTTCAGGTGGTCCACTATTCTCAAAAATTTTGAATGACACTGCCTGCACGATCTTCAACGAAGTAACTTACAACGAAAGTACGTATTGTCCTTTCATACAGCAGCGTGGTAAAGTTTGATGTTCAAGGCCACACCTACAGATAAAGAATACCAGTTTATTCCACCGTGACGTCATGTGACCAATGTTGACAGGGGTGTTCTTATTGGACAGGGGCGTGGTGACGTTTTAATGAGATTTAGGGTGACATAGAATTTATCTAAAGGTCGAAGTCTTTTCGCATCCCCCGTCAGACAGACAGGATGTGAGGGAAGGGACCGCGGTCAGTCCTTGATGGAACGTTCTTTTGAGCCCATTGAAGACTCCTCGTCGTCGGAAACCAATACCTTCAAGGCAAAGTGCCAAGCCTACGGGAGAGTAATTTTGGGATCAAAAACTTCCACTTCAAACTTCAAGCTTGATCTCAGTTGGCGACTCAAACAGATTTGAAAAAATGTATTGAAGTATCAGTATTTCTGTATTTGTATTTCTGCCCTCCCTAAAATGTATTCCTGTATTTATATTTCCAAAGACTTTTTGCCTCTATTTAAAATGTATGTCCGATACGTATCGCGACACATTTTTACGGATATATTTTAGTATCAGTATTTTAGCTACTATTTTAATGTATCCCAAAATTTGTATTTCTAAATACAGTTTTGAGTATTTCTGCCCAACCCTGCTAGCACTGAGAAACAAGCGATGCCACAAGTGGACACCAAACTGCCGGTAGAAGTGATGCTGTGTGACCGGTTCGTCTGCAGCATCCGCGATGAACTTCTGAAGCAACACCTGTTTGCGGAGAAGGACCTAACGTTCTCCAGCGCATTGGACATTGGCATCAGAGCAGAGAGCGCCTACATACAACAGAAAGCCATCAAGAACAAGAAGGAGCTCCAAATAAACAAGACAGTGAAAGTCGACAAGGATTCTGCTTCACACAAAGAACGTCGGTGCTACCGATGCACGGGTTAGCGCGAGCCACAAGAGTGCCGATTCTAGAAGGCTGAGTGTCGGTACTGTAAGAAGACTGGACATATCGAAAAGGCGTGTCTGGCGAAGAAGCATCAAGGCCGAGCAGGACGCAAGAAAACCAATCACAGCATTGAAGCAGTGATGGAAGTCATGAGCCAGCCGACGTGTTATTCCAGAAGGTCATTTTATGAACTGAACGAGCTGTCCGCGAGAAGGCCCGTTCCCAAATTTCACGTTTCTCCACAGATTGAGGGCAAACCTCTTCAGTTCGAGGTTGATTCTGACGCCGCTTGTTCACTGATTAACGAAGAGACATTTCGCTCTACGCGGCTAAGAATACCCCGAAAATCATGAAGAATTACTTGGAACTTTACACTTGGAGTGGTAAGGGCCTGAAACTCCTTGGGTCGCTTCAAGTGTATGTACGTTTCAAGTCAAAATATTATATCATGCCGCTGCTGGTGATGAAAGGGTCCGGCTGTAACCTTTAGGCAGAGTTTGGTTCGACGCACTCCACATCAGAGCACAGGGGATCAACCTGGTGCAGCAACAAAACATGCCGCCAGAAGTGGAAGCAGTCCTTCAACAACATCTTAAAGGGTAACTGCAAAGAAAAAAATGTTTTTTTTTTTAACAGCCTAATTGGGACAACCATGTCAAAAAACAATGTTTCCGCGAGAAAAAAAGTTTTACAGCAATATTTATTGCGTGAGATTGATTTTAGTTTGCGGCTATTTCGTCCGTTTTAAATCGCGCGCCACGAAGTTGGGATTCCGTGACGTTTAATCCCAATCGGCTGCTATACTTCTCATTGGCTAAGAGTTTGATTGACTGCTTAGTTCTTGGTTGTTAAACCTTTGTTATATGTTGCAATTTCCTTTTGAACGGCATATTTTTACGTTTAAAGAATAACCCGTGTAATGAGAGTCATCATTTTTTGCAAAAGGTTTACAAGACGGGCACTTCCGTTTGGAATCAGACCATAACAAACAAAAGCTTCGCCATTCTTTCATGGCCGCCGAAGTCTCAGCTCCCGCCTGTCTCGCCTACCTCGACTAGTCGTTTCGCCGAAGTGCTCGGTGTTTCGTGCTGACCCAGGTGATTGAGTGAGACTTCCTGAAGTGAAGTAGTGAGTGTTTAGCAGCTGTCGCAGGTGTTAGTGATAGGAAGCGACGCGGGGTTTTGGCTTTTATAGCGCGGTTCTTTCGTTTTCCTCTTTGCTTGCTTAGCGTGCTTTTTTTTTTTCGCTTGCGCGTGCAAATGCTTACGTTTCGGAGATGTCAGATGAGTGATCCCGACAGCGAGCCTTCCAGCAGCCATGTCGCCCCGAAAGGAATGCTATTTGGCTGGAGGCAATCGGGCGTTCGCCTAGCGACAAACGTGTCCAGTTACGTTCTCGTCATATCGCTCCGGGGGCCGTCGAGATTCGCACCGGGTGCCCCGAACGCCCGCGACTGAGACACAGCTGTTACGTAAAAAACCTGGCGCAGCCAGGTTATTACGTAATAGCTGTCCGCAGAAGGCTTCAGACGCCCGAATTCTGCGTTAGCCGGCAGATTTGTTTTCTCGGCTTCCGAACCATCTTACGTAAAGTTGTTTGAATGGATGTGTACTGTTATCGTAAATCTTGGCTTGTCATCGCGGCTTTGTAGATTATCTTATTCGTTTTGCTGGAGAGACGCAAACGACGGGCGTAACAAAATCGGTTGCATATTCCGCATACCTTGCAAAAGCACTTCCCCAGTCACCTTGCGAAAAGCGCGAAACACGGAGTCCGCACCGTCCCGACTTCCCAGTCTTTTACCTGCTTTAGACCGGTTTTGTACCTGCTAGTAGGTATGCCGACTGAAACTTGAAACTAGGGGCAGTGCCAGAGAGCAAAGAGACAAAGTTCGGAAAGCTTGCTCGCCCTCCCCAATTTCTGAACTTTGAAGTGATTGTACCGTAATAAATGCACAACGCCTCTTCCCAAAATAACAAAAAAAAAGCACTATGTTAACTACGTAAAAAATGGTCTCAGTTCATGCATCTGTGGGTGGGTAGGATATCTTGCCCAAATTTATCCACACTGCACGATGAGCGCAACACTTCGCTGTGCGAACGCAGTCCAACACGAAGCATAAAAACGGCAGATTTAGCACAACAATTCGGAGTTCATTGTTCAATTAAAACGACGTAATTTTGTTGAAAACGCCCGTAGCTTTTTACTCACGGTATGCGTCGGGAATCTTCCACATTTTGAAACGGAACGAAGGAAGATTTACTTTTAAAAACGCTCGCTGCGTCCTCCCGGACCAGTTTGACTGGATCAGCTGACGACGACGGGACTGAACCCGTTAACCTCAACCCCACAACAACCAATTCGCGCTCCGTGTTAATGTGGCTTTCTACCTCCTAGCACCGCACCACACACCACGAACGTTTTAGCTCTTATTCGCATCGCCGTGGTGCACCAAACAGAACGAGATCGCCGAAGTCAACGCAGCGCTGTCGTGAACGTTGGCTTGTGGTTGCGCACTCGTGGACCCTGTGACTCCCTTCGCTCTCAAAGCACACACGACGATTACGAATGATACTTTCCATCTTCCGGTGACATCACAAAGGCACTTCTCCGGTCACGTCTTCGCTATGTGCTCGCAAACCGCGCAGCTTCTCGTTACAGCTCTATTCTCGTGTACCGACAAACCAAAACAATACTGGCGCCATGTTTAACGTGCGTTGTTTCCAGATCTTACTGGAAGTCAAGACGCTGCGTCGTTCAACTCAGCAGCCAAGTCAACCCAAAAGAGCAAATCCAAGAGTGAGGGGCGGGGCGTAGTTCTCCTCCGCGGGGGTCGAAAGAGCGGGAGTTTCAAATGTGGAGAGGTTCTGACTCCGACTAAATTACGTCCTGTGACGTAAATATTGCTAACAAAATTTTTTTTTTCGCGGAACATTTGTTTTGTGACATGCTTGTCCCAATTAGGCTGCTTAAAAAAACACTATTTTTCTTTGCAGTTTTAAGGTGTTTCAGGATGACATCTCCGGCTACATGGGACCCCCAGTGCCCTTGGAACTGGAGGAAGGAGGAACACCGAAGTTTTGTAAAGCTCGCCCGGTTCCCCTCGCGCTCCGCTCAGCTGCAACGCTCAAGCGTCAGCAGCTACAGCAGCAAGGAATCATTGAACCAGTCCAGCACGCTGAATGGGCTACGCCGCTCGTATTCGTCCGGAAAAAGAGCGGAGCCATCAGACTGTGTGGCGATTACAGGATCACTGCGAACGCCGCATAAAAAAAGACAAGTTATCCGCAACCTACGTTAAGAGAAGTCCTGTCAAACCTCAGAGGAGGGACCATCTTTTCCACAATAGACTTGTGCCAAGCGTACCAGACTTGTGCCAAGCGTACCAGTCCATGGCAGCTGTCCTGACAATCAACACAATTAAAGGCTTGTACAATGTGACATGGCTGCCATTTGGAATTTCAGCAGCGCCAGCGATCTTCCAAACGTAAAGGAGACGACACTAGCTGGCATCAAAGGTATAAGTGTCTATATTGACGACATCATTATCAGCGGAGCAACCATAGAAAAGCATAATAAACGTTTGGACCAAGTTCTGTCCAGGCTAGACAGCTCCGGTCTGAAACTCATGAAAGAAAAATGCAAGTCTGCAGTCCGCAAGGTTACACTTCTGGGACTCAGGATTGACACCGCAGGTGTTCATACTATCGCTGACAAGGTGCAAGCGATCCTCGATGCCCCAGAGACAGCAGAAAAACAGGAACTGCAAGCCTTTTTGGGCAGGGGTTTCCCCAGGAATTGAAATCAGGGGGGGTGTCTAAATTTTTTGGGGGGAGTTAAAGGGTGGGGGGGGGGGGGGGGGCATTGCGAATATAGGAGTTGTTGTGAATTAAGGGGGTGCCTTCGGAAAAACGAGGGGGGGTCTGGGGAAATCCCTGCCTTTTGGGGTTGCTTGCGTTCTACGATCACTTGCTCAAGAACAGGGCTACGGTCGCAGCAGACCTCTACAAGCTTCTTGAGAAGGACATGCCATGGCTCTGGACGGACAGTCACAGGGAGGCATTTCGCAAACTTAAGGAGTTGATCAAGGACTCTACCATTCTCAAGCAATATGACGAAAATAAGCCCCTGCTGCTGTCTTGTGACGCGCCTCCGTACGGCATTGGAGCAGTACTCGCTCAAAAAGACCCCGATGGACGCGAAGCTCCAATTGCTTTTGCGTCCAGGACACTAGGAGCCACGAAGAAAACTATTCCCAGTTAGATAAAGAAGGGTTGGCCATCGTCTACTCTGTATGCCACTTCCATAAGTACAACGCTGGACGGCAGATCGTAATCTACACAGACCACCAACCACTTTTGCGAATATTGGGAGGCTCGAAACTCATACCACAAGTTCTATCCCCACGTATGACACGATTGTGCACAAAACTCGGTGCCTACGACGATGAACTAAGGTATAAACAAGGAAAACTACACCAAAACGCACATGCCCTGAGCCGGCTACCACTTCCTGCTGATACCGACGAGCCCTGCATCCCAGGTAAGGTGCTATGCTTGCATGCTCGCCGATTCTCCTACTATCTCCAGAACGCATTGCAGCACTCACTCAACAAGACGAAGCCTTAGCGATAGTTTACAAGGCTGCACATCACGGCAGCCTAAAGAGTTCAACAGTGATGACTGCAGGCAATACAAAAGTGTCGCCAAAGAATTATCAACGCTCAGTGGTTACTTGATCAGAGGATCAAGATTGGTCATCCCCAGCGCAGCTAGAGCTCAGTTACTTGATTTACTTCATGCTGGTTATCGAGGCATGGTGACAATGAAGGCGGCTGCTCGAGGCTACGTTTGGTAGCCTGGAGTAGACAAGGATATTGAGGTGAAGGCAAGGACATGCTGCATTTACCAACAGCACCAACGGGCACCGCCCAAGGCACCTGTTCCGGAATGGCATCGGCCATCGAAGCCATGGGACACGCTACTTGTCGACTTCGCCGGCCCCGTTGAAGGAAAAATGCTATTGATAGTTGTTGATGCCTTCAGCAAATGGCTGGAAGTTCGCCAAATGAACAACGTCGTCTCCAGTTCACTGATCCACGAACTCCGAAACTTGTTTGAAACGTTCGGAGTACCACGTATGATTGTCAGCGACAAAGGTACATCATTTGTATCTGCTGAGACCGAACGATTCTTACAAAATAAAGGTATTCGTCACGTAACAAGTGCCCCATACCATCCAGCGACCAACGGCCAAGCGGAAAGAATGGTGTATGAAACTAAACAGGCCTTATCTAAGCACAAGGCAGGAACCTTGTCATGCCGACTTGCTCGATTCCAGCTTAAACAACATACAACAATCAGTCTCATGACAGGAAAGACGCCTGCTGTGCTCATGTTCGGTCGAGAATTGTCACCAGCAATCACACGCCTAACACCGCAGAGAGAGAGAGAGAGAGAGAGAGAGAGAGATGAAGAAGCGACACAACCAGTCACGTCTCCTAGAAAGATTGCGGTCAACCGCAACGTATTCATTTGAAACTTCAGAGGAACACCCTTGTGGATACCACGAACAGTCGCCAAAAGACTGGGATTCCGTTCTTGGGTTGGGAAGACAAATGATGGCACTGTACGAAGGTACGAAGATCATATCAAAAATCCCGCAGAAGACGCTTCAGGACATGTGGTCACGATACCATCTACTGCAAAAGGCATCAGCAACAATGGCCCACACGTTTACCCGCACAGTGGACCATTCCGCTGGTTGTGCAGCCATCAACAGCAGAAGGACAGGAATACACAGAGGTTCAAGCTGATGTTCATCCTGATGGGCAGATGGTTCCGCCACCTACCTCTAGACAACAACGTTCAAGACGGCCTCCTGATAGATATGGCGACGGCATCTAGAGGGGGAAGGAGTGTGTTGGCCAGCGGAGCTCCACGCCATCATCTCGGATAACCCTCGAGGTTTTTTCTAAAAAAACCTCGAGGGTTATTCGAGCACCTAAGAAAGGTGTTTTCCCAGTTTAAGGACTATTCTAGAAGACCTAAATCATCTACTGAGGCATAACTGTGTGGCAAACGTTCCTCGTTAATAAGTACGCTCAATAATCTCTTCATGGTCAGTGATTTCGGCATTGCTTTACAGCATCCTTGCCAAGGCCGGATCGCAATTTTAGAAAAATGGCGTTCCTTGATATCGAAACGTGTAATGACCTCTGATTTAGGCAATAATGAAATGTAAAGTAGCGCTTTGGTATTGTAGTACTAGAGAAAAAATACCGAGCATAATTATACAGGGTGTTTCAGGTGTATTGTGCCAAGACTTAAAAAAAAAGGATGGTCCATGCTATGCAGGTCGAGCCAATGCAGAATTGTTAGAGTATTGTTGAGCATAGTCATGATATTCTTAGCAACGTGCCAAACTGGCTACTTAAAACTATTTAATTTGCCAATTTGTAAAATATTAATTTTTGCTCATGCCCTTAAAAAACAAACGTTATAGAGTGCGTTGAGAAACAACCCATTGTGCCTTTTGCATCAAGTTACCCTTTGTAGGTCTAATTTTTTTGAGATTTAAGAAAAATCTCAACAACACTCGCGTGAGCTAGAAAATAAAGATATATATATATATGTTTGACAAAAATATGTCTGCTTAAGAAAATATAAGATTTTTTATTTAATAAATATAAACAATACACAAATAAAATTTTGTTTTATTAACAATTGGTTAGAGTTTCAAAATTCAGATGGTCCAAACTATACAAATATTGTAAACGGCGAGGGGAGAGAGTGATTAGGTAATTTATTACCATGAAGTTAGGGGAAGGGAAACAGAGCAGGCAAAAACTTTGGCCAGGAGCGGGGAACAAACCCGCAATCTTCGCCTATCCGGGGTGACGCCATAACCGATTAGACCATCCGGGCCACTGGTTATGGCGGACTCTATATTTGACCAGCTCGCTATTTTACTGTGAGTTTCGAATTCACTTAACTGGGTGGATGACAGCCGTTGCTGATTTTTGGCCCATGCTAGTTCCAAGTTGCGGCAGTGACGTGGCACGTCATTTCAACTTGCAAATGTCGGAAAAGGCCCGTTTTTCAAGGAATGTAGGGAATAAATCCTCCCTATAGCGCTCTATTCTGTCCCTACGTACTTCCTCCCTTGTCTTTGCGCTAATGTTTTACCAAGATGTATAACCAACTAGTTCACCAGATGATTTTAATACAGTTTCTCTTTATGGGGACAGGCTGCCCCGTTTATATTGTGGGAGTGAGGGAAGATTGACAATAGCAGCCGTAGTAATATTTCAAACAAAAAGAGGAGAGAGTGAGTATTAAATTGATTACATCAAAGTTCGGGGAAGGGAAAGAGAAAGAGAGCTCGCAAAAGATTGGGCCAGGAGCGGGGATATACCGGGTGTCCCAAGTAGCGGCCAGGCTCTTTAAACCGACCGCAAATTCCGGTTTATTAACCTTTCATGCTACGATTTTATGCTTTCAAGCCTGGTTCTAAGACTGCGAGGCTGAACCTCATGAATGCCCCCCTTGACACCACATATCGCAAGCTTGGCTAACCCGATGAACTGCGGGTGATACAAAGTGGTGTTGGGGTGCTGTACAGGACCGTTGTAAAAACTGTTTGAAAACAGTACTATTCATCTGGGTCCATTGTCAAGCACAAGTGTTATTGGCTGTCCAAATCGACTAAAGATGCTGCACTGGGCTTCCACTGTAGTCTCGGTTGAGGCTTTTATGTGCTTTGTGTCTGAGTAGATCACGATCAGTATTACGTAACTCTCCAGCAGTATGGCATAATATAAGCCGTGTTCAGCGTTGCTTGGTATCCAACCAGCTTACCTGAACCTGCACCAGAGGCATTTAACAGGACTGGGCACATTCCTTGCACCTTCCTACAAGGTCTTAAATGTCTTTGTCAACACCGGGGTACCAGAAGATAGTATTTTCCAAGCTCTTCATGACTGACCTGCCTGGATAGGTGTCATGGAGCATAGCCTTCTGTATTCTGATAATGCCTGTTCAATTGCCGGTTGCCAGCTATCACCACAAGGGTGCGTCGCTTCCCTATACAAAGCAGAAAAGGTGAACGACGAGAATAAGTCTCTCTCGTGCGTTTTTGTATTCTTTGTGGTGTTTTTGGCATTTGTCGTGGTACCTGTGGGCAACAACGTGCCGGGGTTGTCATTTAACCAGACCCCAAGTAACACCGGGGATCCTGGAAAGTGACTGAAGCTTATTTCGAGGAAAGACTGCGTCCCAAATTCTACCTCCTATATACTCAATAGTGTGCGGTAGGCACCTTTTTGCGACGGAAATTAAGGAAGGCCTGTCTGGTCTCCCTTTGGGCATTCTGCTGAGGCGCCACTCAAAGCCCAGCTTGGCTCAGGCCTCTCTGGTGTCAAAGCTGGATGAGCTCATGTACCCTTCCAGGTCCTGTTTTGGTGCTGCTTGACTGGCTCTCACTGCTTACCTACCCACATCTTTCTCGCACTGCTCAAGGTATATGGTGACTGGCGCTTACAACAGGCACAGTGCGTTATTACGAAACGTGAGCCCCGGCACAGCTAACAGCTTCCACACTGCTTACGTGACTTCGTAGTGGTAGTTACCCCAGAGGACACTGGCCGTTGCAATTCCTCGTCACCTTCTGAACTTTGAAGCCAAACCAATTATGCAGCAAAACCAAAGCGTGCACTACCTTTCAGCATTTTAGCACCGCTTCTCGGCATCGTTGTCGTTGTTGCAATGATCTGTTTGCAGTTGAGATGGTGATGCCACATCTTCCTTGTCTCTCATGGTGCTTGCAGTAACTTCACAGAACATGAGAATATTCAAACTGCATACAGCTGACACTGCTTTGGAATGACCAAAATATACGGTTGTAATTTCTGCTTGCGTCGGCCAGCTCACTACAATGCGACATCGAAACGTGCCATGTTACAGTGTCATAGGACGCCAGCTACGATTGATGTGGGAACCATCGTACAATGCCTGTCTTTATCATGCAACCGTTTCACGTTTACTTTGCCAGCTGATGCAATTAAAAGAGTTTTTGGTGGAGGCTATCGAGTTGGCAGGTTACGACCGCCTTAACATTCAGCTAATTGGTGATTTCACTTGGCTACTCGTTTCAGTGGAATGCCTAATCTTGATTCAGTTCTCCATAATATATTTATTGGCTAGTTTGTCCGTAAGTAACTCAGTCGGTGTATCTAAGGAAGCCCCAAGAAAAAGCTTTGCTAAGGCTGCACTAGCCTTGCCAATTCTTTTTCTTGAGACAGGGATAACACTACCTGATTTCATTTTTAGCAAGTCAGCACACTGCAAAGGAATGACCTGGATTTAGCATGAAGTTATAGGTTTCACATGAGCACATTCCATTTGTGGCTGAAAAAGATGTGTCAATTAATTAGAAAGACAAGCGAAACAAAAACATTATTAGGTATTTCGGTTAAGAAAGCTGTGCATACTTTAGCTCAGCTTTCAGTATTTTGGGCACATTTTACTTTGTAGCTCTGAGTTCATATATGATGACTATTAGTTAACTTGGAGCTTGTAGAATACATTGGACGTGACAGACAACCGCACTGGGGCGTAAATCATATGTCTGAGATGTGCCTTCATTTTTTTTTTAGGGGCGAAGCTCCTTAAGGCGTGGGTCTGTCCCTCCTAGTTGTGGGTATGTAGCCACTTCGAGGTTTAGTTTATGAATGGCTCAAGAGATGGCGTGTTCCGGAATTAACTTTATGTAGAGATGACAGATGGCGCTTAGCTCATGTTATAAATTAGTTATAAAAGGCACTCGCTCTTGGCGCTGCTCGTAGTTTAGCTGGATGGAGGCAGTAGACAAGGCTGCGGAGCGGAGAGCGCGCAAGGCGGCGGCAGCGCGCGCTCGCAGACAGAATCCAGCCGTGCGAGAGCGAGAGGCCGAAGCATGTCGTCAGGCTGCGCGTCGACGCCGCCAAGATCCGGCCGTGCGAGAGCGGGAAGCCGAATCGCGTCGTCAGTCTGCTCGGCGACGCCGCCAAGATCCGGCCGTACGAGAGTGGGAAGCCGAAGCGGCACGGCAGCGTCGCCAAGATCCGGCCGTACGAGAGCGGGAAGCCGAAGCGGCACGGCAGCGGCGCCAAGAGGATCTGCAGAACGTCAGGGAACGGGAAGCGGCAAGAAAGCGCGCGTATCGGCAGGCAGACCCCGATGCAGCGAGAGCTCAGTGAGGCGTCTGCAAAACGCATCAGGCGAGCTCAGCCCGAAGGTGCCGACGCGCGGTTTAAGCGAGACTTTCTAGACGTTTCGTTCGGCCATAGCTGTGGTGTGTGTGATAGATTGTGGTTCTCAAACAGTCTAGTCACAATATCTTCCATAAAGAACGACCAGGCTCGCGCCAATGCCATCGCCGTGCTGCAGCGCGAGTTCCCTGCCAGCAGCGGTGAGTACAAGATTTGCTATAGCTGCAAGGATTCGCTAGTGGCGGGAAAGGTGCCTCCAATGAGCGTATCTTACGGCTACACGTACCCACCCAAACCGGATCACTTACCTCCTCTGAACCTTGTGGAAGAACGACTGATCGCTCCTCGTTTGCCGTTCATGAGCATAAGGCGGTTGACGCACGGTAATGGACAGTATGGCATCAAGGGGCAAGTGGTTAACGTTCCGATAAACGTCCCCACCACGGTGCAATGCTTACCTCGGAACATTCCGGACGACGTGGCCATCGACGTTCATCTCAAGCGCCGGCTCGTGTGCAAACCGTCGTATAAGAGGGGTCTCGTTAAGAAACGTAACATCCACGAGTGGCTCAAACATCTCGAGCATTCTCCGTTATACAAGTACCTCAAAATCAAAATTGATTGGAGGCGCCTCGCAAACGTGCAAGACGACGGCGCCGTGGACGACGACGAGATCGAGCCGGCGCCCATCCAACATATGGCTCATCCAACATATGGCTTCTAGATACGCACTTAGATGTATATCGTTGGACTATATGAAACCTACCACGATTCGAGGAACATGCATAGACCTAGTATTTGCAAATTTTCCACTGCAACCCATACAAGAACCGCTCACCCTTCATTTCACGGACCATAAAGCCGTCATAATGAAGGGACATCGCAATCCATCCATCTTCTCTAAATAATAAAACTTGATTTGTATACACACACACACAGTGTTTCTCACGTCTTTACATGGCGATGAGTGGGCGAATTAACGGAAGAATCGCTGGTTTACCGACGATTCACTCCGGAGCTTCGCCCACTCATCATCATTCACCACGTGGATATGCTGTGACTTTTTTTCAGTTGACGTGTATGTCTCGCTTGGCTCGATCAGTATCTACTTCATGTACTGAATGCCTTTTTACAGGGTTGCGTCGCCACAGGAGACTTGTGCGCTTGTGGGTGCTTGGATTCTAGCATGGGTTCAGAGCCCCTGCATGCCTGGCTGTGCTAGGTGTCCCCGTGCCTGATGAAACTGGGGTCATGGCAGTTGAGCCAAGCACGCGTGCTAGGTTTCCTTCCCTCAAGGGCCCCCAGGATAGGCAAAACATTGCACCCCAGCCCGTGCTCCGCACAAACAGCTGTCCTGAGTTGGCTCGCCAGGACTATTTGGTCAGTCGCTTTATTGGCTAGTTTGTCCGTAAGTAACTCAGTCGGTGTATCTAAGGAAGCCCCAAGAAAAAGCTTTGCTAAGGCTGCACTAGCCTTGCCAATTCTTTTTCTTGAGACAGGGATAACACTACCTGATTTCATTTTTAGCAAGTCAGCACACTGCAAAGGAATGACCTGGATTTAGCATGAAGTTATAGGTTTCACATGAGCACATTCCATTTGTGGCTGAAAAAGATGTGTCAATTAATTAGAAAGACAAGCGAAACAAAAACATTATTAGGTATTTCGGTTAAGAAAGCTGTGCATACTTTTAGCTCAGCTTTCAGTATTTTGGGCACATTTTACTTTGTAGCTCTGAGTTCATATATGATGACTATTAGTTAACTTGGAGCTTGTAGAATACATTGGACGTGACAGACACCCGCACTGGGGCGTAAATCATATGTCTGAGATGTGCCTTCATTTTTTTTTTCAGTTGACGTGTATGTCTCGCTTGGCTCGATCAGTATCTACTTCATGTACTGAATGCCTTTTTACAGGGTTGCGTCGCCACAGGAGACTTGTGCGCTTGTGGGTGCTTGGATTCTAGCATGGGTTCAGAGCCCCTGCATGCCTGGCTGTGCTAGGTGTCCCCGTGCCTGATGAAACTGGGGTCATGGCAGTTGAGCCAAGCACGCGTGCTAGGTTTCCTTCAAGGGCCCCTAGGATAGGCAAAACATTGCACCCCAGCCCGTGCTCCGCACAAACAGCTGTCCTGAGTTGGCTCGCCCAGGACTATTTGGTCAGTTGCTTTGCTTCACCTCTTCTTTCTTCTGACTTTCTTCTCCATCCCGGTTTTCAACCTCTCATCTTTCAGATGTAACAAAATTCTTTGAAAGTGAAGAGGAATTATATAGCCCATGGGCGTTAAGAACCATACGGTTGTGACATGATGACACCAAATACTTTACTGAGCCGTCTCGTGCACTGCCGCCTGCCTCCTGTGAACTAAAGTTATGGCGGCGTCACGCATGCGTGGAATGCTTAGTGAGATCTGTCTAATAAAACGATTAATGGCAACAATAGATGACGGTTGCCATCTATGGTTCCGGACAGCTGAAGCACTAGTTCAGACAGCTGTCTCTACTCTCTCGGCAAACCTGGTATCTCGGTGTGCCCACGCAGCCCTCTCCCTTTGTGCGGCATGATTACTGTAAAGCGTGGACGGTGTGATCCTCATGCATTCTCTCAGATGCGTTGTGTGTGCACCGCTAGGAGAGCAACATTTGGCACTGTGGGTGCGCTGGCGTAAATGAATGAAAACAAATGTATTTTTCCTGGTAAAGTGTTTTGTGACACTGCCAACTGGCATGCTTGCAGCCAGGCTAGCAATGGCCGTGGTGAGGTGACTCGCATGCCAAATGTCCCATAATGCCCCTGTCATATTTCAATGACTGCATTTGATGTGCTTGCAAGAATGGGACATTTACAATACAAAATCAGGCACGTATCCAGGGGGGGGGGGGTCCCATGGGGCCCGCCCCCCCCCCCCCCGAAATCTTCCATTTTGCTGGGACCTCCTCTCCCCCCTCCCCCTCATACAGCATTTTGTCATGGGCGGGCCCCCCCCCCCCCCCCGAAACAAAATCCTGGCTACGTGCCTGATACAAATATAGCAATTCATTCAAGATAGATATTAAGCATACTTTTTTTAATGAATCTGTATATGCCTTTAGTTTAATTTCCTTATCACTGCAGGGTCAGAAGGTTAATTGACAACAAAAGTTGATTGTTTTATTTTTTCTGGGTTTGTAATTTATGGTTCCAGGTGCATCAGCAAAAGACAGAAGCATAGCTTCATGTTATTACTCCAAAAGTTTGGGTCTATACAGTATGAACTAATTGTATTTTTGACGGCAATCATATCAAAAATAGCATGTTTCTATTTTAGCGGTTGCTGCTCGTGAACTCGAGAGACTGGAATTGAAGCTATTCCGACTTCAAGATGTAACGAGATTTAAGCTGCTCGTCAGACCATGGCCAGGCGGTGGAATGAATCCTCAATTGTTGGTGGGGCGTGCCTGTTGGTTTAAACCATGAAACTTCCAAAATTGTGTTTGCCTTGCGATGTGAAAATCTTGAAAAATATTTTTTCGTGTGAAGCCAGCCTAAAATATCTCTGTTTGCTACACTGTTGCAGCTTTGTCACACTGCTTCTTTTTTTCTATTGTGATTTAGAACTGCCGTGGGCAAGTCCAGAGCCCATGGACCCACCACAGCACCTCATGCGGCAAGCAGCAGCAAAAAGACGCGAAAGAGGGTTTTCAGAGAAGGCCCATCATGTAATCGATGCAACCAGCCCGAGAGCCCACATTATCAAGTATTTTATGCAATAAACCAGTTGTCGTCGTTAACGTGACTAGACCACGATATGCCGGCAGCGGTGGAATTCAGTGTTGCCCATTACAAGAACAAAGGCTATATAAAAATGCTAGAATACGAGTGAACATCGCAGTATGTGCTTCTGCTATTTGCGCTGCAGCCACCGACAGCGTGTCCGCGACCCCAATAGACCCTTTTCAAAAGTGTGCACCCTATATACTCTGTTTACCCTAAAGTTGAGACTACAGTGCCTGTCGGACCAATCAGCCACATCTCTCTTGTCACCCAGTGATGTGATTGCTGCGCCATTTGCGCCAAACTGTGCCGAAGTGCTTACCCTGCTACACCCTGCTACATTTGACCAAAATGTGAGGAATTTGCGCCAACATTGCGCCACAACTTAAGTGCACTTAAATTATGCTGAAAATATAACAGCTGCAGGCCTCGCTACCGGGCCGGATAGTTAGGGTAGGCTCGTGCGGGTTGTCAGGACTTTCGATAATCACCTCAAATAATGTACTATTTGATTCGATTTCGCACCAAGCACTGACAGTACTCAGAAGTTTCGCAATAAGTCTCGTGGTTTGTTCTGGTGGGTTAGTTAGCTTTATTCAGTGCGCCTTTCACCGCATACTGGTGTACTGCAGTGAAGCGACAATTGCGAACTAGGCGTCGCGATGTTGCGTCTCTTGCTTTGCCGGAGCGAACCTGCGTGCTAAGGGGACAGGTACCCCTCCAGAGTGAGAAGTGGTGCAAGAAGGTATATATGGACTCTTTTCTAGGTTTATTTTTTATGCTTTGATTTTTTTCCTGAATTCAGAATTGCAGTTTTGTTATAACCCCCCCCCCCCCCCCCCCCCTTGAACTTGAAGGACACATAATTCTAGGTCCTCAAAATGATTTATTTTAACATTTGTTCAGTGGGATTTTGTACCTAAAATATTCATTCACGGTAGTTTGCGCTGTCCTTCATCAGTCGTCTTCTTGTTACCGTGTCTGGTGCTTTCACACGCAACTAAACATCTCGTGTTTGTTATCCTCCAAATATTTACCGTCTCTCCTCCTCACATTTGCAGTTGTATAAATAAAAATGAAGTGTGCGGTTATGCTTCAAAAGCTATTTTTGCTTCTCCAAAATGAACTTTGCCTGCTTCAATAGCTGCTCCAAAATGACTACGACCAATCACATCACTGCTCTTACCACCTGACCCGGCTCTTTGTGCGTGTGTTTGGGCGGGAGCGTGGTGACGCGGCGAAAGAAAGGCGTATGACTGGTCTGACGAGGACGTAGCTTCCACCGGAGTCTCAGCTTAGAGGTGAACGGAGTATGGCAGCTGCAGCTCCAGTATTGGAGTCCGCCATTGGTTCGACACACACTCTGGCCGATATTGCTTGATGTTACAGAGAAAATGGCCTCATATCAATGAACCTTATGCGAACTTGCTTGTTAGTCTGACAACACCGAGCGTCGCTCTTTTAATGTTAACAAGCGTTGTCGCTACTGAAGCACGGTGGAGACATCGGAGACAACCGTACGGGCAGTGTGCGATGGCGCGGCAGCTGTGTTTTCCGCATTCCGGCCATGGGACGTGGAAACAACCTACCGTAACTGTCTGACGAAATTTTCGGAGGCCTGTGCATACGCTGGCGACAACCCGCAGTGTGTAAGCTTCCACAGCGGAGGCGTAGGATTTGCTTTGCTGCTTCGATGAGGTAGTTGCCAGCGTGCATAGGCCTTTTAGAGTTTTATCAGACAGTTACGGTGTGTTATTTAGACTGTTCGTCCACATTTCATGGTCAGAAGACGGAAAACAGCTGCTGAGCTATCGCACATTGCCAGCGCGGCTCTCTCCGATGCCTCCACCGTGCTTTGGTACCAACGACGCTTGCCAACATTAAAATGGCGACGCTCTCAGTGTTGTCAGGTCACCAAGCAATTTTGCATAAGGTCTATTAAGCCTATTTGAATAGTTGACATATTTTCTTTAAAAAAAAAACAAAAAAACATGGCATATATCGACAGCTTTCGGCACAGTGAATCATACCAGTGTAGATGCACAAGTTACCGGAATGAATTTCTGGAGGGCGGGCCGTTTGTAGTACCAGCTTCCTCGGCTAGCAGCGCTTAGCAGCACCCCTTCCGAGTGAGTTTACCGACTGGCATGTATGTATGTATGTATGTATGTATTTCTATCGGCAATTGCTCGTTTTAACGAGAGTCTATAAAATAGACATGCCATAAAGAAAAGAAGAAAAGAGAAAGATAATGAAAATAAAAGGAACCAGAAAGTCAGAGAAATGGTTCGTAGTCACTCTGAAGTATCACGAGTGGCACCATGCCTCGAGCCTCCTCTTTGAGCACATTACATGTTTGTTCTCCTCCGTAAAACCGAGGGCCTGCTCAATGCGGGTGCCGACATATGTCGCAGGTAGGATTGCCGGACACTCAAGGAGCAAGTGTTGGACAGTTCCTTCTACCTCACCACATGCACTGCACACGGTTTCAGTTACGTTCACATCGTACCGCTGCCTGTAGATGCGGGTGCGTAAGGTACCACCGCGGGCCTCGGCAAGGAGTCGGCTGCCAAGTGTGTTTCCACACCAGCGGACGGCAGCGATGTTGGTCTTGAAAGCCGCGTATAGGTGCATGCTGGAATGTTCTTCCATATCGGCTCTCCACCGATTCGTCTCGGCGGTGTTAATCTGTCCTCTCACCTTCGCAACCCAATCTTTCTTTGTGTCACTGTCTGCTATAAATTTTTTTTCTAAGCACTTCAAGTTCGTTACTTGTTTTTTTTTTTGTTTTTTTTTCTATATCTTACATGAAGGAACAGAATGCGGCCGTGAAATTTTGTTTTAGAAAAAACTGTGCCGGAAACTCTTGTAATGCTTAAGAGAACTTACAAAGAAGATGCTAATAAGAAATCGCAAGTCTATGAGCGGTTTTCTCGCTTTTAGGCCGGTGAATTATTGATCGACAACCAACCTCGTTCAGGGCGACCCTCAACCTCCTCAGCTGATAAAAACATCGAAAAATGTGGGCATTGTTTATTACGAGTATGTTCCTCTTGGTGAATCTGTTAGTCGGGTGTTTTACCTTGGAATTTTGCGACACTTGCGAAACTCAGTAAGGCAGAAAATCCCTGATGTGAGGGAAAGGGGAAATGATAGTTCCATCACAACAATGCCCCAGCACACACTGCCCTGTGAGTGCAACAATATTTTAGCAAAGATGGCATGACACCGCTTCTCCAGCTCCCGTTTTCTCAGGACCGCGCCACGTGCGCCTTTCTTCTGTTCACCCGTATGAAAAAGTCTTGAAAGGAAATTGTTTTGTGAATGTGTAAGGTCCTTCAAGTCAGACATTGCAAAAAACGAGGAATGATTTTGAAGCGCTTGGGGAAAAATGAAACCCGTTTACAACTCCCTGTAACGCCGAATTAGTGCGCAGCTCTTGAGGAGGAGGAGGGAAGGGTACTGAGGGGAAGGTATACCCCTCCTCCCTCCTCCTGACCTCCTCGACCTCCTCATCCTGTCTTCTACTCCTCCTTCCGAGCGGCGACGGCGACGCCGCTCAAGCCGGAAACGGGCGCATAAGAGCTGTGCTCTAAAAATTCACAACATGCCGCTAGATCCTTAGCAGACGACACCGGTCGGCAAACTGACTCGGGAAGGGTACCGCTGAGCGCTGCTAGAGGCGGATGCTGGTATATAATATATACCAGCATCCGCCTCTAAATAAATATAATTATCATATATTACAAGCAAGCTGTACGCATTGTTTTTTTCTGGAAAGTATTAGAACTATCCTGATTTATCGTTTTAGTTATTCACTTTCAAACCTGCCCCCTCCATCAGTGCGCGTTAATGCAGCTGTCCACCTCTTCATGCCTTACGATTTTTCCTGTCCCTGATTTTAAAAAAAAAGTTTGTATTTGTTTATACCAGACCCTAGTCAATAGAATATAAAAATATCAGTTGATTTAAAGAAGTCTACCATCCACCCTTTGGTCTATCTTATCTGAAATAACCCTTGTAATGCATACATAACATATTTTGTGGTTATATGTTTCTGTTTTCATGTGAGTTTATTGGTCAGTTTTATATTCAAAGGTGCCAATAAGAAGGCCTTCGAGGTTGTTTCTGGCTTCAGAAATTATCATTACTATAATTATTATAGTTTGATAGACCTGTGCTGGAAAAAGACTCAGTTTCAGATTTCTAATTCAACAATGATTCAAAAGTACCTGCAAGGTTCTTTTAAAACGTTTAATTATTTCAAAAGGAAAATATTTCCAAAATAAAATTGTATTCAGGTTTGGAAAAAAAAAAGAAGTATACAAACAATTGCCACCTGAACACTTTGTCTCCATTATAGTCACTTAATATATATGTATATATACAGTATAGTTTTGGTTTTAATGCCCTAATGTTTTAAGCTTAATACACTGTTTATATGAAGTGTCCCCATGCCTGGAAAATGCCAACCTTTTGATGTCAACAGAAAACTAAAAGATTTAAAATAATATGATAGGGGTGTATATGTTCTCCGAATGGACACGGCAACACCGCCGTGACAATGTCACCAAGCGTGCCACTTTTTGTGCAGGTCATCGTTGGATGCTTATCCGCAGCCTTGGAAGCAACACCGACTTTATCTGCGGAGGGAAACTTCGTTCATCGCCCTGTCATCGACGCATCGCAAGGGCTGCACGTGGCCAGCGTCTTCAGCGCATCTCCGATGGGCATGGTGACGTCATCGCTTCTTGAGGAATCAGCGCCACCGATGGATATAAAAGGAATACCAGCGTCTTCAGGCCTCAGTGGACACGGCAACACCGCCGTGACAATGTCACCAAGCGTGCCACTTTTTGTGCAGATCATCGTTGGATGCTTATCCGCAGCCTTGGAAGCAACACCGACTTTATCTGCGGATGAAAACTCCGTTCATCGCCCTGTCATCGACGCATCGCAAGGGCTGCACGTGGCCAGCGTCTTCAGCGCATCTCCGATGGGCATGGTGACGTCATCGCTTCTTGAGGAATCAGCGCCACCGATGGATATAAAAGGAATACCAGCGTCTTCAGGCCTCAGTGGACACGGCAACACCGCCGTGACAATGTCGCCAAGCGTGCCACTTTTTGTGCAGATCATCGTTGGATGCTTATCCGCAGCCTTGGAAGCAACACCGACTTTATCTGCGGATGAAAACTCCGTTCATCGCCCTGTCATCGACGCATCGCAAGGGCTGCACGTGGCCAGCGTCTTCAGCGCAATCTCCGATGGGCATGGTGACGTCATCGCTTCTTGAGGAATCAGCGCCACCGATGGATATAAAGGAATACCAGCGTCTTCAGGCCTCAGTGGACACGGCAACACCGCCGTGACAATGTCGCCAAGCGTGCCACTTTTTGTGCAGATCATCGTTGGATGCTTATCCGCAGCCTTGGAAGCAACACCGACTTTATCTGCGGATGAAAACTCCGTTCATCGCCCTGTCATCGACGCATCGCAAGGGCTGCACGTGGCCAGCGTCTTCAGCGCATCTCCGATGGGCATGGTGACGTCATCGCTTCTTGAGGAATCAGCGCCACCGATGGATATGAAAGGAATACCAGCGTCTTCAGGCCTCAGTGGACACGGCAACACCGCCGTGACAATGTCGCCAAGCGTGCCACTTTTTGTGCAGATCATCGTTGGATGCTTATCCGCAGCCTTGGAAGCAACACCGACTTTATCTGCGGATGAAAACTCCGTTCATCGCCCTGTCATCGACGCATCGCAAGGGCTGCACGTGGCCAGCGTCTTCAGCGCATCTCCGATGGGCATGGTGACGTCATCGCTTCTTGAGGAATCAGCGCCACCGATGGATATAAAAGGAATACCAGCGTCTTCAGGCCTCAGTGGACACGGCAAGCACCGCCGTGACAATGTCGCCAAGCGTGCCACTTTTTGTGCAGATCATCGTTGGATGCTTATCCGCAGCCTTGGAAGCAACACCGACTTTATCTGCGGATGAAAACTCCGTTCATCGCCCTGTCATCGACGCATCGCAAGGGCTGCACGTGGCCAGCGTCTTCAGCGCATCTCCGATGGGCATGGTGACGTCATCGCTTCTTGAGGAATCAGCGCCACCGATGGATATAAAAGGAATACCAGCGTCTTCAGGCCTCAGTGGACACGGCAACACCGCCGTGACAATGTCGCCAAGCGTGCCACTTTTTGTGCAGATCATCGTTGGATGCTTATCCGCAGCCTTGGAAGCAACACCGACTTTATCTGCGGATGAAAACTCCGTTCATCGCCCTGTCATCGACGCATCGCAAGGGCTGCACGTGGCCAGCGTCTTCAGCGCATCTCCGATGGGCATGGTGACGTCATCGCTTCTTGAGGAATCAGCGCCACCGATGGATATAAAAGAAATACCAGCGTCTTCCGGCCTCAGTGGACACGGCAACACCGCCGTGACAATGTCGCCAAGCGTGCCACTTTTTGTGCAGATCATCGTTGAATGCTTATCCGCAGCCTTGGAAGCAACACCGACTTTATCTGCGGATGGAAACTCCGTTCATCGCCCTGTTATCGACGCATCGCAAGGGCTGCACGTGGCCAGCGTCTTCAGCGCATCTCCGATGGGCATGGTGACGTCATCGCTTCTTGAGGAATCAGCGCCACCGATGGATATAAAAGGAATACCAGCGTCTTCAGGCCTCAGTGGACACGGCAACACCGCCAGGCGAATGCAGCTCCCGGAGTTCCTGTGGTGGCCAAAGCGCGGCGCCACTACGTAGGCTTCTCTGTCGTACGTCCATCCATGCAAGAAAACTACTGTTCTCTCTCTATTCAACAGGCCCCAGACTTCTATGCGGATATTTGCCGCTACATTTTCGAGCGCTCGAGTTGGATGTGTGCTATTGGTTACCATACTAGTAGTGACCTATTCTTTTTGCACCCTCGTACCTAGCCACGCTGTCCCCATATCCGGTCTGTGGGCCAAAAAAGAGCAAGAGATTACAACGCATAACACGTAAAAAAAATATAGGGCAGGCAAAAAAAGGAATTATGATTAAAATGTAAACACTTTCCACCGGCGTGGCGAGAGCAAAGCGACATTTCCACGCGTACCGGAAGTTCCGCATTTCAAGATGGCGACGCCCTCACGGAAAACCGTGCATGAAAAAAACAAAAAACACGTGAAAGTGTTCGGCCATTCACGATTGATACTTTTTTTTCTGTAGCTTTTTCAACGATCGCGCGGCTCGCTCGCGCGGTGCGCGCGGCGCGTTTCGCTCGGTAAAGTTTTGATCGCGTGTTAGCGGGAAAGTTTGTTTTTCTTTTGAACACCGAGTTTGTCGCTATGGCAGTGCCTCACTCTTACGGAAAGTACTGCTCTTCGAGATGCTGCAATAATTCAACGGAGAACTCGGACTACAGACAGTTCCGGTTTCCGACAGACGACAGGTAAGCCTCTAAGGTTTTGTATGTTTGGAGTCGGAAATGGAAGCATAAAAATATATACTTTGCAATCTTCCCGACAGAGCAGTCAAATGGATCATGTACGCGAACCGGCCAGAGGTTTAAGCTTGGCCCATGAGCAAGCTGCACGAGCGCCGGCTGTGCAGTGCGCATTTCAGGGATACAGCATTTGCGAGCCACAGGAGGATACGTTTGCGGCCGAATGCATGTCCTTTAGTTCAAGTAACCGACCCAAGACTGCAAGAGCTTGTTCCTCCAGTTGAGCTTGTCTCAGTACAATATTCAGTTAGTTTCATATTTGGTTTGGAGAAGCTGATCTGTTATGGTTATATCACTCAGAATTCTTCATAGGGAGCTGCGACTCACCTGCCAGCCCCAGTTCTGGTAAATAATATTTCATATCAGTTTCTGCACTATAATTCCCAAGCTAGGAACGGCCTTCTTTTTATACTAATCTGCTCGAATCTATTGGCATCAATTTAGTATAAATTCATTGACTTTTTTCAGCTCGCCCGTCCTCACCATCGCCAACTGCCACCTCTTTGCAGGAGGAGCTCCCGGAGTTGGTGAGGAACTGAGCTTGTACGTGATTCTTTTTTCTAGACATGAAAGCAATATGGAACGATCAGCGTCCGTTTACTGGCTCTATTAGGCAACTCTTGAAATCGGTGACACCATGTTCAGCTTCAGTTGCAGCTTGGAGTGAATTCAATTTCTGAGTAATTTCCTCTCTCGAACAGATATCACTCTAGAGACACCAATGGGAGCTGCAGCCTCATCGAGGTCCACGGCTGGCACGATGGCAACCCCAAAGAGTCAAGGCGGCAGGCCGAGGAAAGAGTACTCACCCCGCACAAAACGTACATTAGATAACCTAAAAAAAATCCAAAACCGATTGCGCAAGAACCTCTTGAAGGCATCACAAAAGCCTGATTTTTCGAATCTGACACGACCTCAAGTCATCCAGGGCGCATCAAAATTTTTATCCAAAGGGGCACTGGACCTTATGAAGGTGCAGCTGTACTTGCAGCCAATGAACAAATTCGGACGAAGATGGACTGACGGATTTAAACCATTTGCCCTTAACCTTTACTTTCAGGGCCCAGGGCTTAAAAGCACCTCGCCAAGTACCTGAGCTTGCCATCGGTTTGATCTCTCAAGACCTGGCTGTCCCAGATTGCCGTACACCCTGGGGTTGCATCCAACCTCATCAAGACTGTTGTTGACAAAAGTCACGATTGGCCTCTTAAAGATCGCGCATGTATTCTGATGTTCGACGAACTCGTTCTAAAAAAAATCTCTTCTATGACACTATGTCGGACATGGTGCATGGCTTTGCAGACAGCGGTTAGGAAACAACCCATGATGTGGCAAATTCAGGCTTGGTTATGATGCTGGTGGGTATTTCTATATCCTGGGTGCAACCATTGGCTTTCACTCTTTCAAAATCAAAAGCATCCCCTGAGTGTCTCCAGGATCTGTTGACAGTCGTTATTCAAAATCTGAGTTCCGGCGGGATATTTGTGAAAGCTGTCGTGTGCGACCAGGGGGCCAGCAACTGCACTCTTGCACGCCGGCTGGGTGTCACACCAGATCATCCCTTCTTCAATGTCGGTGACACCCAGGTCTACTTTCTCTTTGACACCCCTCATATGCTTAAGTGTACACGTAACAACCTGCGCAAGTATGACCTCCAGATTGCCAGCAAATTGATCAGATGGAAATACATTGTGTACTTTTACAAAAACAAGCACCCTCTTCGATTATGATTGACAAAGACACTTACCGACAAGCACATTTATCAGACTCTGAACGGAATTATGAAAGTACAATTTGCTGCGCAAGTTTTTAGTAACACGCTTTCTGTTTCCTTTGCAACCCTCTTTTCTCTCAATGAGCTGCCCCCTGAGGTTCAGGCCACATGTGATTTCCTTGAGCAGATGAACCAAATATTTTATTCCCTGAATAGCTCACCTCTGGAATGCGGTGAACGAAAAATGAGATTTGCTCCAAGCTCTTCATCGGCAGATATTACTTTCCTAAGGGAGAAAGGCCCATGGATTCCGAAGTGGCAGTTTCTGTCACCACAACGGCCCCACAGAGTAAGGGGATGGAAAATTACCATCAATGCCGTCCTTTTACTGTGGGAAGACCTTAGCGGGAACTTTGATTTTGATGACTTACTAACAAGACAGCTCCACCAGGACCCGCTGGAAAACTTGTTCGGGATGGTGCGACAGCAGCACGGGTGTAACAAGACGCCCATTTCCTACCAGTTTGTGGCAGGCCTGAAACACATTTTCTTGGGAAGATGTTTCAGCTTTCCAGTAGACGAAACTGTGAGGCAGGCGCTGCCACATTGCTGGTGGAATTGAGGCACCTTCCAGTGTCGACTGCAGCCAGCCACCATGCCCGAACCGCTGTCAGCAATTAAGGTCGATGAGTTTGACCTATCCGATGATTGATATGACGACCTCATCCAAGAAAATGTTGAATACCACTTCGCTAAATTCCTGGTGGAGTCGTTTCTTAAAAAAAAAAAAAAAAAAAAAATTGTGCCACCTTTGCCTGGACTTGTTTAGTGATGCAAGTGGGGTGCTCACCTCTGAGGTGCAGTTTCATGCTCTCCTCCAAGCCAGCGCTCCTGGGTCGATTTTCGGCTCTTTCTGTCCCCCATCAGATGCATTCTTTTAGTGTTTCAAAATTCTCGAACAAACCTTTCTTCAGAAGATCAGCGAGCGCATTCACTTGCCGAAGTTTGCTGAACGCATGCATGGTACATTGCCTGGTTCCTCATTCCGAAGAACAATTTTGTACCAGGGAATGCGCGAAGCAGTTCCTCAATCCTTACGTTAATGTGCGCCTACGTTGGCATACTCGCCTGTTGTACTGGGAACTCCTCACAAAGCGTGCTCTTAAAACACCAGCGCAAAAAAGAGGAAACAATTTGCACGTTAACCGCATCAATAATACAGTTTATTATGGTTTCTGCACAATGTACTGTAGGTATGGAATGTGTTTGCGTGAGATACATGTTAAAGACCGGAGGTTCGCAGTCGTAATGTGTTGACAAACGTCCTTCTTAGATCAAAAACAGACGTCCCATTTCACCGCAGATTGACATAACGCTTTCTAAACATTTATATGAACAATTCAGCTTTCCTTTGAAATAAAACCTAAGAAACTTTTGTCAGTGCTGACTTGATCAAGCCGTAGTAGCCCTCGTCAAATTTTACTGTTGAGGCCGAGCCAACTGACAGGCATTAATATATAAATGTTTGGACACCCTATTTAAGAGGTTCAATATCCAGGAGGTCTGCACAAGCCATAATGAAGTCTATGCACTTCATAATCTGACATGCAGTCTGGAGACTCGACGTCGTGTTTAAAGTCGAGAAATCATTGTAAATAACTTGTAAACCCTTGTAAATACGTCACTTACGCGCAGAGTCTTAATGCGCATATGTTCCTAGAATAGTGATCATATAGACTTTTGAATAGCTTTCCAGGTATGAGCTGTTTTCATAAACTTCGCTAATTGCTGCAGTCAGTATTTTGAATTGTTACCGCATTCCTGCTATTCAGAACACTGAGTAGAGATAATGCACGTTGCGAGTCCCATTTATTGTCTTATGCTGTTGTTCATAGCGCGTGCGCATGTTCGTATGGTTACCAGAAGTTTGCACATATTGATATGTATATATGCATAATATGTCCTTCTAGAACAATTTTTTTTTTGCGTGTTCATCACTTTTGTTCTTCTAATGTGGAACGTTTCTAATAATTAAATAAATGAGCAGATCTGAGTGGAAAACTTGTGGAATAATAGTTCTACATTCTGTGTTACTTACAGTTCCCATATTTGTACGTCTTTCCGTTTTTCACCACTTCCTTCGTTTAATGCTCGCTCACCTAGCGGTGTTGCATACATTTTTGTAGATAACATTCTGTAAAGAGTTTATTTTGAGAGTGTGGCCTAACCCAGGAGTATCAAATAAAAAATGCATTGAAGTTCATCACCTGGATTTCTTTCTTTGCCTCGGTGAGATCGTTCTTAATGTTCATGTGTTCACAGATTGCATGTGCATTCTACACTCGATCGCCCCGGCGCAGTGCAGTCTGCGCCGACGCGTTTTCGGTTTTTGGTGCCGCCGCGCTGTTGCGCGCAGTACCGAAAACCAAAAGTGTCGAACGTCGGCCGCGTGTGCAAAAAAAAAACAACAAAGAATCGGAGAGAAGATAGCGAGAGAGAGGAGGAGGAGGGTACGCGAGGGTGTTGACTAAGGTGGCGCCATCTCATGAGAGTGTTGTGCGAATTTGTCTAGCCCCAGACCTTATTTCGCCATTTTGTCACAAAGCGCCGTGTCGCTAGTTTCGCTTTACCACGGTGGAAGGTACAGCTGCACTCCCCTGACACCGCCGTGACAATGTCACCAAGCGTGCCACTTTTTGTGCAGGTTAGTGCTCGAAAGTTTGGTTTTCATAGTGATCACCTTTGCTTGTTAGTGTTGCCGTGTCCACATGTAGTCCTTGATTGTGTACTTGAGTGTTTTTCAACAGCAGTGCTTTTACTAAAGCTATCCGGAGATGTTGAGGAAAACCCCGGACCGATTACGCAGGAAATGTTCAATGAAATGATTCAGACTCAAAAAGAAATCCTGTCTAAGATTTCAGAGATACAAACAAAACAGGCATCGTCCGAAGCAACGATGTTCCAAATGCAGAACAGACTACTGACAATAGAAAAAAAGCTACAAAGGGTTGATGAAACTGAGACTACACTTGAAAAGCTCGAACACTCTGTCAGCGGTTGCGACGCCGAAATCGGAACACTCGCCAGGCAAATTGATGAGTTAGAAAATCGTTCCCGACGAAACAATCTTATTGTTAGAGGTATTAAAGAAGTAAGCAAAGAAACCGAAGAAATTTTACTAAAGAGAGTGAATGAAGACGTATTTGATAAGATTCTAAATGATAAACTTAAACTCTATTGAGCGTATACATAGGCTTGGAAAAAAGGTTTCAGGTAGAGACCGTCCGATTATGCTCAAGGTTTCAGACTTCCGAGAAAAACTGGCTATTTTGAAGAACTGCTTCAAGCTCAAAGGTACCCCAATCATCATCAGCGAAGATTTCTCTAAAAGGGTGGTTGAGATCCGCAAAAACCTGTGGAATTCTACGGTAGAAGAGAGAGGAAGGGGTTCAAAAGTGAAATTAGTATTCGATAAGCTAAGAGTGAACAATGACCTTTATGCCTGGAACGAAGCCACTAATGAGAGGTTTAAGTGCCATGAGGGTCCCCTCGAGACTCGCGTAGAAACCACCCCGGGAGATAAAAATAAGTGACTAAAATTCAAAGAACCTGTGTGCTTCAAGATCATAAACATGAATGCCAGAAGTATTTTGAATAAAGTCGATGTAATTGAAAGCATAATCCTGGAACATGAACCTGATATCATCGTCATTACAGAAACGTGGCTGCATAAAGATGTCCTCGACTCTGAAGTAACTCCCCCGAACTAAGCAATAGTAAGAAAGGATAGAGAAGGAAGAGGCGGTGGAGTTGCTATCATGATTCAAAATAACATTCAGTTTTCTGCTCTTGATGAAGTACGTGACGTTGAAGCATTGTGGATTAAAACTAAGCTCAATAATAGTACTGTCTTTATTGGTGGAATGTATAGGCCTCCGAATTCGTCGGCTGATGTGATGATAAAGCTTCAAACTTACATGGATTTGAATCTACGTCACGACGACAACATATTACTTTTGAGGATTTTAACTTACCCGGGGTAGATTGGTTATCACTTGCTCCTGGATTGACGGAAGTTGCTAGCTGTGACCAATTAATAGAGCTTGCGTTTTGCTACAATCTAATCCAGGTTGTAACTGATCAAACAAGAGTTACTTCAACGAGGTCATCCATTTTGGACCTAGTTTTTATATCGGCACGCTTGAAATCGTTTCTTTCCAGCTGTAAAACTTTTGAGGGCCCTTCCGATCATAAAATGGTACTTGCGTCTTTTGAAATGACTCCAAATATCACGCATAGATACTCACTAAAGACGTTTCTTAATTTAGGGGCTGCCGATGATGTCAGCGTGCTCGATTATCTTGAAGAGTCATTGGATGACTTTGCGTTTCTTTTCCAATCGAATGCCAGTACCGACACGTTATGAAACTTCTTTACGAACATGACTAAGCAATGCCTTGAGCGGTTTATTCCAAAGTATAAGAAAAAGATTAGGAACCAAAACCCCTGGATTAATAGGGAAATAATACATGCAAAAAGAAAACTCAAACGGAAGCGAGCGTGTTCACATGGTTCGAATATCAAAGATAAATCATGCATTCACCGCATGAGTCAGGAATTAAAACGGCTAGTAAAGAACTCTAAAGAGAAATTTTACAATGTAACACTTCAAAGATTTCTCAGGGATGCACCACACAAGTTTTGGCGGTACGTTAATCCCTCGGTCAAATCGCGTCGCACTAGCGATGAAACCACTAATCAAGAGCGCATGGAACAATTTAACACTTTCTTCTCGTCTGTGTTTATTGAGGGCGATGGAAACTTGCCTAGTTTTGTTGACTTTTCAGATAACCCTCCTATTAAAAATATAGAAATAAACGAGGAAGGAGTTTTGAACCTTTTACTTAATATCAATACAAAAAAGAGCCCCGGGCCCGACGGCATTCCAAATGAGTTTTTAAAAAGGTACACAGTTTGGGTCGCCAAATATCTATCCATGATTTTCCAATCCTCCATCAATAATTGTTCGTTTCCTAGTGCTTGGAAACGCGCGGAAGTGGTTCCTATCCACAAAGGTGGCAGTGTGTCTGACGTAAGCACCTATCGGCCCATTTCGCTTGTTAGTACATGTTCGAAGCTGCTTGAACATATCGTATCTAAACATTTAATGAATTATCTCGAAGATGATGAATTATTGTTCCGATCTCAACATGGCTTTCGGAAAGGACTTTCCACCAAAACCCAACTTATCGAAACTGTACATGACCTTTCTTATACAATTAATTGTCGCGGTCAAACTGACGTAGTGTTTTTGGACTTCGCGAAAGCGTTTGACAAAGTGTCGCACTCTAAGCTATTACTGAAAATTGACGTCATTTTTAAAAATTCAGCCATCACACAGCGGTTTTCATCGTATCTTTCTTTTAGAGGACGGTTTGTAGAAGTTAAGGGACATAAGTCTAGCCTTTCACCGGTATCTTCAGGGGTTCCCCAGGGGAGCGTTTTGGGTCCCCTTTTGTTTTTAATATTCATAAATGATATGCATAAATACATAACCGTTCCAATCAGACTATTTGCAGATGACTGTGTGATATACCATAAGATAGAAACTCGAGATGACCAGGACAAACTAAATCGTAACCTACGAAAAATTCAACACTGGTGTGATAATTGGCAGATGGTGTTAAATCTTGAAAAATCAGTCTTCATGTCAGTATATAGAAAAAATATTTTAGCATACAACTATCACATTGACGGCGTCGGACTTAAAAGAGTAAAAGAGCATAAGTACCTAGGTTTAGTATTCACACCTGATCTACGTTGGAATACCCACATTGATAAAGTCTGTCTTAAGGCCAACAAAGCACTATGGGGCCTCAGGCGAAACCTTACTAGTGCAACTCCGGAAATAAGAAGCCTGACTTATACAACCCTGGTAAGACCGATTATTGAGTACGCGAAAATTGTGTGGGATCCACATACTGAAACAAATTGCCATAAATTGGAAAAAATTCTGCGACTTGCTTCCAGGTTCATCTTTAACAAATTCGGCCATGCATTTTCTCCTACAAAACTATGTGAAATCGCAAATCTCCCAACTTTGGAATCGAAGACCAAGTACTAAAGATTGAAATTCCTTTTCCAAATTATACATAACTTTATAAAGATCAACAAATCGGATTATTTCGAAATCAGCACTAACGAATCTTCAAGGCTTCGCAATAGCATGTTCATTCGTAATCTATCTGTACGAAATGATTGTTTTAAATTCAGTTTCTTCCCTAGAACCATCAAAGAGTGGAATATGCTGCCCGATTCTGCCGTCTCGTCAACATCCCTTAATGCCTTTTTAGAAAGTATACATAATATTGTCGAATGTGACAGTCGTGAAAAGCCGTAATTGTACAAATACGGACCAAGTTTCTGCTTTATTGTGAAATGTTAATACCTGTGCTGCTTTCAGTTTTGTAACTTTTTCTTGTGCGCTTTTAAGAGTATGAAGCGGTCTTGTGCAATCCACTGCCTTGTTTAATTACTCTTTTTATTGTGGTTACTTTCATCTTTTATTTTTGTATACCCACTCCTGTAATAGCCCAATGGGCTGACAGTATCAATAAATGAATGAATGAAATAAATGAATGAATGAATGAATGCAGCACATTTCCAGAGTCATGTCACTCAAAACCGCCATGGATCGTCTTACAGATACTACAGCTGCTGATTAACTGCGAAACATCTGGAACCGGTTACGTCGACCGTCCACCAAGCGCTGAATTACCGCGGTTTCATTCCCGATTCGCCAGTGACATCGACTGGAATCATCATCAGGAGAGGACGATGACGTCACCAGGGAACCCTCCGACACAAGACCAGCAGCCTAAAGTGGGGGCGGCAGCTTTCCCAGAGTCATGTCACTCAAAACCAAATAAATCGTCTTACAGGTTGGTTACTTAAAATTCGACTTCGAATTTCGATCTAATGATACATGCATTTTTGTGCTGCCGCACCCCACATGTCTTTGTGAGATGTTTAACTGCTGGTGGTCTGGAATTGTTCTGTTGTTGTCCGGAGATGTAGAGGAAAACCCAGGACCTGACAGCGATACTAAGGAACTGCTGCAAGAAATATTAGACAAACAGAAGGAAATAGCTATAGATACAGCGGAAATTGAAGCAAACGAAAGAACCGTGGATAATAGGTTCCGGGCAATGGAAAATAGGCTTGGTCAACTAGATGAAATCTCAAAAATGATTGCAGAAAACAAAAATAAGCTAGCTAATGTTGAGGTCACAGTTACCTCGCTAGAAACGACCTTTGAATTGCAGCAACAAAGGCTAAGTAATCTTGAGGATAGAGAGAGGCGAAACAATATGATTGCGTTCGGCATTCCAGAAGCGAACAATCAGACAGCTGCAGATTTGGAACGGAAAGTGATAAGAGATATCTTCTTCGGACAACTTGGTGTAACTGTGATGTCTGTCGAAAGAATTCATCGTTTGGGCAAGGTATATGTACATGGGTAGCGAAGCTTCAGACAAAAAGCGGTTCAAAACAAATTGCCAGCGACATCGGCCTGGAGGGTCACGTGAAGGATGCGATTGAAGCGCGACTAGGAGAGGTGGGGACAAACATTATTAAAATTAATTAGTTTGTGACTAGAAGTATAATCATTTGTATTTTTAAACAAGCTTAATATAATTATTAGATATTATCAATTATATTTGGCGCGCTATAAAATTCAAAACTGTCTTTGGTTTTGCTAATAATATGCATACTTCTTATTAGCGTCCTCTGTACGCCACTAGCAAAAAGGCCGGCTATCAATAGCGATATCTACTTCTTTGTAGACCTTGTGGCGGACGGAAAGACAGGCTGCTGACGTCCGTCTGCTTGCTTGTGTTTGGGCCTCCACGTGCTCTTCGCTTTTAATTGTTTTAGCGGCAGTTAACACCGTTTGGGAAGTTTTGTTGTTTGCTCGGGCGTGATTAGCCCAGTTACTTGCGCGGGAACTTGGCAGTCGTGCGCTTGGACCTTGGACACTACTGTCTCCAAGGGGCTCAACGTGCGATGATGAGCACAGTGCGATACGCAAAGAAATGGTGCTCCGTGGAAGTGTGTGAAACCGACACCCGCACGGCTGGCATCTCGCTGCACAGGTTTCCCCTCGACTCTCGAAGGTGAGACTTAGCTACTGTCAGTAACATGCCTGCTGTGTGATGTTATGCCCCCTTGTTTGGTCTTCTCTTAACTCTTGTTAGTTTTACCTAAAACTATTAGGGTTGTTTAGATGTGCACAAGAAACTACACCTGAATTCGTATTATGTTGTACTAGGAATGTTGACTTCGTAGCGTTGTGTGCCGTCATTATAAAAATGCCCACGATATTCAAATTTACCTGTACCGGCCTGGCTCTGAGGAGCCTAGTGTCGTGATCATCGGCGTGGTTATCAGTGGTACAACACAGATATGTAGTAGGGCATCTGTGCGTAAGACTCGTGTTTCTATTCTTCATGATTTTTCACGGAGCGTTGATGTCATGCATTTGTTAATGTCCTTGCTCTGATTTGCTTTGGTTTGTGGACATTTTGGCTACATTTTCTTTTCGTAAGTATTCACGGCACCCACACAGCACCATGCTTTATCTGCAGGCGCGAAGCCTGGGGTCGGTTCTGACAACCGAAGTCTACAGTAGAAGACTTCATGGCAGCTGCGAGACAGGGTCGTTTGCTTCTTACATTTTGAGGAGTCAGCTTTCCTGCGGCCTGGACACCTCGGTCACAATGCGTTGCCAAGTGTGCTTCCCACAAAAGGTAAGCAGACCAATAAACCTTCCGTGCACTTTGTGATTAGAGCATGGTAAACCCGCTCTTAGAAAAATAGTTACCACAGGGGGCTGAAATATTGCTTCTGTGGGCTCATAACATTTTTATATTATTTGCAGAGACAACACATGGCGACATTTCCAGCAGAAGCTCTCCAGTTTCAGCAGTTGTGCATGGTGAGCTTTTTCATTGTAACTAACATAAAGTGGCAGCAACTGCCAGCACCACTGCATTACCTCATGGTCTTCATGACCTAAGCATTTTGCAATAGAACTAGGTGAGATTGGCTGGAAAAAGCTGGTAGAACATGGTCAGAGGTACTGCTAGAAGTTCATTTCAGGCCCGTTTATAATGACATGTTTTATTTGAGGTGACATAATCAACGTCAATATATCGGTCCGCAGAGCATCTTTTGCCATGCCGTCACCCAGTCTTCCAAAATAAAGCTGCTCATGAAAGATAGTGATTTACATTTTGTGTTAAAATAGGCGAATTCACCATATATTTGCAGAGGTGAGTTCGCCACCCTCACCGAGCTACACATCGGCAGTTCAGACTCACGGAGTTTCTGTGGTCACCCTGAAGACCGGTCTTCCGAAATGGAACTTTTGTAGGAACAAGGTGATTTTCCTTGTCGTGTGTTAGAATAGACACATAGGAAGGAACTCAACTACTATTCCATGACTAACTTCAGGCAACATTTGCAGAGAGGAGTTCGCCAACCTCATTGACTCCGTACTCCGTCCGCTCAGACTCGCGGAGTTCCTGTGGCCACCCTGACCACCAGTCTTCTGAAATAAACCTGTCATGGAACGAAGGTGAATTTTCATTTTATGCGTACAAATAGGGGAATAAGGGAGGACTTCAACTCCTTCTCCTTCGCTAAGTTCACATTAAATTTGCAGAGCGGATTTCTGCGGCTTCATTGGACCACACATACTCGTGCACCTCATTAGGTAACAGTCCACTAGGGGTCCATAATAAGTGGTGGCCGAATATTGTTTGTGCTATCCTTTTATTCCCATTTTTTGTGAGCTTGCTTCTTTAATTGGTAGAAACAGCGCAACTTGACGAAGGACAAGAAACAAGGAGTATACATACAGGCGCTCTAAAAGTACACAGAGAGGCACTGTTTCTGCCAGCTAAGATGAACAACCAACTCGCCCAACTTTCCGCTTTGTTGAACTTACTTTCTTACTAACAGTTTTTGTAAAAACTTTTCTTTATTTTTTTGCAGTTTATCCCAGCTACGTTTTACGTCAAGGGGCTGCTCCTGCTCAAGAGTCCAGCAGGGACGTGGCTGACATGGAGATTTCGGTTTCTTCACCGTCGCCTAGAGACTCTCTCTCTGGCTGTGCTGCTGGGCCTTCTCACAAATGTGAGTGCTTTCTATGATGCGAACTTTTTTCTTTTGCAGTTTTTTTTGTTAAATTCTGAAAGGTCAGACCGAAAAAATAAAAAGCCAAAGCTCGAAAAACACCAGCGGATACTAAACTTTATCTTGAGAGCTGATGGCGCAAGGGGTCACATAACACAAGACTGGGTAGCTGGCAGCTACAAATCGAAGTTTGTTCAAAGTTCACCACATTTTTGTGTTTCACGGTATATTGTCATTGTGAAGCACACAAAAATACAAAAAAAATGTTCCACGCGCAGGTGTTAACACCATAAAATCAAAACAGCTTAACAGGCTTCACTGAATCATAAGTCTTCCCGCAAAACCTCACGTAAGACAGTGTTTTTTATAGTTATCGAAAAGCTGCCTTGGTCATATGTGTGTGATGCTGAGCCTGTCATGGTCCCTTGTCCTTTCTGCCAAACATTAGTTGCCTGTTTCTGTGCGAGCGCTTCACTGTTACAGTGCCATCGGCATAAATAAGGTATGGTCAAGCTTTAAGAAAATGTATTTCACTGTTTGGATGCCTATTCTGACTTGCATGTTTTTGTGTGTGCCCTTGTCTTTTTGGACTATGAGGTCTCTGGCCAACATGAAGCGCCTATTCCGACGTAAAAATGTACTGCTGCTTTCCTTAACTTGAATTGCATATGTGTATTCTGTCATACTTGCCCTTCTTGTTTAAAGACACTTCAAATCATTGAGGAGTATTTTTGAGTTTGCATAGATTACACATTTATTAAATTGATGGCGAATGCAAGTTTTTCTTTGAGACATGATCTGGTTCATTTATCAAATTGCAGCACCCGGCAAAAGCCGCAGCATCGACAAGAAGAAGGTGAACGCCCTGAGAGTCAAGGTGCGACATCTTCTAGAGCGTAACAAGAGGCTGCAAAGAAGGCTGCAACGACAACGTCAGATGAGGACTGGTGCCGAAGTCGTTAAGAGTGTCCGCGTTCGTGTGTCTCCTGCTGTCGCTGCACTCGTTGAAGCACAGCTTAGATTGAGCATTATGAGCCGGTTTGGCCAGAGATAGATACAGCAGCAAAGTGTAAAGCCAGGCAGCAAGTGCACAGGCTACGTACGTGAGACCACCTAGAGAAATTTTTAAAGCGGTGTGGGCATGTTCTATTCGAACCTTTCATTTTCTTCGGTTTCTTGAGGAGTAATGTAGTCTTCTAACTGATTCACATATATAGCGTTTAAAGCTGTGAAGCAACACTGGCTTATGAAGTGCAGCATACCATATGGCTCCAAGACGGTTTACTCCACTTGGCTTCCTTGACCTGCACCAAACAATTGTTGCGTTGCAGTGTAGCAGCACCAGCAGATGCAAGTTAAAATATTTTCAGCATTATGGTACAGTGCCCAAGGACTGCATAGACAAGTGTAGTTTTTTTTCTGTGTATTACTGCGGTGACCACAGTTGTCCTCGGAACAGTGTGAAACCCCTGAGTTATTAGTGGCTGCCTGTAAACTGTCAATTCCCTCACAACATCCAGCCGATTGTACATTGTCTTATTATGTTATAATGTGCCTTATGTACTGATCTACTAGTTTTCTTTCACCATTACACTTTTAAGATAGTGAATACCGATTGTATGATTCTAGTGAGTAATCTGATTGAATGATTGTAAGTGAATAAAACAAATAAAACGCGACTGTTAATGCGAAGTTGGATTTGCATTAGAGTTACTGTAGTGTATTTCATACGCAACACACTCCAGCAATTTGATTCCCTCGTTGTTTGTGAAATTACATCATTCGCTTTAAGGTTTCCCAAATATTTCCGAGGGATCCTGAAGGAACAAAGAGCAAAACACTGTGGCTCGAGTTTAACCACAGTGCAAAGACATGATGGTGTGACGAAATGAACTACTCTCATAGCAGATCGGCTGCAGAAAAAAAACATTTCGAACAAAATATAAGAGCAAGGGCAAATAAGGACGTAAACGATCCAGTATAGAGTAAACATTCCAAGAAAAACCCGAGACTGCAGGTAAAAAGAACGACACACACACTAAAAAGTATCAAACAAAGCTCAAACACAGAGCTATGTTTGAGACTTTTTAGTGTAGACGTCGTTCATTTTACCTGTAGTCTCTGGAATACTTTGTGTTTAATTTGCGCGCCATACCGCACGCACGCATGACGTCACTTTTTTTTCGGAAGTGTCGTCATTTCCTGTTTATTTTTTGTTCCGCCGGAAGTGTCCCCACGACTCATAGATGGCGCTAAAGCAGCCCCATGGGCCGCCATTTTTTCGACATGTGGGCTTCTATGGAAGCTTCGCTACCCATGTACATATACCTTGGTTTGGGCCCGAAACGACACGATAAAAACAGACCGGTCATCCTCAGGGTATATAATTACAACCAAAAGCAGCTGGTGTTCAAGAACTGCAAGAGACTGAAAAATACCCTCGAGAGCGTGTTCGATGACTATTCAAAAGAGACAGTGTAAAAGCGACGGCAACTTTGGAACTCGGCACAACAAGAAAAACGAAACGGAGATAAAGTGCGACTTGTGCATGACAAACTTTTCGTAAATGACGTAATCTACGTGTGGGATTCTGTAACGAACACACGCGTTCAACAGAATGCGCGCGTCATACCAATGGCCTTTCAGCAAAATTGACATAAAAGGAAAACAGATGTAAGAATGATCACAATACACGCACAAAGCATACTAAACAAAGCAACGGAATTGGAATATATAACTATTCAGCATGATCCACATGTTATTGTCGTAACCGAGACTTGGCTACATAGTAACATTGCCGACTCCGAAGTATTTCCAAGCGACTATGCGTGCTGCGGGAGGACGGAGAAACTAGAGAATGCCGCGTTGCCATTCTCATAAAGGACTCTCTAAAGTATGAGGCGTTTCCTGGTATTAACGACCATGAGAGCGTATGGTGTAAACTACTCCTTGACGAGATGGTCTTCCTAATTGGTTGCGTGAATAGGAATTCCGGACAAACGCTCACCGGACTAAAGCTCACCGGACAGAAGCTCACCGGATAAAAGCTCACCCATTTTTTAACAGACCCGGACAAAAGCTCACCAGGAGAAAATTTCATGTTGGTCTTAAAGAGAAACCAAGTTTAGAGAAAAAGGCGATGAGCCTCCTTTTAGTCAAATCGGCCACCGCGAAGCGGCGTGTACGGATAAGTCAGGTGAGTTAGCATTTTCGTAATGAGCCACCGCAGACTGCCGCCGCGAAGCGGTCGGGAGCGCTGCAGGGGGCTTGGGTGATACATGATACACCAGTGATACATGCGCAAAGTAGAAAAGCATTTTTTAAATAGCGTCCCCTTTTCGATAAACGGCATATCTCTAAACTGAGCCTCTGCTTTCTCTAAACCGTGCTTCAATAAACGTGCTCGTTCTCTAAAACATGTTTCGACGAAATGGCATTCGATCAACCATAGCAAACCCTTGCGTGGGATGGGGTACAAGTTCATCTAAGAATGATGAAATGTTCATCGCGTCCGCATTTTATTTCATTTTATTTGTTTCGCCCGGGTGGCGAAAAACAAAATGAGGTGAGCTTTTGTCCGGGTTTGTGAAAAAACGGGTGAGCTTTTGTCCGGTGAGCTTTTGTCCGGTGAGCTTCTGTCCGGTGAGCTTTTGTCCGGTGAGCTTTTGTCCGGTTACCGTGAAGAGGGCCCCGGGCACTGGAATTAATTTCCTCGAGAAAATAGATGATTATTTAACAACACTTGTGAAAAACAGAACTAAAATTATAATAACGGGTGACTTTAACCTGCCACATGTTGATTGGCACGAACTAAGCACAGGCAGAGCGGATAGATTACATGGAGAATATTTGTTTGATATAATGCTTAAATATTGACTGACACAAGTAGTTAACGAACCAACCAGATTTCAGGGATCATGCCAATCTGTATTAGATATCTGCCTGGTATCTGATTACTTTTCGAAGTACAAAGTGTGTGCAGAGCATGGAATTTCAAATCATAAAATTGTTATCTTGACAATAGAGTTGGGCAGTCTACGCTTTCAGAAAACGGACCCTAAAATGGTTTATGATTTCACACGAGCAGACGACACATCAATATTACATTATCTCGAACTATGTTTATACCGCATTGATAGAAATAATGGCGTAGATTATTTGTGGGGCTATTTCTCAAAAGCAGTCGCCTACTGTCTTGCAAGATTTGTTCCAAAAAAAAAAAACAATAAAAATTAATAAGTCTAATCTATGGATAACACGGGACACAATTCACCTTAAGCGTAAACTAAAACGAAAAAGAAAGCAGAAGAAAAAAGACGCTCTAGAGATTGCTAATCTAAGCCGTGAACTACGATCAAAGGTTGGGGCTGCTAGAACAGAGTTCTTTTCGACTACCTTGAACGATAACTTAAGGGATTCGCACCGCAGATTCTGGCAGTATCTGTCATGTAAGGAACATAGAGTTAACGAAAGCATAAAGGATGGAAAAGTATGAAGCAATCCGGCAATTGTGACGACTGAATTTAATAAGTTTTTTCATTTTGTTTTTACTGAAGGTAATGGTCGTGACAGTTTCATAACTAATGCTACTGGTCTGCCTGAAACAGAGATTGTAGTCTCGTATGAGGGTGTTATTTCTATGCTACTGAATATCGATGTAAGAAAAGCACCGGGTCAAGATAAAATTCCAAATGAATTTTTGAGGCGTAACTGTCTAAGAGTTACTGAGTTTTAGTACTTATTTTTCAAGCGTCATTGAGCCAGAGGAGGCTACCTAAGGACTGGTTACTTGCGCGAGTAGCCCCTATTAATAAATCCGGGAGTCGACTTGATGTTGGAAATTATCGGCCGATATCTCTTACTTCTACTGCTTGCAAACTCCTCGAACATATTATTTGTAAAGATCTCACTGAGTTCGTCGAACAGAATGGCCTCTTTTACGAAAGAGAACATGGATTTAGAAGGAAATTATCAACTGTCACCCAGTTATTTGAAGCGACTCATTATTTCGCATCTGTTTTAAATGAGCGTGGTCAAGTATTTGTGCTGTCAATTGATCTGTCAAAAGCATTTGACCGAGTCACGCACCCGAAGCTGCTAAAAAAATGGTTGGATTTAGTGGTAAGTACGCCTATTGTTTCTTGGATCAAATCTTACCTGTCAAACAGATTTCGATTTGTTGAGATCGCGGGGGAAACTTCCACGCTACTGCCAGTCACTTCCGGTGTGCCTCAGGGGTCGGTTATTGGGCCAATTTTGTTTCTTGCGTATATACATGACATTGCAAATGAATTTCATCTATCTGTTGAAGTACGCCTTTTTGCAGACGATTGTCTAATGTACATAAAAGTTAATTCACAAAGGGACCAAATGCTAATAAATGACTCGTTAATGACTATGCACGAGTGGTGTCACAAAGGGGATATGAAGATAAATTTTGAAAAGACAACTTTTGTAACAATCACAAAAAAGAGGTCGCCTAATATATTTCCGTATTCCTATAAGGGTGCACTTTTGAAACAATCCGAAACTTTTAAATACTTAGGGGTCACAATTTTTTAACGATCTAAACTGGAAGGTACATATAAGGAACGTCTGTAGTGCGGCTTTGCGAAAAGTTAGGTTTTTAAGACGGGCGCTCAAAAATACAACGCCTCAAGTTCAATTATGTGCGTATAAGACTCTAGTTCGATGATCTCTTGAATACGCGTACGTGATCTGGGATCCATATGTCAAGTATCAGATAGAACAACTTGAGCGTATCCAGCGGCGTGCAATAAGATTTGTTCATTCAGAGTATCGCCGCACGGAATCGGTAACAGAACTATTAAAAAAAGCGGGGCTGGCAACCTTGGATCAGCGGAGAAAAATTGGAAGGTTAAGATATTGCTATCAACTCAACAATGGGCATTGTAGCATCAGTTGGATTGACTATACACCGCTTCCTGGTTGAAGGTCACCGAGAGTTAATAACCTTAAAAGTAAACATTTCGACGGAACTCCGCCTGGTTAGGTAAGTAATAAGAGAGGGTACTTAGTAGACTAACCAATATCTTCAATGTGCCCGACGTTTCGAAGCCGGATCGGCTCCTTGATCACGGGTGACTGTATGTGGGCTCAAAGGTAGCAATCTGTCGTTGTTTTCTTCCTCTCTCTCTTAGCATGGTTTTCTTCTTCTGTTAATAACCAGTTTGGAGTCAAGCCGTATTTTCCAAATCTCGATGTTTTTAAGTACTCTTTCCTTGTAAAAACAATTGAGGAGTGGAATAGTTTGGATGGCGACCTCTTTGTTGGGATTGACAGTGCCGATAGCTTTGAAAGTGTATTATTTGATTTGTATGCGGAGACATATATACTAGTATTCTTTGGTGGTGGTGACTTTCGGTGGCGTTGTTCAACCGAAATTGTACTCAAATGATTGTATTGTGGTGATTGTTTTTGTTATTCGGTTTTTTTTTTCTGTTGTTTTATTGCTGTACACTCCTGAAACAGCCTGAAAGAGCTTTCAGTATTGTAAATAAGAAATAAAAAAAAAACTCGGCTATGCTATTTTTATATATATGGGTGATATCATCTCAACTCAGGCACGAATTGTGGGTCGAATTTTTAATTAAAAAAATACTTGTTATCGGGCAATTCCTATAATAAAAGACGACGCAAACGGCAAGTTCGTGCTTTTTTGTTCTCAAGGTATGGACCGTTGAAGCGGACAAGGTGGAAACTGTCGGTTTTCCAGCTTATTGGGTGGGCCATATTTCACTCCATCCCTTTTCCTTACTTTTTACGCTACATCAATATAACTTTTTGGGAACACTCTCGACATATGCTTTGTTTATGCTATTTAATCGTCTAGGTCATAAGATTCTTAATGTATTTATTTCTATTTGTCAAACCGCCTCTCTACGACGATATTTGATGAAGTTCAGCAAGCTGTGCTGTCTGACCTAAAAACATATTTTTATGATCTTTAAATCACCGTAAAGCTTTTATTAAGTTCTTTCTTTTGAAGATAAATTCAATATTGTGCAATAAATATATAATGCGCTTCGCAACAAGTGCCTGAAAAACGGATATTTCGAAAATCTAGCAAGTTTGGAGTCGATTTTCTAAAAAAAAAAAAAAAACTTTTTATTTCTTTTATCTTTTATTCAGAGTTAGGTAATATAGCAGTCTATCAGGAACTACCAAGAGAAGTTGTAATATATATTTTGTATGGCCGCTATTGAGACTCAAATCTCGTGCCATGAGCGTTTTGAACGGGACTTCGCACAGGGGTTCTGCTGAGCAGCATTTTGGCCTATGTAAGGTTTTCTACTTATCGTTAGCAGTTACCTGAATGTCCAACCATAAACAAAAAAATTTGGAGTAGTGTACTTAAAAAAAAAGTTACTTAGAAGTCCGTATCCACAAGTGAGGGCACCAGCGCTTAATTCCTCTCAATACGGGGATTGCAGATCGTTAGAAAATTTCTCTGGGGCCTTTTGCTTTCGGCTTTAAGTTTGAAATACCGAACTTGATATGTAATTTCTCATATTTTCTTCTGTCAAACAAATATGCAGTGCATATAGATATGTATGATTTTGTATCCTTTCCGTAAAATAACGAAAAGTTCGTAGCGTGTAAGACTTCAAATGTGTAAGTCATGTGTTTAGGTTCCATTTATATTTTCAGGTATTCATGCCAGGTTACTTAGACTTTTCGTTCTTGACCTTAAGTTTGTCTGGGAGTCTAGATGGTCTACGTATCTTCTCCGTCAGTACATAGGGCCAAGCTCACACACCTTGAAAATCACCCCAGTGCCTGTGGTCCACAGAACGTCCTACGTCCTTGCCTCTCAGTTCGATAACAGTCGTAATAACTGTGCCACTCAGCCACCTAAATGCTCGTTCGGTGTCGTAGAGCTTCGAAGTGCAGGCACACACGCGCACGAATGGATAACCACGCCGGTAAAAGTAGGCCCAAACTAGAAAAGAAAAAACAAATAGCGGTAGAGTTGGTGCGAGTTTAGCGCCTCATGTCGGTGTCGACGAAGGTGCCCAGCAATTCAGCGCCGCATACGACAAGCATACGTTGTGTTCAATAAAGCCAGCATGCCCATTCCTCGTGTAACGATTTCATTTTTGAGCGTCCTCCGCAGGTGGTAAAAATAGCCCATCTAGCGAGATGTCGTCGGGGGCAATCGCGGCCATTCCGGCGCACATACTGCCGTCCTTACCGGATATAGGTACGGTACCGCTGCCTGGGGACGAATGTTTAGAGTGTCTGATGGCGCTTGGAAGACGTCGAATAGGCGTATGCGCCCTATTCTCTCACTCGGCCGAAAAGCCGTGCTGTTCGCTTGGCTTTACCGGGAAATCCGAGCCTCGCTAACCGGCCGCCAGGTTGCTTTAAAGGGTAGCCAAATTCGACTACCTTCTTTTTGACTACGTGTGTGCTCGTCATTTTTACCCTGAGGGTCGTTATATATGGGACAACTTTTTACTACCCCAAAGGTAGTCACAAATTACTACCTTTTTTCTTAGAGTGCATACATGAAACGTTTCAACACAAAACGGACAAACCGTACCCGAAAGCTTACATTTAAATACCTGCACACTGGTGATGGGGCTGAGCAGATTACTTCAGTGGAAAAGGGGGTGAAAGAGGCAGAGAGGAAAATGTGGGAGGGAAGAATGCAGGAGAAGTCAGCTCTAACAGTGCACAGGTCACGAAAGCAGGAGATAAGAAAGGAAAATGTGTTTGACAATTCACTGAGAAGGTCTTTGCTGTTGGAGGCGAGAGCGGGAGTTTTGAGGACGAGGAAGTATAGGGCTAAATTTTAGAAGACACACACATTATGTGCCGCCTGCCGTAATGATAGCGAGACACTTGAGCACTTGGTTTTGAAGTGCACGGGGCTTCGCCCTGCCCTTCCTGAAGGGGTAGCGGATTTTGCAAGGAGCCCTGGGTTTTACTGGCGACGATGGAAAGACGGAAGAGAAAAAGATTACACTCACAAAGAGGCGATTAGAAGATTGTTAGAAATTAACTAGGAAAAATTTCATGATGGACAACTAACTAGCACAGCTGGGGACAGGCGGGAGAGAGGAAAATTAGGACTGCCACCCGCGTGGCTCCGGACGAAAGCCTCAACCCTGTCTCCCAGTGGGTCCAGTGCTAGGTAACGCCTACAAGGTTTGACCAGAGGAAAATTGGTGACTCCCTCGCCGGGGGGAAGAGGCGGGGGGTGATGTTTTTAGTCTTTTTGCCAGATCCTCCGAAGGTCATCCTGGTGATGTCCCACACTGTCTGGTGATAGTTAGGGAGAGAAAATTGGTCTCAGAAGGGTAGGAAGAATCATCTGTTTCTGTCTTTTTAGACTTAGGCTAGGTGGCGCAAGCTACCGCCCGTTACAAAGGGTATAGCCATTTACATCCATCCATCCATCTAGCATCACTGTGGCGTCAAGTCGCTGTTGTACTGCGGTTAATTCCGCACGTGGTACCGCGTTCCGCAACACCACCGTGACGTCACGTCGCGGTCGTACAGCTGATATCAGTCTTGCCATCCCTCTTTAGCAGATAGTTTTGATTCTGTCGTATACGTCCGAAACCAAACTTTGAGACGTGAAATTCATAAGTCTGCACAAAATATCAAGGAAGTAAAAATATTTAGAGACACTGACTGAGCTGAAAAAAGACGTAACCACTAATTCAAAAATGCATGTCCGGAGTTGTTCTTTAATAAAACTCGTTCAACACCATAGCGTTACCTGCATTTATTTAAAGTCTTTAGATCCGTTAGCTGAAGGACCCTCTAGAGTTTTTGTATACACAACGCCTAGCAGATGCTACAACTGCCACGCAATAATGACAGCCGTTCTTACCTTCACGCAGCTTGCCCCATCCAGTCAATTCAATAGGCTTCATGTAGTCCACGGGCTTCCTAGTAAGGCAAATTGTGCCGATCATTCCATGGCTCTTCGAAATGTTAAAAGGTCTGTCCAGCTTAATCAATGCAATGTCGTTTTCCAATGTCCGTCTGTTGAATCCCGCATGGAGGATGAACCGCACGGGCTGTAAAACAGTGTTATACTGGTTGGAGCGATTTAAAACAAGAAAAATATTAGGGAACTATTCTCATTGATTTTATTTAAGATGTGTTTATAGCAAGATTGTTTGTTGTTGAAAGCGTTCAAGCATTGCTTAAAAGCATACCCCCATAAAACGTCTCTATTGAAAGTTTTCCCGCTTTTCTTTTAGCCTCAAGATGAAAAACCAGAGGAATCGTAAACATAAATACCGCGTAACTCACCTGCACACATCCAATAGAGTGTCTTTCAAGGCTTTTTTTTTAAGAATTATGTTAAGCAAAAGAAACACTCTGTATGTTAGAAACTTTCAAGATTTTACCCTTTCGTCAGTTATTTCTTTTTTTCTTTACAAAATGACGAACCACTATTTTATGACGTGTCAAATTAAGTTCAATGTTTTATCACAAGATATAACACCACCAAGACAACAGTAGTGCAATTAATGCCACTTTAATTTGTTAGATTCAATCAATTATTCGGATACACTCATTAAAAAGTCAAACTATCCCAATTTCTACATAAAGCTAGGCAAGGCCTGTCTAAACTGCAAATTCATGAGAACAAGAACTGTTGAAACACCAAGAGATAAACCTTGGCTGACACCATATGTCCTTTTTGCTACAAATTATATATAAGTACGCATAAACACAAGGGTAATTTCGTTTTCTGAGAACAAAGAGAAAAGATTGCAATACCAAATCAATTCAAGAGTGTAAATGCCACTGAAGAAGAAAAACAATTAACGTGTTTATCAAATATAATTTGCAAACCTTGGAAAACAAGGTAAAAGGGGCCTCAAAGATATTTGAGCTTCTGTGCTTTTTATGCGATTACCTCATAAGTGGGTCGGGCTACTAGGAGAAAAGAGAAAAATTAGTACCTAAATAATGTTAGCGGATCATATATTAATTCACTTATGCAGAAACAACGCAACGCCTGGTGGCGCCCCAATTTGTTCCAAACGCGCAGTTAGGGACGTCTTATGGTCGACTTGTGATTGACAGGGTTGACAAGAGCCGTCAGAATTTTTTTGTATGCCAATTTGCGCGTCATGTTTTTTGCGTGTTTTTCAATTAGGAATTCAGGTTTCACAGCCCGGAATAAAGCCATGCTTGGATGGTTCTAACCACTGATCTCAATGACAATTGCTGGATCGCGTTTGCCCGCTCCGCGAATGCGGTCACTGGCGGCCATCTTTAGGTAGAGTTATATCACCTCTAGCCAAGATACAGCTGCTGAAGCCACCTGGCAGCCACCATCATCCATCCATGGCAGACGGCGTTTTGGCAGTTGTGGTGGCAGGCTGCCATCAAAATAGCGTGGGTGATATTCCGTGATTGATTGAAATTGTTTGACGAAACATGTTTTTAAAATCCGGCGTGAACGGCAGCCCTGTCTTTGAGGACCCGGTGAAAGTTACACGAAATCGCGCAGCACCGGGGAAAAGCAGCACAGCACGCATCGAAAGTCGCATCGAAAGGAGCATCGAAAGCAGACGCCGGTACGTAGTCTGCTTTCGATGCGAGCTGCGCTTCTTTCCCCCGGTGCTGCGCTTTCGTAGAACTTTCGCCGGGTCCTCAAAGACGAGGCTACCGTTCACGCCGGGTTTCAAGAATCTGCTTCGTCGAACAACTTCAATCAAGCACGAAATATCACCCACGGTACGGTGTACTAGATCTACGGCTATTTTATGGCAGCCTGCCGCCATTGCGCTGTCCGCCATATTACTATGATGGCTAGAGATGATATAACGCTGCCTAAAGATGGCCGACCGTGGCCGCATTCCGGTCCATAGGCAGAGCTGGTCAAACGCGATCCAGCAATTGTCATTGAGATCAGTGGTTCTAACAGATTAAACCTTCCAAGAAATGGTGAAATTTGTTCCACAATGTGCTTTTGAAATATTAGCGCGAGACACAGAACAATAGATATCGGAATATAAATTTCTTAGCTATTACGCGTATCCCTCTTGAAAAGGAATCGTATAGCAGCTCATTTTAAGCTGAAAGAAATGACTCCGGAGTCGAGGTTCATTTAATACTTATAGAAGGTTATTCGAGCCTCAAAACTACGCGTCATAAATTGCTGAGCCGAATATTACCTGCACCAGGCTTTTTATTCACAGAAAACAAAATTTAAAAAAGGTATAGGTACGTAGATGATTTGCAGATATGTTCAAAGAAGGCGGAGGCTGAGCACACAATAAGGTCTCGATTTTGAAGCCACAATGGTTTTGTGATGCGATACACCTGAAATAGCTGCAAAAGAGTGACTGAGGTTGTCAGCAATTCCGGGACTGCATCCAATTAAATTTCTTTTGTAGATCTGTCATCGATGAATGGTACTTAAAGAATTCTTTATTATATGAAACCTCTAGTAATCTTTGGACTGATTTGGAACTTGCGCCTAGACAGAGTTTATCGAACGTTGAAACACAAAGGAAAAACGTTTTTTTTTATACGACTTATTTTGAGAGTTATAGAAAATTAAGATTACGAAAAGTAGCAAAAAAGTCACACGAATTCGTCCACCTTGTTCCCCTTCTCCAGGGACTATTATCTTTTATTGTGTACAGCTCGCCTGCACCTTTGCATTTATTGCCTTAACATCATAACCTTAAAACGTGGATCGTTCGCCCGTGTTGGTGTTAGACTGGCGGCAGCTGATAAAGCCGGTTTGCTGTACTGACGTCTAACTCCAGGTTAGCTCAGTTGGTAAAGTGCTCTACTAGAAATGAAGAGGTCCCTTGTTCGATAGCAGGAACAGGCAGATTTTGTCAGCGCGCATGGGTCACCTAGCTGTGTTGGGAAAGTTGTGTTTGTCCTTTGTCTCCCTTGTTCCCCTTTTCCAGTGATTATTATAGCTAATTCTGTCCATCTCGCCTGCGCCTTTGCATTAATTGTATCAACAAGTAAAACATTTTAGTTCTGTGACGAATGGATTGGTTGGTTGGAGCGAAGCAGCTGGCCAATTGGCTGCGGGTTAGGTTCATGGATTTCTCCCAGGGGACACGTGTACGCATCGTCCGATTTCCATCGTCTTAGATTTGGGCTCCGAACGCGAATGAGTCAGGGGTTAGCTGCACCGTGATAGGTTCAAACACAAAAGAAATGAGGTGGATAACGAGTCTAAATAAGTCTATTTTCTCCCGAATGTCGACCAAATGTCGGCAGAAAAAGATAAGTCGTTCGGTACGAATGCGCCGGCTGTCGCATTCGTGCCGAAGCGACTTCTATACATTACGCACAAATTTGATTATGTAGAAACTATACCTGCACGCTCTTTTCCGACGTTTCAAGGGCAACTGAATCTATCACCCAGGCAGCGCTCGCCAGAAAGAAAACAACCTAACTTCACCTAAGTTCGTTAATTCTAAGAGCCTCACTTGGGTCCAGTAGGGCTTTTCTCCAAGAAGCTGTAGTTCGGGTCAAGGTACTTTGCCTATGCTCAAACTTGTCGGGAGAAAAACAAAAAAGCCTCGAAGTACACCTAAGCGCTTCTTAATAGTTGTGAATGCGAAAGCATGCGTGCCGTCCTTCCGCTCCCGCGTTTCGTTTGCGACGTATTTGCGTGGGCCGTGCGAGTGCTCTCCCAGTTCTCCTCGCAGCTCTGACCATGGACGCTTCGTATTACAGGAGCGCTCACGGCACGGAGACGCAGCGCCATGGGGCGGCGGGCGTTGAAACTGACGCGCGCAGCGGCCAATGGGAGCCCCGTAGACGCACTTCAGCCAATGGGATCGAAGGCGAAATTCATCAGCTTTACTCCGCTTTTCTGGGATCGGGGAAACTAGGTGCCGTTGTCTAGGCTTTTCGCGTGGTTTCATAGCTGGGAGCTGGCTTAATTCACTCGGAGAAAAGATTTAAGGTGCCGTTTGGCGCGCTTCAAAGCTGATGACGTCGGCCCAACCATGGGGCAGTTAATGGTTCCGCATTGAAAAGTTGGTTTTTTTTCTGGTTCGCGCCACAGGAGTGACAAAGTGTCATAAATGATCCAAAGATGTATGTTGACCATGAAATAAACTCTTCATGAAGTGAAACACTTACATTTCCTCGGGAATAGGGACCCAGCGATGCTGAGTGTCGAGTACTGCACGGGCTGGAATTTCTAGACACGGCCCGACCCGGCCCGGTAGAGGCGCGGACCGGGCCCGGCCCGAGCCCGACAGAATTATTAATTTCCAGGCCCGGCCCAACCCAGCCCTGAGGAGACACTGCCCCGGCCCGGTCCAGGCCTGGCAGAATTTTTAGACAGAAGCTTGAGCCCGGCCCGAGCCCGATAATTGTTTTTTTTTTTTTTTTAATATAAGCCTGAGCCCGGCCCGAGGCCGACAGATTATATACATGAGCCCAAAAAAGTTTGCAGGCTTTAACCTAAAAACTGTTTGCGAATAAAGCGAGCCTATTTTATTCAGTTCCTTTAAACTTGGACCGAGGTTTTTTGACACGATAAATATCCCAGCCTAGACGATGTATTTTCGAAAATATGGGCGAAATATGCACTTCTTAAGTGATTTTGAAAAAAAAAAAGTGACCCATATTTAATTTATGCATTTCTCGAAGAGATATTGGACTTTTCGTTGTTCAGTTCGTTTCACAGAGAACTCTCTTCTCTACATGTTTTTGTGAAGAAAGAATGGCGCGCGTCATAGTTTCAAGGAAAGCCACCCACTCACGCTGCGGGCCCCGAGGCGGTAACATGATCACGGTAGCTAGCGCTCGGTCGGCCGCTTCTGCTCGTCTTGACGCCGACCAACAGGGCGGTGCCTCAAGCATGTACATCGTCGGCAGCCGCAACCTCGCCAGTAGCAAAACCTGCCCGTCCATACAAGAACACTGCAGACAAACTAAGGGAGCGGGATAATGCAGCACAACGAACGAGGCGGCAGGCAGCGAAATCCACCATCGTCGTCAAGTCTCCGAATACACGACGGGCGGAACGAGCAGCAGCGCAACGCGCTAGGAGACAGAACAAGGCCTTTCGAAAGCGTGAGGCGAAAGCAAATCGCGACTCAAAGCGTCTCAGGCGGCGAGAGGACGAGGCGCTTGGACAACGCAAGGCGGAAGCAATATGTCGCGTGCGGCATACCTTCGCATTCGCAATTGATAAGAAATGACTAGCTGTCCTCGGATTTTTTTTTCTCGCATCTGTGGAGGCTGCTGTAGGAAAAAAAAAAAAAGAAGGTTTTGCATCCCCCAGAGTAAATGACGCGCTGTCTTCTCAGATGTGCACGCGCGCACAGTTTCGTTGCAAAGCGCCACACACTTGTTTTAGCTGCATTGAGCTTGGCGATATAGACGCTTCTATTCAAGTGTCACTCGACAGTTGCTGCCGAACGAATGCTCGTCAGCAACCGACGCTTTAGCTCCTCCCGAATCAAATACGTGGCAAAGAAGTTTGTCACATCGCGACTTGTGCTCGAAAGAAGAGCAGAAAATGTTTATAAACTGTTTAATGTTCGGCCATAGCCCGACAAAAACAAGGTGATTTATTATTTTTTCTATCCTATTTTTACTAAGAATTGCTTAAGAATATAAAATCGCTCGCTGAGAAGCGCATCCCGTATAATGCACATTTCGGTACGCAAGAGGTAGTAAGCACATAAACGGTAGTAATTCGTAGCAGGTGTACTCCTCATTTTTTAGGGAAGCTGAAGTGGCACCCTGACCGACTTTCTAGATTTTAAACTTCGATCGCGAAGGGGTCTCGCACGTTTCGCGTCAACCGGGTGAATAAAAAAGGGATTTACTTGAAACGACCGTGGAAGCCTGCCATCGCTTTTTCCACCCAGTTATTTTGAGGAAATGTTCGTTTACTGGTTTACGAAATTTAAAAAGGAATCGGCTCGGAACTAATAAGAGGCCAGCACTCATAAAACACATTGGAACCAACAGCAAACACCGAGTCGCTTTCACTGAAGTTTTTACGACACACGCGAGAGGTTGTCGAATTTTGCTTTCCTACTTTCAATGTGATGAGACATTCCTTTCTTAGTTTCATTCTGTCCGAATCATAATAGAGAAGACTTCCTATTCGCCGTGGTAGATGTTGTAGTAGGATAAAGCGCCGGATATGATATTTTCATCAGCCAGCTTTTTGTATCGGGGCACCACCAACGAAGCGCTTCGACACCTCAGCGCCAAAAGTGTTTAAGGCCTATAAGGCCTTTAAGGCCTATAATAATCTTCGGGCTGTAGAAACTCGCCTTGGTCTTTCCGGTCTTAAGATTATAAAACAGTGTTGGAGCATTTAACTATATGCAAATTTACCTTCTTTCCTTATTTTCCAAGTGCTTCGAAAATGTCACGCGTAAGGTTTTGTCTTTTAATTTTCTAAATATAGGCATCCCTGATCAACATTGGTTTATGTTCTGCAGGTTTACAACTGGGGATTTCGCATCTTTTATGTTTACTTTATATCGTGTAATTCGTAAAAAAAGATCTTAATCGAAGTTTTCCTCTTTTACCTTCGAGGGGATTTTCACATCATTATTCACGATATATGTAATTGAAGCCTTTCGCCTACTGTTTATATGACTCGGTATACAATTGTATGGAAAGTTATTCTGTAACAAATACAAGTAGACCTATTTTCAAAATAGAGGCCTTTTTTTTTGTATAAACTAATATAATCACTTTCGTTCTCTGTAAATCTCTTCAAGGCACGGTTCGTTTCACAACTGCTGTAAACGGCGTCCGGTCACGTTATTTTGAAATTTTCATCTCTGCAATATGCCGGTGATATAAAAATTTACCAATATATACTGAACGTAGAGGATAGCACTACGCTGAAAGCAGTCGCGTATTATTTCTACCAATGTTTGAGTCGCGTCCCATTTTTATTTATTTAATTATATGCAGTATAACATACAATCAGTACCCGGGTTACATTTACCATTCAGGCAAGAGGTCGCCAAAAATATTATTTTCGTTTGGCTTGATAGTAGGACCTAATTAATTTGGAAACTCACGAGGGAAGTTGTTTTTTTCTTATTTTTCTACATCAGAAAACATATACATTTACTTAAAAGCGCTTTCATTTTTTAAGACGGAGTTTGATTAAATACTGCTTAATGAAAAGTACGTAGTACGTACACCTGTTTGATTAGGTGGTGTTCGACAAAAGGCTGTTCGATAAAACGCCATTTTATAAGATGCTGGCACACGTGTTATATTTTATATTATAGTGTATCAAAGTTTCGCTGATTTTATATATCCGTTAGGACGTCGTCGAGAGAAAGCAATGACACTATACGAAATAAAATAATGACTAACAGCTTCTGCCAATAAAGTCATAGAGTTCATCATCATAATACTCAATAGATGTAATATAGTATTACAATATATTCCACCTCAACAAGAAAAAGTTAAAATTTATTTCTACTATTATTCGTTTACACTTTCATTGTGCCTCTAATTAAAGCGTCATTCGTGAACAAATAAAAGAAAGCAAATTACAACATGGGAGATTGTTTTTCTTTAGTTTTATTTTTAAAGGGTACGTCAATCACCAAATGTTCTTCCTTAGGTTAGTGCACCAAGTCAGCCCTTTCCACCACCAAAATTATTTTAATTACAGCTTTTAGAGTTCACCCCCCCCCCCCCCAAAAAAAAAAAAAGAAATAACTGACGATTGCTTCTAAGCGTTAACAGTGTCGCGCACTATACAAAATGTAACATTAAAGTATTTTTTTATGCCATTTGGTGCTACACGTGTAATATAAAACGTTTCAATACTGTTTGAAACTTTCGTTTTCCTTACACGCTTTAAATCGTTACGTCTCGATTCCGACACATATGAGTTCAAGTATTTCAGTGCCTTATTGGAACCTCAAGTGTACATTCGGCCCAGCCCTAAGCTGACAGCGAGGTGGAACCCACGAGCTCGTTGGACGAGTCATACGTCTGTCTTTCCCCAAGCGACCACAGTCCCGCCCCCCAGAGCCCCACCCAGAAAGGACGGGGTCAGGGAATGAAAGGGAGGCGGCTGATTGGTCCGGCGAGCGCGTAGCTGCTACCACACTGTCAGCTTATGGGTAAACAAAGCATAGTTATGCAGCCATGAGCCGGCCGCAGTTTCGCACAAATAACCCAACTCACACGGCGTATTTGGTGGTAAGGTCGTCCGCCCGTCCATATATCTATTATTCCGGCGTCAACTCGCACCTGCCACAAAGTCCTGCTGAAAAAAAAAAAAAAAAGAAATTAGGTAAGAAAACAATACGTGCGTGTTTTTATGTATTTCACGCGATCTTTGAGTATACACTTACCGAAAAAGGCAGTGTGCGGCTGTGAGCACAATGTCCGCTTTGATTAAAGAGCCACCACAGAAATGTAATCCAAATCTTGGGTAACGCAAGGCCACCTATGCAAAAATATTGGCAGATTTAAATTTTTTTTTTTCGTTACAAAAATACTATTCGAAGCACCTGAAATTCGCGTTAATTCAGCCAGAGCAGTTTGAGTCAGGGAGCTTTCACGATATACTCGGGAAATGCTTTCTTCTGCGTGAGTTCATGCAATGAGTCAACTATCGTTGGTTTCACCCCAAGTGTGGACGCAGTCAAAACTGCCAGCCAATGGGAGCAATCAAACAGCGTCACATTGGCAACGTCCTGGTGTTGGCCATGTTTCCGTACGTGGACTGTCGTCGCTGAATTAATCGTGTACAGGAAGGGCTCAGTGACTTTCGCTATTGTTACATGTGTTCGTGGTGATGTTTTCGTGTCTTCGACTGTGCTCGGAAATGTGAGGAATCAAAATATATAGGAAAAGACTTTTCACGTGACTTTCATGATACTCTGTTCGTAATTATAGTTATTTAACGTTCATACTCTTGTGAGAAAAAAAAAAGGTAATCCAATTTTTCAATATTATGCGAACATATCCATATAAGATGATTTATGTTTACATACGCGAGACTTATTTGCGCCTTACGTGAATTATATAGGTTTTGATGTGTTTCTTGGTCAAATCATAAATGATTCTTTTCTCATTTTCAATAGGGTACCGATATCAATAACTGCGGAAGGATAAAAAAAAAAAAAGCTTGGGGGATCGCCACGCACTGCCTTTCCTAAGCAGCTTTTTTTTTATAAAAACATACCTATGATTTTTTGTTTTGTTTTTACCGGATATGAAAATAATCATACCAAATACACAAGGGTGGTACTGATCTGATGCAGAGGCGCGCGTGGCACTACTCAGGGCTATAGTTCTGCCTCATAAAAGACCACGGAAAAAATTAATTTGTATGTGCATGTGACATATATTTGAAAAAAAAAAAACAACAAAAAAACAAAACAGCAAGACGTTTAAAATATTGCAGAAGTAGCATATCGGTGTATTAAGTGCTATAGGGCAAAATGCCATTTAAGCGGTGTATGAAGCTGCTTCGACTAAGAAAATTACATACGACCGTGCCGCTTCATGTTAACCGTTCAAAATGTGCCAAAAACTTAGAAATGCATGCTGTTTTAATCACTCACAGATATAAAACTTAAAAGGTTGCAAGCCTTTACACTGCACTGCATGTTTTAATTCACAGATAAAAATCGCATGTCAATAGAAACATTCATTTAAAAACAGACATATTTTTAATCAAATCGCCTTTCTTATATTGTTTCAATCAATAGACGTATGTAACTGGGTGAATATACAAAAAAAAAAAAAACACAAAACCTCTGATGAACGATTCATATGTAATCATTATATTTTTTTAACTATCTCACAACAGTGGATTATATTGTCATTATGAGTTATGTGCAGGACCTCATGTTTAGACTAATATGACTTTTACCAGGCTAACATACTCCACCACTAATAACCGAAACAACGACAATCTTTCCGCTTACCAACCAAGGAAACTCTCCCATTTTCGCTCGGCGTCCTCCAACGATAAATTTGCTTTCGCTCACAATGCGACGAGTGCCACAACCAGGTTCATTCAGCGCTGTACTTTCATCTAATATTTCAAAAAGGGTAAAACGCCAGCTGAGTAAATTAAATCAATATTTTGTTAGCTCCAATGCCCAGGCAATGTTTTTTTTCCCTAGTATTATCTTTAGTAAAATGTAGTATAATTACAATACGCCTCATCTATTCTTGTCACGGTGACTTCTGAGTAAATTTGGGTAATCTAAATCGTTGCTCAGGAATAAAGTTTGGGATAATACAAACAAAAAAAAGTTTTGAGCAAAAAGAATATTTTATTTAGGAACGACGACGTGCACACTGATTTCTTATTTCAGAAATGTTAGGGCATACAACAAACAATAAAGGAAAGCGCATTACAGGTACTGAGCATATAAATAAAAAAAACTCTTGACCGTTCTTTACTATGCACTCTTTCACCTTAAGGCCCAACCACTTAGTCGCGTTTTTCGTGCATTTCGTTGCCGTCCGCGTCTCCGCGTCTGCTCAACACCACCTAGAGCTAAGGCCGTAGCGCTTCCCTCTCTCCCTTCAAGGAGCGTCGGCATGAGTAGGCTGAACTGGTAGTGCGCTTCTCCGCAAGGCTCCCCTTGACAGTTGGCTTCTTTGCAATGCACGTTCTCTTTTACTTTCTCTCTCTCTCTCTACGCTTTACGCGCTGCACACAAAAAAAAAGAAAAAAAAAGGCGCCACGGCGTCGCGTTTTGTTTTTCTTTTTTACTTTTTCTCCCCAACGGTCGTCCGTCGCGTTCCTTTCTTCGACGGCTTTTTTAGTTACGCCTGCGGGTTGGTTCACGTGACAATGAGGCTGGAGAAATCAACTAGAACAACTCTAGAAGCGAGTTGGTTTTTGGACGCCGAGGGTCAGAAGTTCAACTCTCGAGTGAGATGGAGCACGATTTGGAATACAACGCAACCGCGGCGTCGTGTGTGAACGTGAACGTGAATGTTTCGATTGTCGGTGCTGTCCACTGGTGCTGTCATTCCGTACAGATGTTGTTTATCCGCGCTTTGGCGGAAAACTGGATGTGAAAGTGTCCATATTTGAGTTTCTGCAAGGATAACTACGAAAGCGTGGACTATACAGCGAATCGACGGGAAGATCTCGCTCCTTGACGGCATGGCAGGGTGAGAACTTTTCAATTTTTATGATCGTGGTTTCGTTTCTTGTTTTTACTTTTCGCTGAATGCGTACATGGGAGTGATTTGGTTGTGGCCTGGAAGCAACATATTCAAATGCTCGCGCTACTTGTAGGGGCAGACCTAAATAAAAAGGACTGGATTTATGAGTTCAGATTGGAATGATTTTCGCAAGGTATGCCAGTGATAGGTTATCGCGGTTGCAACCAGCACATCAATGTAAAAATTAAATAAAAAAATGAAAGCCGTTTACAACTCCCTGTAACGCCGAATTGGAGCGCAGCTCTTGAGGAGGAGGAGGGAAGGGTAATCAGGGGAGGGTATACCCCATTTCCTCCTCCTCCCCTCATTCTTCAATCTCCTCCGGGGGGGGGGGGGGTCACGTGACCTCGGAGGGAGGGGGATCACGTGATCTGGGGGGGTCACGTGACCCCCTCCCCCTCCTCCCCCCAGGTCACGTGACCCCCCCTCCTCCTCCTCCCCGAGGTCACGTGACCCGGGGGGTCACGTGACCTTCCCATCCTCCTATTCCCCGCGGTCACGTGACTCCGGGGGGGGGGGGGGCTCAATGCACCGCGCGGTTACGCCGACGCCGACGCCGCTCAAGCCGGAAACGGGCGCCTAAGAGCTGCGCTCTAAAAAGTACATCGTGTCGCTTCTGTGTATCCTCATCGGAGCGCAGAAAGGATCCGCCGCAACTAACTAGTAAGACCTATATTTTAGCGGGTCTTTGAGCTGTAGTTCGGAGTGCACGCAAGCCGGAATTAGGTCCATTGACCAGTTTACTTATCCATACACCAGAGCCATATACTAACTATTTAGCTGGCGCCCCTTCAGGCTCCCCAAGGAATCCCAACACACACCAGGAAGCTCTGTGGAGCATATTATTATTATTATTATTTTATTATTATTATTATTATTATTATTATTATTATTGCGCATTCGGCACATCAAATTCAAGAATAATTTTAATGTTTGTGATCCGAAATACCAGATCGAAACACTGCCAGGGTTTTCTCTCAAATACGAAACCACTTCAGCTACACTTTAAAAAAGAGCATTTTTTCTTCTTTTTTTTTGTATTTTTATAACCATTGATGATTACATTACCTTTCTTTGGATTAATATGATTTCCTCCTTTTTCGTTCTATTTTTTGCAGAAGCGGTCAAATGCACATCCCGGATACTGCTTTGATCAACTCGGGCTACTGTACGGCCTCCATGGGACAAGCTGAAAACTGACAGCTTAGAAGAGTGCTTCGGAACGTATAGTCAACTGGCTTGCTTCTAATATCACGTGCCTACGAGGCATATATACGAAGATGAAAACAAAATACTGCTGAGGAGCACTCTGTCAACGATCACTACAGTTAGCAAGGATGGAAACTAGGAAGATCTTCCCAAGCGAGCGGATACTTGACGCCCTACCTGCAACGTGATATACCTGCAATGTGGCCCTGGGCTGTAAAAAATAAGACACGGCCTCCCGGCCCTGGGCTATGTGGCCAGTCATGCAGTCTACACCACCTTGAAAAACCTAAGGGGCGAAAAATGCAAGGCCGCATCAACAGCACGAAACAAGTTGGCTACAGTTTGCTCGCACAGGAACACTGTGCTCTCGCAATGAAACTCATTATAGAAGGGCTTGTTTTTCCTGGTGTAAATGCTGTAGAACACAACTATGTTGTTCACCAATTGGTGATGCCCAGCCAGTGCCAACTTGTTAGATATCTCATAATGGAACTACTCGTCGAAAAGGAGACTTCCGGCTTTGACGACTGTGAAAATTAACATACGAGGGAGCTCATCTTAAAACACGTGTTGTTGTCACAAGAAAATGCACAAGCATTTTCTTGTGACATCTTTGCAGCAAGATGAATGTTCGCATTAATGCCAAGAATGCCAAACAAAAGAAATGGAAAGCTGAAACTCTGCAATCATAGACACTCGCTGCCAACCGTCACAGATGTCAAGAAGCGAACTCAGACCAAGGTAGAGTATGTCTGATGCCTGTCATGGTGAACCCATTGTGAGTTTGAGCTGCAGCATGTGTTGGACTGCAGTGAAAACATTCAACTGAGAAACCTCTGTTGCAAGGGCAACAATACGAAAAGTGCCAGTGCAAAATCTAAAAAAAAGCTAAGGGGTCAACGCTAAACAAATTAGTTCCTATCCGGCCAGCAATGTGCTTGCACTTCATCCTCATGCAAAGGCAACTGCTCTCTGAAGTCGGTGAATCTGTGTGTGTATGTGTGTGCAGATAGTCTGTGTACTTGTAGCAGTGTCTTAGATATCTTGTGGTGCTACAGCGTAAATGCCGACATGCTGCACAGATATTGTGTATCTCGGTGTCACAAAATCTACAGCATCTAAGATGCATGTGTATCAATTTTTTCAAGACGGATATTTGCAAAACTTATGGATACCAGGAGGCTAGCTTCGCAGTGTTCAAAGGTGACCAATTTTCTATTTACGACTCTCTTCTGTATTGTAAATGCAAGCAACTTTGAATATGTAGCTCCCATTTCAACTTCTCTTTGTGTACAAAACTTGTTTTTAGCCGCCCTAATTAACTGTGTCGTTTCACAGACTCGGTACTGAAGTACATCAGTGTATGGGGCAACGCTCGGGTATTACGGTACTTTTTTGCAAAGATAAAGTTTTCACATTATGAAATTGCCAAGAAATAGGTTACAGGTGTTTTTTTTTCGATGTAGTAACCAGATAGGATAGGTTGCTTGTTGCAAAACAAGCACTATACTTGAACAGGCAGAGTTCATTGAACTGCTGAACCTATACAGATTTATCATAGGCCTAAGAAAAGTTAGTCAAAATATGTGCAATACATTTTTCAAACCAGCACCTCACAATTTTAGAATGTTATTACTTTTATACTTGTCTGGCAATTTCGGTCCCGTTGCTGTTGCATCAGGTGTCCCTAAGGGTAGTGCACTCGGGCCTCTATTGTTTCTAATATATGTCATTGACCTACCATCATCCAGGGACCCCGGAACCGGGGAGGCAACGGGGGCTTGAGCACCCGCTGACATTTTTCAGGGGGTGCTGGGCAATATGATGAGCCCCCGTGCGTTTGGCTCGATGCGTACTGAACAATGCCTGCACACCTCTCCCCCCTCCCTTCCGTGTTCCCGTTGTTGCTCAGCTCCGCCAAGCCACGTACTTGGCAAGGGCAAGCACTTGGCTCTGTTTTTGTTACGGGTAGGTACCAACCAAATCACGGCACGACATTCGCCCACAAAATTAAAAAAAAAAAACGAAGTAAAGCAAAGTGTCAGTAAACCGCGGACGACGCGGCAGCTTCAAGAAAAAAAAATGGAGGGAGGAAAAAAAAAAAAAAAGTCGGCGCCTGCGGCCTGCATAGCACAGTCAGGGACTGGGGCCGTCCCATCTCCACTCGCGTGTTGGCCATGCGGGGGAACGCGCAGCGCACTGTTTTTGTCCACCCAGCCAGCCGGCTTCTCCGTTTTGCTTCTATTTTGGGCAATGACGTTTCCCAAAAAAAGTACAAAATTTTTTTTCTAGCTATCTTTTTTTTTCATCTGTGTTTTTGTTGTTGTGTTTGTTGTTGTTTTGGGGGTCTGAGTAACCAGGAAGGTCGGGTAATTGCTTCCGTGTGGAGAGCCGATCGCGGGGCGGGGAGACGGTCTGCGCGAGAAGAAAGCGGCCTACAGATGTAGCAAGTGGAGGGGAAAAAGTTTCCCAAACTCCCAAGGCAAGAGGAAGGAGGCCTTGGCGAGGCTGAACTCCATGGGAGGAATATGCTGCGAATAACCGACGAATTTTGGCCGGCGGCTTTTGCTCTGCGCGTGGAATCAACACAGTGGCTGCTACGTCGCGCGCAAAACGAGCGTGCCGTCGGGCGGCGTTCGCCAGTTATTCGTCACATAATTCGCTCCATGGAGTGTTGAAGCGCTGCTTCCACGGTGGTCGTCGGAGACATAAAAGAATCGCGGCATTTCCGCCTGTATTTCTGTGTCTGGTTTCCGAAACACCATTTGGTTCTTGCCGAGCCAGCCTGCTATGTTCAGGCGGGCGCACTATTATACACCCGTAAGGTTTTACACTAGTTTCAAAGGCGACCATAAAAACAGGAAACAATCTGAAATAAAAAAAGGCATCGCCAGTGGAGGTGCTGGGACAAGAGGGATGTTTTTTTCCTCGTCTCCAGCAGCTCATCTGCTTCCTCTTCCCCAGCCTTCCTTCTCCTCGCCCTGTCACTCCACTGAAACTGCAGTTGTTGATCTGTCACTGAAATCCGCGGACGGTTTCTTTTGACATCTGAAAATCAGAGGATATTTTTCTTTTCAACGAGTGCGACGCTAAAAAAAAAAAAAAAAAAAAACACACACACAAAAAAAAGCACGGTATTTAAAGTTTTACACTTTTAATCATTATGGCGACCAAAAGGACGCTCCTTGATACGTGGTTGCGAGGACCCAAGAAATTTGTAGTTTGTCAGAGGGAGCAGCCACCGGAAATATCCAAAAATATCGGCACGGCAGCAGCGGACCGTATCGTACCAAGAGTCACCCAGAATTTACAAAAATCTGGTAGGTTTTGTTTTAATTTTGTGTGTGTGCACACGTAGCAAAGCAAGAGGGGATTGTGAAATCTAGGGTCGCATGGACTGCATTAAAGGGAGTTCACGATGTTTCGTTGGCCCTATGAAATAACCGCATAAAACAATTTTGCAATAGATTGCGAAGGTATTTCGCACACAGACGTAGTTAGATAGTAGAAGTAATCAGTAAAAGTTTAGTGAAGTTAGTTCACGTAAACAAAAAAAAACCTTTTTTTTATTTTGCGTGTAAACACCAAATAATATTTTAAGCCACTGTGGCGTTAATTCTGGCGAAATGAAGGCAATGTTATGTATTATTGTATTTTATTTTTATTCCACTCATTTTTTCAGTCATAATAAACGCCTCAGTTGCCAAAAAAAAAGTATTTGATAGATTCGCGAAAAAGAGATTCCGCGGAAATTTACCCATAGAAAAATGCTTCTTATTTTCACTAAAAAGGTTTATGTCTTCATTCTTAAAAAAAAAAAAAAAGAATCCACCATTTTTGGGCACCTCTGTACTAAATCGTAGCACGCTACGTTAAACAAGCCGATTTGCGCAGTCACTTCAAAGGGCTAACGAAACATCGTATGTAAAGTATGTCAGATTCCCTGACCACTTTTGGAGTTTTACATGCCAATCCAACGACGGGCATCTGGCACGCCCCAGCGGAGGACTGGGATTAATTTGGACCACCTGGGGATCTTTTGACGTGCAACCAAAAGCTCGGTTACACCTCCTCCGCAATAAGCCTCCGTCAGAATGCGGGAATCCGAGCCCACCACCCGGGGATCCGTAGGCCGGCGCTTTGCCTCGGAGCCACCGAAACGGCTGGCTTTGGGATTTAATTTCCAAAAGCATTGAATTGTGGTGACAGTTCTAAAGAAAGTCGCATTTCTCTTAATGTAGAAAAATAATTGTGTGTGTCAACATTTCATTGCTTTGTGACGAGAATTTTGGATTAAAGTAGGGACACACGGTATACGAAATGATAATTAACCTTCTATAAACTGTGAAATCTTGGTAATAACTTTTTTTCACTTCTAATTCCCCCCTTTTCCCCTTCTTCCTTCCCTCCCCCCCCCCCCCCCCCCCCGCTTCACCCTTTATTTCGGCCGCTAGCCCCCCCCCCCCCCCCCCCCCACGTAAAATACACTTCCGGGGTCGCTGCCATCATCAATTAAATCGACAATGAGACTTTTCGCTGATGCTTGAGTTATTCACCAGGAAATTAATACACTTATAGTGATCACAATATTGTCCAAGACGATTTAGGTATGATATCATCATGGTGTTCCCTACTGCAGATGAACATTAACGCACGTAAATGCAAACAATTAAATGTCCATAATTAAGTCCTCCACTAAAACACTAACCCAGCACTTATTACTTTCACAACTACTAGAACACTCATTGTCGTACAAGTATTTGGGCGTGTATTTTAAAGACTCATTATCATGCATTGAGCAAATAACAAATAGTGCACTAAAACACTTGGTTTGTGAAAAAGCCATTTGTTTGAGAAATTGCTTGTGTCCAACAAACACATGAATCATACAAGATATATAAGAACTATTGAGAACTATATAAGATATATAGGAACAGAATAAGAAACTTTTTACAAGTTTCTTGTATATCTTATATGGATCTTATATGTTCTTATATATCTCATTTGATTCTTATGTGTTTATTGGACACAGAAGTTTCTCATGCAATTGAGATTTTTCAGTAGGGATCTAGCTCCCATTCAAACAACAACTCGCATACGAAACATTTATCCTCCCAAAATTAGAATATGCAAGCATAATTTGGAATCCACACCTAAGCTACCTAATCTCGAGGCTCGAATCTTCGAAACATCATCCGAAACTAGTGTCTCCGCTTTAAAAGTTAGCATAAATCTTTCTAATATAGAAAGAAGACAAAAATAGGCCGATTTTGTTTTATTCAAGCTGTATATTACTCAGATTCCGATTTTCAATCTACTTAGTGCTGGGCTGCCAATTTTACATAATCCATATTAGATAATTTCTGCAAGATGAAACCATTTCAGTGCCATACTTACACTTTCCTCTTTTCCTCTTTAGTACTTTGCACCACTGACTGGAACAAACTACCTGACCATATTGTAACTGAGAGATATCCCATTTCATTTTAAAAAAAGTGCAATAATTTGTTTAACTGAACCTTGATTTCTACAACTGTATCATAACAATAACATGCTAATGAGCGTTTTTTTTGTGTGTGTGTGTGTGATTTTTTTTGTTGGTGTCTATTTTTTATATTCAATTACTTTTTTGTCTGTTATTTTTGAATCTCCCTCATGTAATGCGTCTTCAGATGCCTTTGATGTGAATAAAATGAAATGAAATTAAATGAATGCCTCTGCATCATTTATCCGATTGTTACTGTAGTTCATTTTATCTGGTCCCATTACTTCGATTATTGCCATTTCATATGGATTCTTCTTTTATACAACTCCCATGTCGTTCAGAGACAACTACACCACCCAGTTTATCGCTTAAAAAAAGAACACATATGTCTCAAGATATCACTTTCTTGTATTTCACTACGATAATTGTAGGTTATAATAATTTTCCTGCGTTCTAAAATTGGTTCTTTAAATCACTCGGCGTTCACAGCTCTCATGCTAGCGCATAAAAAATAAATAGTGCGAAAACCCGCGCGCACCGTTAGCCTGCTTCCGTGACGTCACTCGAGGCGTGTTCTGGCCTTCTCCTCTAGGTGGTGTTGGTCTGCTGCAACTGACGAGAGAAAGGGCGACCCATCCCATGGGGACGCAAGCCAACCCGCATCGGATGGATCGATTGATGAATGGATGTTAATGCATGGCCTCCGAGATCCCGAAGCGCGCACACGAAGACTTCTCCGGCCGTCCCATTCGAGTCGCGCCCCAGCAGTACGAGGGTAATCGCGCTAACTCTGTCGCTCGCCGCGAGGTGGCGATGTCTGCCCAGACATAACAGAGGGGCGAGCTGTCAGCGTCGCAGGTAGAGATCTGCACTGGTACGGGCCAGACCGCGGGCCACGGGCCTGCCCGGCCCGCGCGCCGGGCTAGGGCTTCACGGCTACATTCATGAAGGGCCCGGGCCGGATACGGGTCTTACATTTAAGTCTACGGGGTTGGTTGTAGCAAGCAAAGCCGGCCATTACTTTTTTTTTTAATTTTAAGCAACAAGTTCTTTGGAGGCGTGTTTAAGGGGGTTGGGAGAGAAACCACAGTGGGGGAGAAACAGATTCTGAAGTGTGTGTGTGTGTGTGTATGTTTTTGTTCGTTTTGGTGTGCGCACAGCGACTGCTCTTCCAGAGGACTAGCTGCTCGGCGTTCCTTTTCGCCCATCAACATGCACACATACGCGCCTACACAATGCGCACCCTCGCCGGCGTAAACTCACTCTACGTATGAGTGCGCGCAACCCTAATATGGGGGAAGAGGTTTCTCTGAGGGGTGCTTTTCCTGAACAATTTCTCGCAGACCACCGAAAAAAAAAAAACGGCGATTTTCTCATATATATATATATATATATATATATATATATATATATATATATATATATATATATATATATATATATATATATATATGTATATATGTTGTACGCAGCGAGAGTGGGCAATCTAGAATTCTGTACGCGTTTTGTCCAAATCCGTCGCGGCTTTTTTTTCCACTGTGACACATGGTTTTGTCTAGTGCTGCTTGTCAATTTTGTTTTTCCGTCCTTTCCGCGGGGGATTGTTCGCAGAAAAGGTCGACCGGGGGTGATTTTTCTTAACAAACAAGCTGCCTAGGCCTGCAGATTGAACCAACTAATAATATTAGCAAAAGAAAAATCTTACAGCATTTAAGGTTTGGAATTTGTATATAAACCAGGTTGTGAGTTGGAATAACGAAGAAACCAGGCTGGAACAAGGTTGAAATTTAAAAATAAACCAGAATTTTTTTTTTATTTATTGTATCTTTGCATAAAAATTTACATCACAAAGTGCCAGCTACACAACGGGGTGTGATGGTTTGCGCTACATGTGCCAAAAACTTGAAGGTTAGTAGAAGACTACCCACCCGTTGAATCAGTACCTACATATATGGCGAAGTTTATAAAAAAAAATGGCAAAATCATTTTGAGGCGGTCGTATTTTACGGCCATACTTTTTGCCTTAAACGTGCTTATAGTACAAGCAAACAACAATATCACCTGCATAATTTACAAAATAAATAATAACTAAATATGAAAACAAGATGACACGAGGACTTCGCTTTTTTAGGCTCGAAACTTATGCTTATGATCGAAAAGCTACGTCAAACAACGTGTGGAGATAAAAATTAAAAAAAAAGTACAGCGTATGGTTGTTTCTACCCAGGGAAATATTTTCTTTTTGTTTACTGTACGAAGTGAAATTTTTTCTAGAGTTTTTTTTGCGCTACAAGAGATGACCATGAGACAAAAAATTCTAGATTTGTAATAAAAAAGTTTCTACGGCCATTACTTGCCAACATAGATATGACTATGACAGACAGGGTAGCGTATTGAAAGAAACTGCTTGAAACCACTGCATCGCAAAGAATCTAAAAATTCAAGGCTTGGGATCTAAATATACGAGGCTGAAATATTGAATAAAACAGATTGGAACAAGGTTGGAATTTATAAATAAACCACAGTTATTTTTCTTGAGATCCCATTCTCTGTTTGCATATCAATTAAGTTACATCAAAAGGTGCATAAGGGAATACGGCGGTCTGTGCTACATGTGCCAAAAACTAGACGTTTGCAAGAGGACGCCCCACCTTTTGAATCAGAACCTACAATTCTCACGAAGTATATAAAAAAAATGGTAAAAGCATTGCTAGGTCGTCTTTTCTCGCCGCCATAATGTTTCGCCTAAAGCCGGGGTCACACTACTTATACATCATACAAAAGACAGTCTGCAAACAGATTCAAACGCGGGTCACTACGAGATCTGAGCTTCGAATGCCGCACGGAAATGAGTTCGACGAGACATTTGGCACGCGGCATTTGAACCACGGATATCGTGGTGACTGATATGTGCAGGTCCTTTGTATATTCTATAGGCAGTGAGACCCCGGCTTAAAGAAACTTTTAGTAGAAGCAAACACCGCAATATGACCCGCAAAAATTGCGTAATAAATATTAAAAATATAAAAGAAGGACAACACGGACTGCACTATATAGTATCAAACCACGTGCTCAGGCTAAAAAAGATACGTCAAACAACGCGCAGAGATAAAAAAAAAAGTGCAGCATGATTATTTTTATTTAGGGAAATCCACAATTTTATGCACGGAGCTATTTTTTTTTTTTTTAGTTTTATACGCGCTACAGATTGCAGTCACATATATCAAAAGGCACGCTTGTAGCGCTAGCCGCCACATGTCCAGATTAATATCTAAAATTAAATAAGCATCACAACTTGTCTATCTACTTCCCCGGAGCATCTGTTCATCATTCTACCACAATACACAAAAATCTGTAAGTAGAAGTTGCAGTAACTCGACGTAACAAGACGTTTTCATGGACTCTTCTGCCTTGGGCCTGTCTGTTGATGACTGGGTTAAGAGCGCCTCCCCGCGGAGAGACGCCGCCTCCTTCTCTTTTTCCGATTACACCCTCTTCGCATGAATGGGACGGCCGTAGAAGCGTTCGCGCGCTACGGGATCTCAAAGGCCATGGTTAAGGGCTATACCTTTTTTTTAACAGGCGGTAGGTTGTGCAACCTAGCCTAAGTCTAAAAGGACAAACATATGATTCCTCCCGCCCTTCTAAGCCAATTCTCTCCCAGGCAGTGTGGGATATCAACTGATCTCTATTGTAGTAGGCTGGATCGCGGACCGCGGCCTCGGCAGCTGGAGCCGAGTGTCGCCACCGGCGGACATTGATTGACACCACCAAATGCACGAGACTCTATGGGAAAAACGAGAAAAAGTGCCGTTTCCCCCGTCTCTAAGCTGTTGCCGGCACTGAAACTTTTTGGCTTCTTTTCGAGAAGCCCGTCAAATAGCTTGCGTACAAACATTAAAACTGACAGTCCTCAGAGTTCTTATCAATAATTATTTTGTGGTCGAGAGTTACTCCGCTTTAATGCAGCTCAATGAGGCGAGAGCTACCTAGAGTTACCGCGGAGTCGGTGGCGGTTTCGTTGAGTTGGGTTTAGCAGACGACAAGCTCGAAGGCTTTGCTATACGCGGAATTCGCTCTCTCCCGGAAAGCCGCTGTCGAGATGGAACTTCTTTGTTATTCAACAACTTTTGGGCTTCCCCGAGGACGGTCTCATTGACGTTAAGTTCCTTTGTTTACTCCACTACGAGAGCAAGCTTGCCAGCTCAGCCGTAGGTGCTCCGGTACGTTTGATTTTTTTAATCGGCGTTCGAACGTTTGACAAATACCGATTCGATCTCCAAATACCCAACATAAGGATCGCAGCACACCATAAAATAATCGCTTCCGAGCACAGCGTACATGCTTCAATATTCTTACTTTTGTGCGTTTCTCCCATAGACTTGCCTGTATTGCCTGGTGTCAAGCAATGGCCGCCGGTGGCGACACCGACGGGCTCCCGATCCGCGATCCAGCCTACTAAAATAGAGATCAGTGGGGATATCGGTTATGCGCACTGATCTCAATGACAATTGCTGGATCGCGTTTGACCAGCTCTGCCTATGAACCGGAATGCGGCCACGGTCGTCCATCTTTAGGCAGCGTTATATCATCTCTAGCCATCATAGTAATATGGCGGACAGCGCAATGGCGGCAGGCTGCCATAAAATAGCCGTAGATCTAGTACACTGAACCGTGGGTGATATTTCGTGCTTGATTGAATTTGTTCGACGAAGCAGATTCTTGAAACCCGGCGTGAACGGTAGCCTTGTCTTTGAGGACCCGGCGAAAGTTCTACGAAAGCGCAGCACCGGTGGAAAGAGGCGCAGCTCGCATCAAAAACAGACTACGTACCGGCGTCTGCTTCCGATGCTTCTTTCGATGCGACTTTCGATGCGTGCTGTGCTGCTTTTCCCCGGTGCTGCGCGATTTCGTGAAACTTTCACCGGGTCCTCAAAGACCGGGTTACCGTTCACGCCGGGTTTTAAAAACATGTTTCGTCAAACAATTTCAATTAATCACGGAATATCACCCACGCTATTTTGATGGCAGCCTGCCACCACAACTGCCAAAACGCCGTCTGCCATAGATGGATGATGGTGGCTGCCAAGTGGCTTCAGCAGCTGTATCTTGGCTAGAGGTGATATAACTCTACCTAAAGATGGCCGCCAGTGACCGCATTCACGGAGCGGGCAAACGCGATCCAGCAATTGTCATTGAGATCAGTGGTCGGGCGCCGCGCAGTGTCGCCAGATCAACTAAACCTAAGTCATCGGACGACCGGCGACAAGCACCTGTTTACAGGGTATATTAGTGCTGCAGAAAAAAAGTTTATTTAGAGGTTAAACACCTTTCCTTTTAATTTTACTTGAAAGATAATTACCTGCTGATCCCGAGACTGTCGTACGTACTGCTTGCTGCACGCGTCTACACGCATCTGCACGGAGACTGACTCGGAAGTTCCAGAGGGCGCGGCGGGCGCCACCCAGCCTCGCTTCCGCACCGCGTGACTCTAATTGGTCGCTGCCTGGCAAGCCACTTCTGGAGCGACGCCGAGATCTGTCCAAAGCAGGCATCGGCCCCGCGCGCGCGTCTACGAGATCTGGTCAAAGCAGACATCAGCGCCGTGCGCGCGTCGCCGAGATCTGGTCAAGGCAGACATCAGCGCCGCGCGCGCGTCGCCGAGATCTGGCCAAGGCAGACATCAGCGCCGCGCGCGCGTCGCCGAGTTCTGGTTAAGGCAGACATCAGCGCCGCGCGCGCGTCGCCGAGATCTGGTCAAGGCAGACATCAGCGCCGCGCGCGCGTCGCGGAGATCTGGTCAAGTCAGACATCAGCGCCTCGCGCGCGTCGCCGAGATCTGGTCAAGGCAGACATCAGCGCCGCGCGCGCGTCGCCGAGTTCTGGTCAAGGCAGACATCTGCGCCGCGCGCGCGTCGCCGAGATCTCGTCAAGTCAGACATCAGCGCCGCGCGCGCGTCGCCGAGTTCTGGTCAAGGCAGACATCAGCGCCGCGCGCGCGTCGCCGAGATCTGGTCAAGGCAGACATCAGCGCCGCGCACGCGTCGCCGAGATCTGGTCAAGGCAGACATCAGCGCCGCGCGCGCGTCGCCGAGATCTGGTCAAGGCAGACATCAGCGCCGCGAGCGCGTCGCCGAGATCTGGTCAAGGCAGACATCAGTGCCGCGCGCGCGTCGCCGAGTTCTGGTCAAGTCAGACATCAGCACCGCGCGCGCGTCGCCGAGATCTGGTCAAGTCAGACATCAGCGCCGCGCGCGCGTCGCCGAGTTCTGGTCAAGGCAGACATCAGCGCCGCGCGCGCGTCGCCGAGATCTGGTCAAGGCAGACATCAGCGCCGCGCGCGCGTCGCCGAGATCTGGTCAAGTCACACATCAGCGCCGCGCGCGCGTCGCCGAGATCTGGCCAAGGCCGACATCGACGCCTCTCGGGCGTCGCACTTTGGTGTGTGGTTTCTAGCGAGGCGCTCCAACGCTGGGAGTGGCCGGCACGGGTGAGGCACGTGCAAAAACCTGTTGTTGTTAGGGCTTTAAGCACAAACACAGCAGCCATGATGAGCTGATTTAACCAATCAGTCAGCATCAAAATCGCACAATCATGGTGTTCGTCGTCTTTCTATACGTGTTCTGTCATTGCTGGATGAATCATAGCCAGAAAAGGCCTAGACCTCTATTGACGCAGCTTCATTGGTCTCTTTCCCGTTTGACACGAGTTAATATGCTTTCAGCAGGTTTTACACAAGGTAATATTGCACCCAATGAAAAGTACACCAATTGTGTTTGTATAATTCTATCAATTATTTATTTTCGCCAATTAATAAACAGGGGGGAAAATATAGGACGGCTCGACGGACTTCCCTACCTTATACACAGGAAAGAAATATTTGATGAAAATAGAGCCAACCAATCAACCTATGCGGTGCCATTTTTTCTTCTGAGAACAAATAACGTAGATATACAGAAATATAATGACGCGAGACGTTATTAGCCCAATACATCCTCCATGGGATGAAGTAATAATTTTAGTGAAATGTTGATTTTTTTTTGTCCATTGTTGTTAGTTCAGACAATGTCGGGATACCTTATTTAATCAGCACAACCGGTAAAGCCTGAGAACGGTTCGAAGGCCCGAATATATTCCCTGCGTTTCTTATCCAGCCAGTGACTGTACAGCATGTAAACTATCTCTTTTAAGGCATTTTAGACGGCCCGAAAAAATGGATTTCTAGACGTATCATGTTGCAATTTACTACAGACGTGCAAGCAGGCGGTGGAAGTTTACAGTGAAAAAAAAAATGAAAGCCGTTTACAACTCCCTGTAACGCCGAATTGGAGGAGGGAAGGGTACTGAGGGGAGGGTATACCCCTCCTCCTCCCCTCATTCTTCAATCTCCTCCGGGGGGGGGGGGGTCACGTAACCCCCCCCCCCCCCCCGAGGTCACGTGACCCCGGGGGGGGAGGGGGGGCTCGCGCGGTGCATTATGGGACATTTCCCATAATGCACCGCGCGGTTACGCCAACGGCGACGCCGCTCAAGCCGGAAACGGGTGCCTAAGAACTGCGCTCTAAAAATCAAGGAACGAACTTGCCTCGTTCAATAAAGAAGAAAAAAGCAGAAATCTCTTTTGGGTAATCTACTTCGCAACTGCGCAGACGATGCACGCGTAGAGAGACTTGCTGCCGGTGATGGCGTGCACCGCGTCGGGGCAGCGTAGAGAGCCGCGCATTACAGGAATACTACTACTGCTCGATCGGAGTCAGGCGGATTATGAGCCGCATTTGCAATACATGTTGCAAGGAGAGGCCGAAAATGTCGACCGTCTGCAAACGTCTCTGCCTTTCCGCTCGCTTTCCTCCTCGTCCCGCGGAAACGCAGCGCGTGCGTTCTTGCGACCTGTCTCCGCGGAACGCGTCCATTAGATTGCAAACGGTCCCCGTGGTTAGGAATAAACCATCTCTACAATCGAGGCCGATTCGGATTCTTTTTGCTGGATCGTCTGCTATCATAACCTCGAATCCGTTGGCGCTCTCTCGACGCGGTGGGGGCCATCTGTCGGTAGAACTTTTCCCTCCGCGTGCATCCTCCGCGAAGTGAGGGCGTAGATTTCCAAAATCAGGTTTCCGTTTTATTGCGTTAGCATTAGTGCCCCACATGACATGGAAAAGCTGACGGAGTCCGTCCGTGGACGAAACATTGGAAAGAAAAGCGCACCGCTTAGATACTAGGAGAGTAGTAAAGGACAACGGCAAGGGGGAGGCGAAGTCACAGGGAGGAAGCCAATGCGCGCGCAGATCCAGGGTCGAGTCTGAACTTGCAGGTGTGTGGAGCGCGTATACCTTGAATTTTGGCTAGAAAATAAAGTCTGAGCCAGGTACCATAGCGCTGGTCCAAGTAGGCGGCAAAAGAAGACAGATCGTGAACGAAGAAGACGGGCTGCCGAAACCGGCGAACAGCGAAAGCAGCGTCAGAAAGCGGAAGCCGCTGGCGTTTCCCAAGAGTCATCATGCTAACGCACTCCCTAAGGATCCATCAATAAATCCTCATTTCTTTTTTTTTTTTTTACTTTTGGACGATATAAGTTTTTTTCCTTAATTTCTTCACCGTAAACGTCCACCCCCTGCTTGCACCGCTCTAATAAATTGCAACGCGATAAGTTGAAGAAACTGATTATTGCGGGTCGTCTAAAGAGCTTCAAAAGCGTTAGTTAGCATGCTGTATAGTGGGTTTCCGAACTACGCTTAAGTCAAAGTTGAGCTCTGACTGGTGAGCTATGTGATGCGTACTCATCGACTCAAGGATTTCTTTAAGGTGCCAGTGTAACCACTGTTTCTTTATTTTCTTTTTATTTACACAAGGCGGCAATCTTCGCTACATGCCACTGGCGTCGGGATATCACCACAAAAATCTACCAGCTTAGACATAACTGAAGCAGCTTGGCGGAAGATAGGATTCGAGGATTTGTGCGGTAAAACCATGTGTGGATTTAGGGAGGACTAGGGTGCTATGAAGGCACCCTAGGGAGGACCAGAGAGAATTGGCTTAGCATTGTCTTTGGGGGCGAAAACACAAGCCACAATAGGCACAAAAGGGACTTCGGAGGAGCCCAATGGAGGTCACTGCGGCTCAGTGGAGCCAGAAAGATCATGCTTCCTTGAGCGAGAGGGTGACCGCGCTTGACTGGAAAAGTGCTGACGAGATTTCATAACTGAACTACCTGAATCGAGAACTTCTGCAAATGGCCCATTTTAGATTTTTGTTTTGTTTTTAAGTTGCTACGAGTGTATCTGGATAAATTCACCCAAGTTCGGAAACAGTAACTGCATCTCTAACTGTGGTTGCCGTTGGCCCAATTTTGAATCCAGTTTTTCGAAGTTTGTTCACTTAAGTAATATAGGCGTGATAAGTTGATTTCAGCTCTCGTTAGCTGCTCAATGACAACTCGCGCCGCGATGTACTTCCCGTTGATCGTGATTAAGTCATGCGTCGTTGGCTCAGTTGCACTTCAGAATGCAAGTGTAACAGGAGGATTATAACCAATGTTATGTAAAGTGGGATTTTGTAAATGAAAATGTTTTGAACCGTATTTCAAGCTTACTTGTCTCGAATGTTCCGTAAAGGCAAGTCAGCAGGAGGATGATTTTCATTGCAAACTGTCGATGTCTCCACATTCGCTCAAGATGCAGCTGTTGAATGTAGCGCTCGAAGACTGCCAAATGTAAGACATAAACACCAAGTGTGAAAGTTTTCAGTGTCTGTATCAACCTTTTTTCAGGTCGCAAAACATCTTAATTTTTGAAGAAAATATGTGGGACGACTATTTATTATACAAATGATAAAATTAGTTCTATGTAAATGTAGGAATCACTAAAGACACACCCATTAATGGTTATCGTAGCTAATAGTAGCGAGGTTCGTTGGCAGATCATTTAGTACAAATCATAGATGAAGAAAAGAAATGATTGCGACGTAGTTTAAACACAGGAGCAGGTTTAGAGTGGGGGGGGGGGGGGGAGGGGCGACTAATTGTTTTATAAAAATAAAACACGCATGAACTAAAGTTATGGCGGCGTCACGCATGCGCCCAACGCTTAGTAAGATTGGTCTATTGTTGTTCATGGGCGCGTAAATAAATGCACGGCAATGATGTTTGCGTTATGGAATTAAGAAAAAAATACTTTTTAATATGTCATTTTTCTATGTTTTTTTTTTTTAAGAAAAAGGGATTGCTTTGTCAATTGTCCTTCAAAAAGTTGTTGGGCGGACGGTGTTCAGATTATGAGAATTACGTTTTCAAAATATATGTGCCTATGTATTATTTCAGTGTTCTCGCACGTCTCTCGTACTTTTTCCCCTCGAATAAGTGGTTTATATCTGACACATTGTTCGATTCGTTGTCTTTGTCATATTTAATTATTGTTATAATAGCAAGAAACAGGTACATTTAAAATGAAGATATGATTTCCTCGGGGTAATATCTTCTGACGTGAACACCATCGGGGTGTGAATGATGAATTATTATTAACAAATTACCTACAACCTTATAATATATTTTTTTATTTTTTTTTTATTCTCTGGATTTTACCCATTCCAACTAGGAATTTCTTGTCTGTCGTCCATCTATTCACGAGTAGTTGTTAGAAGTAATTAACGTGAACTGTTCTCCTTCTATTTAATGGCTTAGGTAATTTCCACCATACTGAAACTAAAAAGAAAAAAGAAAAACACCAGATGCAGAGACTATCAACCAGCAACACACTGTTTATAAGCAAGCGCAGACCAGATTCCGGTGAGGCGATGCATCTGCGCATGCGCAGTGCCAACAGCTGCGCCACTGCAGTGACGTGACGTCAGAGAGGTGAGTTGGCTTATATATCTATGGTCCGTTGCAACCTAAGAACGAAGGGCGAGGGTAAGACATGCCGGGGAGGAGAAAGCAGACGGAACGCTAAAGAGAGGAGGAGGTTTCCCCCTCTCTTCTCGAGCGTTCCGTCTGCTTCCTCCTCCCCGGCCCGTCTTACCCTCGCCCGTCGTTCTTAGGTTGCAACGGACTATAGTCACTATAACGGTCTCTACTATAACGCGGTGTATCATGTTCGCGAGCTTCTTGCTTCGACATTGGTTCTCATGCTTTCTAACCGGTGAATACAAGAACCTCATAGGCTGCGTAGCGATAATGAGATGACGTCATGGCACTGCGGTGGCGCTGATGTCGGCAATACGCATCCGCAGATGTCGGCGCTCCGCATGCGCAGTTACTTCGCTTCTGTGAAAACTTGTTTCTGCGCACACGCAATGCCCACGAAACCCGGTGGGGGAAAACATGCGGTTGTTTGTAAAACAGTGCGTGTGTCGTAATAGTGTCCTCACCACCCTCAATTGCCCGAAAATATGGCAAAGCAGACGTCAGTTTTATGTTTTTTCTTTTAACAGTTATGGCAGACTTCAAGGATAGTCCACGAATATCTTATTGAACTGTGCCAGATAAGAGGAAAACGTTTCATGTCAATTAGTAATGTCAGGTGATTAACTTGGTAATTAACACTTTCCACTCCTGATCTAGCTTTCGTCGCTGTCAGTAATCTAATTTCAAAAGAATATTTTTTCAAGTGTCTTTTTTTGTTTGTATCGCTCGTAAAATTCCCTGTGCAACGCAAAGAACCTTTATTCTTCTTCTAAAAAGGAAACAAACAAAAAAAAAACAACCTCCACAGTGATGATTTGGGTAAAAAAAGTTCAAGTTATGTTTATAGCTATTTGCTCGAAATTGTTTTAGAAGAATGCAAGAAGAGCGAGTTCAATACAAAATTGTTCGAGTCACACTTACTGCCAGCTGCTTCTGCTTCTCGTTTTTCTCAAATTCCCGTCGTCTCCCGTGCCCAGAACCTGAACCCAAAACTTAATCGTGGAATTCAGGATCCACCTAAAGAGCGGAACGGCCCCATCGACAGAGTTCTCAGATCTTCCTTGAGCAACCTTACGGCGGTTGTGAGTTTCAGATCACGTACAAAGACAAAGACGCCGATTACTCAGTACGTGTGGGGTTCTTTTGTCCCTTTGTGCTACAGCTTATGTTATCGCGAATAATTCCCAGCCCACAGCTCATCAATTCATTTAATACCCCGATGATTATGTCATACATTTACTTCTATAGTTCGAGGTATTAGTATCACAATACCTTCTTTACCAGGCGTCACATTGAGACGCACAATATTCGTAAGAAACGAGTTATAAAGACTTCCCTAATTTCGTGTCGACGTGTGATAAAGTCGTGCATAGCAATTGGTTAGAAGAAAAATTATATCTACCTATGTTGAGGTATAGAGCTCGTATTTATGCTGTGGCTTTGGCGCTTGACTCATAACGGATTGGCTTGGACAACTTGGTCAGTTGTATTCATTTACAAACATAATATACATTTCCTTACAAAAAAAAAAACAACGATTAGCACGTTATTCAATAAAGAACAAAATATTCTATTAAGATAACGATGTTAATAAAACATTTCCGAAGAATTGCTTTACAAATCTGTTTTACTCAAGCCTTAGTGTCCGAAAGAGCCGCTAGCGGCGTAGCGTTAGCTCTCGTAACGCTGTAATCCATAGCTGGTGTTGAACGTTCCACTAAAACTTAAAATGGCGGTTACGCTACGCTACATATAGCGGAGGCCGTAGCGGCTAGAGGATAGCGCAGCGGGAGTGACTGAACGATCTACTAAAACACTATATGGACGGCGGGAGACACGATTTCGTGGGTAGTCACCCCCTTTCCACTTGTTTTCTCCCTCGGCATTTCGGACACGCGGAGGAGAGGGGGGATCGGCTTGGCCATCACTTTGAGGTGGAGAGGGTGTATGACCATCTCGTTGAGGTGAAAAGAGTGTAGGACTGTTCCGTGACGTCATGAAACTTGCGCGCAGAATTTAAAATAAATCTCACGCTTTCAATATTGCTTGAATTTTTGTTTTCATGTGAAATTAATTTTTGACACGCTGTTCCAACGAGACTGCTTAAAAAAAAACTTGTTGTTTCTTCTTAGTGGCTCTTTAAAGGGTCAGTGGCGTAATTTTTGGACTTTTGCCGCTTAAATGCGGGAATTGGTCTGTCACCTATAGAAGAACAGGACATAGGCGAAAACCCCAATAGAGGGGGAAATAAAAAAAAAATACGGACGAGACAACAAAAGTTGTCTAATTCGTTTTTTTTTTTTTAATTTCCCCTTTTCTCGGAGTTTTCAACTATGTCGTTTAACCAGCTCGCCTGCACTCTAGATCCCTTCAGACAGCAGAACATGTTTGTTTGCTTGTTGTTGTTGTTTTAAGAGGAGACACTTTTTACTGTTATGAAAGAGGCAATTTAAGGTTTGCGGTATCCTTGAACTCGCATGCCGTTTTCCGACTGACATTATCAATGACACCTACAGGGGCAGGTGTGGTAAACAGGGGAGCAGAACGCGGCAAATCCTGGGCGCTGACATCGGCGGCCTCGAGAGAAGGAACAAGAGAGCGACAGAAGAGCGGTGAAAGAGAGCAGACGAATCGTTAAGGCCGGTTCAGACATTTGCGTTTGAGTGCGTTTGACTGCGTTGCGTCGAGAACCGAAAGTGAGTCACCTGCACATCTGTGCTTCGTATGAAGCGTGGAATCCAATTCAAGGAATCATCTTGGCACGCGATATAAGCAGCACGGATGTCCTGGTTTCTCGCTGCCGCAACGCAGTCAAACGCGGTCAAACGCAACTGTCTGAACCAGGCTTTAGACACGTTTGTTTTGCCGCAACAAGTTGAAGTTGCTCGAGCGCTTGTCAATTTTATTTTTCTGAAATGCGCGATTCCAATAAGCTAGAAAAAAAAAATTACAGACCTCACAGTTGATGTTTTGCTGTTTTTTATATATATATATATATGAACGTGGCACTAAGTTGCATTTTGAGATCCTCGATTTATGGTCATAACTCAATCTACGATTTCTAGGCATCTTAAAAAAAACGAAATTAGATTCATGGGCTGCCGATTTGCATATTAAAAAAGTGATAATAGTTCCCGACACTTACCGTTGCCGCAGAACGACAGATGACGCTACCGTACTTTGATGCATATGGTCGAAGGATGGACGGCGATTGTCCGCCACATAAACACCGAGACCGGGGTTTATGTCATGTTCAATCTGAACCGACTTGTTTGCACCCTTGCATTCAGTTCACACACACATACACACACACATATGTACAGGGTGTTTTTTTTTTTTTTAAGCTTAACAGATTTGTTTTAAAAAAGCCGTGAAAGTTACACTTATGCCGCTTGTGGAGTTGAGTTATGCGGCCAGGGGGACACATTATAGGGGGCTAATCGTAATGACCAGGTGGCTAATTAATTAAAATTTCTTAATTAACTTTTTTAATTAATGAAAATAGACATATGGTTCCAATTAGAAACTTGCTCAGCGTCACCGAAAACCCCTAAATCAGTCATTTTCAGAAAGACTTTGAGCGCGTGAGCAGCGTAGTAGTGCACTAAAGTTAGCACTCGTGGAGCACGTACAAGGCTGGGGCTAGATAAGAGACGGAAAAATCGCGCGGGCGCCTTATCGCAACCTCTGGCTTTGTACCTGCTCCACGAGCGGTAACTTCAGTTCTCTACTACGCTTCTCACGCGCTCAAAGTCTTTCTGAAAATGACTGATTTATGGGTTTTCGATGACGCTGAGCAAATTTCTAATTGGAACCATATGTCTATTTTCATTAATTAAAAAGTTAATTATGAATTTTAAGTAATTAGCCAACTGATCGTTAGGAATAGCCCCCTATAATGTGTCCCCCTGGCCGTATAACTCACCTCCACAAGCGGCATAAGTCTAACTTTTATGGCTTTTTTTAAACAAATCTGTTAAGCTTAAAAAAAAAACACCCTATATATTCAGGGTGTTTCAGAGAACTCAGGCCAAATCACTCCTGCGAAAACTACTCATCGCAACAAAAAAAGGCTTGTGTCGTTTTGATCCTGGGCCAGGGGCCCATTCAGGAAAATTATTAAAGTCCGGGATAATTATGTTGTTATTATTTTTGCGTAATTAACTTTTTTAATGTTGTGCTTAAGGGCATGGTTTCAATTAGAAAATTGCTCAGCATCATCGAAAAACACCAAATCAACAAATTGCAGAACGATAGAAGGCACGCGAAGCATTTTACGGCTTTCTGAAAAACCGCACAAATTCGACGGGTTTTAAGTTTCGGTTTGCTATCGAAGCGCATCTCCGCCCCGGCGGCACCGCGCCCCGTGGAGAGATAGTGCAACCAGCCTCTGCTGCGTAGCGCGATGACGGCGCAGCAGAGGCTGGTTGCACTATCTCTCCACGGGGCGCGGTGCCGCCGGGGCGGAGATGCGCTTCGATAGCAAACCGAAACTTAAAAACCCGTCGAATTTGTGCGGTTTTTCAGAAAGCCGTAAAATGCTTCGCGTGCCTTCTATCGTTCTGAAATTTGTTGATTTAGTGTTTTTCGATGATGCTGAGCAATTTTCTAATTGAAACCATGCCCTTAAGCACAACATTAAAAAAGTTAATTACGCAAAAAAATAACAACATAATTATCCCGGACTTAAATAATTTTCCTGAATGGGCCCCTGGCCCAGGATCAAAACAACACAAGCCTTTTTTCGTTGCGATGAGTAGTTTTCGCAGGAGCGATTTGGCCTGAGTTCTCTAAATGAGACGGGTATAAATGAGAAAGAGTTGAAACGCGAAAGGTTAAAACGCGAAGGGCGTTTTAAGAATGGGTTCAAACGAGAAGGGTTCATGTCGAATAACGTAACAGCGCACAACAAGAGAAACACTCGCAAACTCAGACACACCAAAAAATGCACACTCACTCAGCGCTGACTCACAACTCTTGGATTTGTATTTTCTTCTTCTTCTATGCAACTATAGCCAACCAAGTGACCAGCTGGATAGGGGCCACCGAGTGCAGATTAAACGGGCCCGATGTATTAGAAATATAAGCTGATAAAACTGCTGACTGGGCGAGTTGTGAGTCAGCGCTGAGTGAGTGTGCATTTTTTGGTGTGTCTGAGTTTGCGAGTGTTTCTCTTGTTGTGCGCTGTTACGTTATTCGACATGAACTACCAACTCGCCCAGTCAGCAGTTTTATCAGCTTATATTTCTAATACATCGGGCCCGTTTAATCTGCACTCGGTGGCCCCTATCCAGCTGGTCACTTGGTTGGCTATAGTTGCATAGAAGAAGAAGAAAATACAAATCCAAGAGTTGTGAGTCAGCGCTGAGTGAGTGTGCATTTTTTGGTGTGTCTGAGTTTGCGAGTGTTTCTCTTGTTGTGCGCTGTTACGTTATTCGACATGAACTACCAACTCGCCCAGTCAGCAGTTTTATCAGCTTATATTTCTAATACATCGGGCCCGTTTAATCTGCACTCGGTGGCCCCTATCCAGCTGGTCACTTGGTTGGCTATAGTTGCATAGAAGAAGAAGAAAATACAAATCCAAGAGTTGTGAGTCAGCGCTGAGTGAGTGTGCATTTTTTGGTGTGTCTGAGTTTGCGAGTGTTTCTCTTGTTGTGCGCTGTTACGTTATTCGACATGAACTACCAACTCGCCCAGTCAGCAGTTTTATCAGAAGGGTTCAAATCAGAATGGGTTGTTTCGAGATACACCCTGCGACGAAGAAGGAAGTGGGCATCTTGAAAGACTGTCCGCGTCAAGGTGTCGTTTGCCAGATTTGTAGTGCACTGTAAATGTGTAGTCTTGCAATTTCAAGGTCCAACGTCCAAGACGTCCGGAAGGGTCTTTTAACGTTGTTAACCAGCATAATGCATGGTGATCAGTGACGATAGTGAAGTGTTTACCATAGAGATAAGGACGGAATTTCGAAATTGCCCAAACAACGGCCAGACACTCGCGTTCTGTTATACTGTAATTTCGCTCACATTTTGTAAGCGTACGGCTTGCATAGGCAATCACACGCTGGACACCGGAGACGTTCGGGGCCAACACAGCGCCGATGCCGTGGCCGCTTGCATCTGTGCGGATCTCCGTGTCGGCACCTGGGACGAAATGATCAAGAACTGGGACGGTCGTCAAGGCAGTCTTGAGGGCTTGGTAGGCATCGTTTTGTTCGCGACTCCATTGGAAGGTCGCATTGGTACGGAAAAGTGAGTTTAGGGGTTCAGCGATGTGGGCGAATCCAGGTATGAATTTGCGAAAGTAGGTGCAAAGACCGAGGAATGCGCGCACGTCTTTCAAATGTTTGGGCACTGGAAATTCGGAAACGGCTTGTACCTTGGATGGGTCAGGGCGAATTCCGTCAGCGCTGACAATGTGACCCAGAACCTTCATTTGGCGTGCTCCAAAGACACATTTTTTTTTAGTTAAGCTGTAGGTGGGCTGATCGAAAGCAGTCGAGGACGTGCTTCAGCCTTTTCAAGTGTTGACAGAGTGAACTGGAAAAAACAATGATATCGTCTAGATAGCATAGGCATATAATCCAGGTGAGGCCACGCAGCACAGTGTCCATCATTCGTTCAAATGTGGCTGGGGCATTACACAAACCAAAGGGCATGACGTTAAACTGATAGAGTCCAGCGGATGTAATGAAGGCAGTTTTAGGTTTGTGAATATCCGCAACGGGTATCTGCCAATAGCCACTGCGAAGGTCCATTGAAGAGAAGAAGGATGATCCTTGAAGAGTGTCGAGAGTGTCGTCAATTCTGGGTAGAGGGTAGACGTCCTTGGAAGTAATTTTGTTTAAGCGTCGGTAATCTATGCAAAAGTGCCAGGTTCCATCTTTTTTCTTTACGAGGACTACAGGTGACGACCAGGGGCTTGATGAAGGTTCAATTATTTTCTTGCGAAGCATATCAGTGACGTGTTCGTGAATGACCTGGCGCTCTGCCGATGAAACTCGGTATGGGCGACTTCGAACGGGAGAGGCGTCGCCCGTTTCGATGTGATGGGAGACCTCCGACGTCTGCGCAAGGGGTCGATTGTCGAAATCGAAGAGGTCTTCATATGAAAGAAGAAGCTCGGTTAAAGCTGCTTTTTGGCCGTCAGATAAGCGGGTGTCTACCATCTTCGCAACGTGCATGTTGGTGTCCGGAGGGGCTGACAAGGTCTGAATGTTAATGCTGTCAGAAAGGGGTACGAAGTTTTCGTAGATATGAGTAGTGAGTGTAGCCAAGCGGGCGCCACGGGGAACAATTTGTGGTTCAACTGAGGTGTTGGTGATGAAGAGAGAAACCTGTCCTTGAAGTGTGTCGGCGATGCAGTAGGGAACAATGACAGGCTTCTTTGTGACAAGGCTGGCGATGGGCTCGATAAGACCGGGGGTGCATGGAAGAGGACGGTTCGGCGTGAGTGTGATGTAGGCAGCCGAGAGAGGAGGTAATATGAAATCGTCACTGGCGTGAAGAAAAATGGGGTAAAGTTCGCAGGTCGCGTCAGTAGTCGGCGAAGAGTTCAAGAGCAATTGCCGGCTGGCGCAGTCAATGGTCGCGTCAGTGGCCGAAAGAAAATCCCATCCCAATATAACGTCGACAACACAATTTTCGAGTACAGTGGACAGAATTATGTAGGAAGTGCCACCGATCTGAACCGGAATAGTGCAGTGACCGAGAGGTTGTACGAGATCACTGTTTCCCATGCGAAGAAAATGTCCAGGAGATGGTGGAGTTAGCACTTTGTGTAAACGGCGACGGAGTTGATTAGAAATGCAGGATTTTGCTGCACCTGTGTCGATTAAAGCTGAGACTTTTTCTCTTCCAATTTCGACGGCGATAGTGGTAGGGCCGAGAGAAGGAGGATTTGGGGCTGTTGACGGCGATGCAGCCTGACCTCCAGTGTGACGACAGGCTGCGTTGTTTAGTTTGACGGTGGAGATGCGGCAGTGGCGTCAATAAACGGCGAGACGGAGCGGCGTCGAGGGTAGGGGGATGGGGACCGGCCACGCCGAGAACCAGGAAAAGGGGGAGGACTCCAGTTGCGGCGGTCATTGGTGGTGTGGCTGGGGTTGTGGTCGTTGAAGTGTGGGGCAGAAAGGGGGTTGCGATTGTATGTCTCGGACTCAATACGGCGGCGGCAGTAGCGAATAGCGTGGCCAGGTGAGTGGCAGTAGAAGCATACCGGACGGTTGTCTTCGGTGCGATATGCCTCAGTTCTTCGGGGTGGTCCGTAACGTCGAGGAGGTGGGGAAACGTTATTCAAATGCTGCACGGGGCAGAGGTGTGGGGATGCGTGCTGCAAGGCGCAGATGGGCGGCGAGAAAGCAGGCGGTGGGACGTGAGGGCAAGGAACGGGAGCGACGGGGCAAAGCGCAGCCCGAAGTTCATCCTTGATGACTTGCTGAACACTAGAAGTCTTGGTTTGTGGTCGTGAAATGTCGGCGGAGGGGCGAAAGGAAGCCACAAATTCGCGTAATTCTAAGCGAATGGTTTTTCGTATAAGAGTAGAAAGCTCACCGCCGGTAGATGGGGCGGACACTTCCGGGAGGCGTTCAAACGGAGCGTTGAAGATCCGGCCGCTTGGGAGCTCTTCGTACTTCTTGCATTCCGCAATGAGCTGGTGGACGGTCGGAGGCGATTTCGGTGCGACGACAGAAAACAGTTGCTGGGACAACCCCTTGAAGAGGTGCCTGAGTTTCTTGTCCTCTGGCATAGCTGCGTTGACGCGGACGCAAAGGCGAAGTACGTCTTCGATATAAGAGGTCGAAGATTCAGAGGCGGCTTGGTACCGCTTGGAAAGCTTGTCCTTGGCTTGCTGTCTGCGGCGTTCAGGTGTGTCAAAGACGTCCGCAAAGGCGGCTTTGAACGCGTCCCATGAATTGATTTCGGTTTCATGGTTGTCGAACCATTGTAGTGCTGTGCCTTTCAGGAAAAACACAACATTGGCGAGCTTGATCATGTCGTCCCAACGATTATGCTGACTCACGCGGTCGTAATTCTTCAGCCAGTCTTGGACGTCAGAATCAGGGGTACCGGCGAATTCGGGGGGGTCACGTTGGCGATTCTTGATGGGTAGAGGCCGCTGGTCCGTTGTGTTGGCGTTCTCATCGGGAATGGTTGCAGAGAAGAAGCGGCCGCTGCGCAGCTCCAGGTCAGATGAGCGAAGCGGAGGGGTTGGGGATTTGGCTGCACCTCCACCACGTATTAGGTTGCAATTATAGGGTGATTTAATGAGGAATGATTAGATACAAGATTGATAGTAGGGGTGACATTCGTCCGGGAACAGTCCGAGCTCTGTGAATGCTCGTCGAGCGCGCGCCGCTCCTCCGTACCACTTCTTCTTCCTAACAAAATAAAATTAATCTAGCACTTGTTGAAAAGACATCACGATTCTTACAAAGGAGACCAATAGATTTACGAACGTTTTGATGTATATAATCAACGTGCTCATTCCATGACAACGATTCAGTGAAATAAACGCCCAATATTTTTACCGACTTTACCACTTGAAGTGTTGAAGAGCCTAAAGTTATTTGAAGCAAATTAGGTACTTGTCTATTTCGTGGTCGAAATAACATACATTTAGTTTTATCCGCGTTTATTTTTAGCCCGTTTACTTTCGTCCACAAATCGATGTTTGAAAGGACTCTTATTGCCGTGCCCTCTATATCATCCGATTTGTGGCCCTTAATAAAAATAGTTGCAGGGAAAATAAATGACTCAGCCTTCGCTTAGATTTAGCGCCAGCACTCCAACATACATTCCGAAGTTTCAAAACAAATCGTTATCCTACGCAAAATGTATATGTAATTTTCGTAAAATTTGATTGCGAAATTGGGTGCCCGATTTTGTTAATTGGCGCCGTTCAGTTTCATGTATTCGAGGACGCCATTTTTCCATTGAAAACTTTAGGAAATCCCACTTTTTAGGAAGGAAACAGTAAGTTCTGAAATTTTGGCATTAGTTTGAGACCTGTGGCGCTACATTTGGGCGGAAGGTAAGCGTTCGGCGAGGCGTAATTTAGTTTTTGCGGCGAAAAGACCCCTGTAAATTTTGCGGCAGGACATCCTGTACTAATTATTCGCGTGTGTGACATGTATTGCCCATCAATTACCGGAATACTTTATTTATTGTTGTTCTGCTCGATCCTGAGGCTTCAGCGTTAAAAAAAATTATCAAAATTTTATTCATTAGAATTTAGAAGTAACGCAATCCTATAACGCTCAGTTAAAGAATCTGGTGAAAAACAAAAACAAAAAATTTTTAGGACCCACCACTTTTTTTATCTCTCAATATGTTTGCAACTGAGAGGTCTTCCAGTTTTGCTCGTTTGAATGTCGTTCGCCTAACTCACTCCGTTGTCAATCTGAATCTGCCGGGACTCATTCAAATGGGCGGCATGGCTTGAAAAATGCACGCAGAAAACGTATAGGCCTTAAGGGTCAATAGAATAATGTTTGTACTCCTGCCGATTCAATGCGAGAATTAGTCTGTCGCCTATGGAAGAACAGAACATGTGTGTTTGTTTTTTGTTGTTGCTGTTGCTTTTACACGGGCTACTTTTTTACTTTTAAGAAAGGCGAAATTTGAGGTTTCTGGTATCTTTCAACACGCAGGCCGTCTTCCGACTGACATTATTAGTGAAATGACACCTACATGGGCAGGGGTGGTAAAGACGGGAGCGGAACGCGGCAAATCCTGGGCGCTGACGTCGGCGGTCCGGAAAGAAAGAACGAGAAAGGGAGCGACAGAAGAGCGGTGAAAGAGAGCAGACGAATCGTTAGACGCATTAATTTTCCCCGCAACGACCTGAAGTTGCTCGAGCGCTTGTCAATTTTATTTTTATAGAATGGGCAATTCCGGTTAGCTAAACACACACACACACACACACAAAAAAGGCACAAATCTCCCAGGTAATGTTTTGCTGCTTCTTAGTGCATAAAAAAGGAAAACTAAAGTTTTTTTTTTTTTTTTTAGATCCTCGTACTAAGGTAATCACTCAATCAGGAAACTCTAAAAACAAATTCCAGTTTTACGCTTTCGATTTGCATATTCAAAAAGTGATGAAAGTCCCCAACACCTAAACTGTTGGCGCGGAACGACAGATGGCTTTACCGAACCTTTCTGCATAATGGTCGAACGACGGACGGCGCTTGTCAGCCACTCGCAAGCGATGGGTTCGCTTCTCCACGTAAAGAGCCAACGGGAAGCCAGCCCTGACAGAGGTCCAGAGTAATGTGACAGACATTTGAGGAACAGCACAGGCGCACACTTGGGAAAACTTGCATGGTTTCGCATCGCAAAGAGAACTGTTCATCGAACGCGGTTCCTTTTACTTTGGATACGTGTACCTTTGGGTTATTAGTTTCGCATCTCTATTTACACATATTTAGCGCTCACTGAGAGTTACAAGGAAGAAAAGAAAAATTAAGGGTTTGCGCTTGCAGAACATTTTGGGGCATGGTATGGATATTCGGTAGAAACCCTCGACCGGCATTAATTGATCCCGGTGGCTGACTTTCATCACCAAGAAGGTTCCGTCAAAAAGGGGCCCGAACCGGTTTTGATTCTTCCCCCCAAAGAGCCGAGAGAAGAATAGTGAGCGGCTTTTTCGTACCCCTGCGGCAAGCGGGCCAGAGCAACCGCCGAACGCCTCTTCTCCCAGATGACCCCGTCAGATCGCTCTAAAGATGTCGATAATATTGTATCAAAGAAGCATCAAGACATATTTCACGGAGGTTTTTTGTTTTCTGAAAATAACAAACAGAGTCAATTCAATTGATAAGTGAGAGAGAGGAAGAGCCGAGAGCGAGAGGGGACGTCGTCAGAACGCCGAGCTCTGGCTGGAAGGATTAGTGGGTAGACACTAAAGCTAGCTGCCTTTCCACGAGTGCAGTTGAGTGCTAGAACACCGAACACGTTTGAAAGCCAGCGATAAACGCTGGACGCCAGCGTTCCATGGAACGCTGGCGTCCAGCGTTTAGCGCCGGCTTTCGAACGTGTTCGGTGTTCTAACATTCCCGTGTCGCTTTGGTCTCCTCCTCTCCTCCTACCTTCTTCCCGCATAGAAGTCAAGGCCTTCATACTATGTGATCGATAGTTAAGCACTGTCTCCCCTCTCCCCTCTCCTGCGCCCCCATCCGGCAAACACGTTGAAACTCAAAGAGAGTTCGCGGCAAGGCGGCAGAAGCGTGCCTCTTGGCGTTGCCACGTGCTGGAATCATTCTGAGACGCTGGTGCGACCATGCGGACGTTAGATGGACGGCACTGCATGAACGCACTACCCGGGCAGTACAAGACGTCGAGATGACGTCGAAATAAGGTCCTAGACATTGGGCGATGTCGAAGTCCTTAACAAACTTTTTATCGACGGCATTGGTACATCCACATGAGAGGTTCTGACAACGTCAAACACGCGACGTAGTGACAACGTCATAAGCTTCACCTCGACGTCTTCAACAGTAATCGACGTCTGTTCGACGTCTTGTATGAAAAGTTCTTTGAACGTCAAGCACGAGACGCGTCATAAAATATCCTGAGCAACGCCTTGACGTCTTCGACATTAATCGACGTCAGTCCTACGTTTTCTCCAGGAAGTTATTTGAACGTAGAGCACGAGACGTCCCGACAATGTCCTGAGAAACACCTTGACGTCATCGACATTATTCGACGTCAGTTCTACGTTTTCTCGGGAGGTTCTTCGAACGTTGAGCGCGAGACGTCCCAACAATGTCTGAGCAACACCTTGACGTCATTGGCAATATTAGACGTCAGGTCTACGTTTTTTCTGGGAAGTTTTGAACGTGGAGCACGAGACGTCCCAACAATGTCCTGAGCAACACCTTGAGGTCATCGACAGTATTTTACGTCATTTCTACGTTTTTTTGAGAGGTTCGTCTAACGTTGAGTGCGAGACGTCTCAACAATGTCTGAGCAACACCTTGACTTCATTGGCAATAATAGACGTCAGTTCTGCGTTTTCTCCGGGAAGTTCTTTGAACGTGGAGCACGAGACGTACCAACAATGTCCAGAGCAACACCTTGATGTCATCGACATTATTCGACGTCAGTTCTACGTTTTTTTCGGGAGGTTCTTTGAACGTTGAGCTCGAGACGTCCCAACAATGTCTGAGCGAAAACCTTGATCACCTTAAACAACCCAAGGTGCTGTCATATCACTTTTAAAATTTCTCGTCAATGTCAGCATTTTTTACACTGCGCATGCAATCCACATTTTAACCTGGCTGAGTTGCTGAAATCTCTTACAATATTATCATTCTCGTGACTGTTGTTTTAGCAGGAATTGCTTAAAAAGCAGAGAGTTCACATCAACAAAAACCAGGATTTCGCTAGGAGTCAGCGCGGCTGTTTATAGCATTTCTAGCGTTTCTAACTTAATATTAACATCTTTGAAGCTGTAAGAGAATGATAATAATGTCAGAGATTTCTGCAGCTGAGCCAGGTTGAATGGTGGACAGCATGCACAGTATCGAAAACGATGTCGTTGACAAGAAATCTTAAACGTGATATGACAGGTCCTTGGGCACTATAGGACGCTTGTTTAGGGTGACGTGGAATTACAGCCGAAACTGTATAACCATGGAAGTTATTACTGATCACTAAGGACACCGTTCCCATGATTCCTGAATAGCGGGCCGGGGCGCTTGGGGGATTTAGCAAATGGACTATTCCGTCCGAATATACATGCTTTTGCGAACATACCTTCAAGCAACCAAGCCAGATTCGGTTAACTTCATTGTTCCACGGTGACCCAGGTCGAGACTGTAATCCATTTACTTGACATCCCGTTCAGTCTAGACGTATGCTCGAGGTTTTATGGTCGTTAAATGGGACGTTATTTCAGCGTTGACATGACGTTATCAAAGACGTGCGCTCGACATTTTATGTTGTTAAAATGTACGTTATGTTATCGTTAATATGACGTTCTCAATGGACATCCCGTTCAGTTTATATGTATACTCGACGTTATATGATCGTTAAATGGGACATTGTGTAAACGTTGATATAACGTTATCACTGGACTTCCCGCCCAATTCAGACGTGCACTCGACGTTCTAAGGTCGTTAAGTGGGACGTTATGTCGACGTAAAATCCACTTTTTTTCCAGACATTAGCCTTTGCATATTACTTCGAAAAGACCTGACGTTGAGACTTTCGACGTTCTTTCGACATGTGGTTCCTGACGTCATCACGTTCTTTCAACGTCTTTCCAACGTGTCTGTGCTGCCTGGGTAGCAATGACGCGAGAGAACGAGATGCTCGGGCCTTGTCTGAGGTATTGGCCCTAGCTCACTAACTTAGGAGAAGTAATGCAAATCTGCTGCTGGAACTGTGAAGGAAGTTGGTTGCGAAATAGAGAATGACGTAAATAAATGTAGGTTCAAAGGTAACGTTTCTGGGCAATCTGGTCGGTTAGTGTCTTGATGCGAACCCTTATTCGTTGTTTTCACTAACTGTAGGAAACGTGTCACTCAACTGCGTTGCATGAAAACGCGTCTCCGACTGCTGTGCTAACAGCATTCCCAAAAAGTGATCCCTCGATTTTCGCCTGATGACGTCGTACAAGCGTTATGCTGTCACCGGCTGCGGTTCTGGCGGCGTCTCAACACCGGTGGTGAATGGGTGAATGTGGTAGATGCCTGTTCTGCTGAAGGCCTCTCTTCAGCTTCTTTTTCATCTTGGGAAACAGCATTAAATTATCTTTTCAATTACCCCTCCCCATTACTTGCATATTTCACTATTTATGTCACAAGCTGGGTACTTATTTTTATGAGTCCTGTAGCCTAAAATATTAATAATAGTCGTAAAGATAGGAATTCTATTATATTTATTAATTATTTCTGAACGAATAATATATTACATATGACGGAAAAATAAAGCGATTTACCACTCGGATGTACGGATGATGGTTCTTAGTGTAATGATGCTGAGAACTCTGATGGAGAAATGACAAGCCGTACTCTAAAGAAAGATTTCATCACCTTACACCCTATTGTACCATATAATGCACTCCAAGACTTCAGTTCGACGTACAGCGCACTATAGTCGAACAGACGGCCAAACATTTTACGAGGGGCTTGATAACGGTGCGCTATAACTTAATAAATAGCTAAAGTATGTAGCGAAGAGCACAGAAAAAAAACACTAAGGTTTTGCAGTAGGGCCAAGAAAAACCCTGTTTTTTTGTAGTCAGTAACACCCACAGCTATTTTATTAAGTCGTACCACACGGCAATCAAGCCTCTGGTGAAAGTTAGTACCGTCAGATGGACGTGCAGTGCCCTGTACGTTGAACTGAAGTTTTGGGGTGTATTATTTGGGACAAAGAGTGTAAGAATATAGCCTTTTTTTTAGAGTGCGCACGCTTGTTGAGCAATGTGCGGCAATAAATTCCAGAGATTTCCAGCGCTCCTCACAGAACGGCTGCTGAATGCCGAAGATGGATTCGGGCATCAGCCGTTTTGTGTCTCGTACAGCTTTCAAACTTAAACTACTCCCATACAATGGGTCGCATGCTTGCCAATTCAAGGGGTATTTATGCGTTCTCGTCGCCGTTTGCGTACATTACCTGCCAGATGTTGTGGTCTTTCGAACGGAAAGCCTTTAGTTACTTGCTGCACCTCAATATTTTTTTTTCCACGTCGCGAGTTGTATTTCACATGTGGCGGAAGCATGGATTACATTTTTCGCCATCTCCGTAAAAAAGAAAAAAAATTAGCGACATTCTGAAGTTATGGTTGAGAATTAAAGATAAGAAATGACGGATTAAACTGTTTAATGTAATTTCACTCGGACAGTAAATACCGCGCAAACCATGACTGCTATTTGCTATGGATGAATTTAGTGTTAATATTTTTCACAGGCCAAACAAATTAATACATTATTAAAAAGATACCCAGATACCAAAATACTCCTTGTATTTTAGCACAGGTCGTCAGAGCATTCCCATACTTTCTAGATGTTCAATTGGATCTCTTGGAATGGGTTTTGCTCTTCCCTAGATACTGCGTAAAAATCCTCGAAGAGGACAAAATGTTTTGTATGAGGCTTTAAACTAAAGTAGCGATTCCGTTAAAAAAAAGTGACAAGCAGTAGGTAGACTATCAGGGCCTGACCACTGCCGGTAAGACTGGCGTCGACAACTTCACGACATCATTGATATTTCCGGGTTTCTGAGGTCAATAAAGTCGCCCAGTAGCGTGTGACGTTTTGTGTTTTCATTCATTTGTGCATTTTAGTAACATAAAAATCTCTATATTGTGTGCATTCCAAGCTTTATTTAGTTCTTTTGTTTTTTAACGAACATTGCGCGATAAAAAAACAATATTACTACGACCACGCCCTGAAGGGTGGAGCGAGCTTCTCCAGTACGCCGTTGAAAGAAATGACAATAATGCTATTTTTTTTTCATTTTTGTGGTATACATACATTTATGAAAACAAGAAAGCTTGTTTGGCGTTCTCCGGTTGAGCGCGGACGTTTAACGAAGAAATATAGCTCCAATAAGAGCTTTCCTGGAGACTGATGCAAAAGCATTGGCATGTCGAAATTTTTGCGACCTTGTTGAAGTACGTTTGGGATTAGGAAACCACGCATAACTTGAAATCTTTATTTTATTCGTAATTTTTTAACACGAGAAACAATTGCTAAACATCTGATTTCATGAGTCAGGGCTAAAGCTTTAATAAAACAGTTGCTTCTTAATTATGATTCATCGGCACATGTTGCATATTAAGTTTTCAAGTTGTACGGCTCCATTCGAACGAACATTCGATTGTATAGTGAGGAACTGGCGTTTTTTTTTTCAATGTTACCATTTTTCAAATATGCAGCTGTAGAAGAAGGTTTTTGTGTGGTCCTTTACATTTTATTATTCTGGACCCCTTTTCGTATTCAGCGGCCTGTCACCTGAAATTATGAGTGAAGTTATGTTTATATATATTAACCAACACAAGTAAAGCCTTTAACACTGATTAAGCTTGTGAATCAATATAAAATACGCACTTGGAATACATACAAGCTATCGTACATTGCTAACAGAAATAAAACACATTGTTTCGTTTCATTAAATTTGCCACAAAAAAATTTCATTTTTTTAAAGAAAACGTGTGAAACTAGCTACCTGAAGCTAATGAAAATGTAATTACTTTCTGATATATGGCAAATAGTTATCATCAACCATAAATCTATTGAAACATTTTTATTCCTGCAATTTTGCTGGAGTATAAAAGACCGAAGTTAGGGCCACATGTGATGTCAAATTTAATTATTGTCGTTCATGTTCCAAACCACCCAAGCACACCTAGCCTTCCCCAGAAAAAGAACTGAGGATCGTCTGTTGCCCCCAAGAAAATTGAACGTGCAACCGATATCTCAATTGGACATCAGCTACACCGCCATAAGCCTCCATCCGAGTGCCGAAAACTAAGACCTTGAAAAAATCAGCTCTGTATAGGCCAGTCTCTTTGTTCAGGACCAACCCTTGCAGATATAGACTAACGGGCCGCTCTGCCGTCACGCTACAGCGGTGGCGCTGTGGTTGGCACGGCGCATGTGCAGAAGCTTTACTTCACGCGAAGCTGGTTTCTGCGCAGGCGCAGTCCCCACACCCGGCGTGGGCAAACCCGGGGTTGTTTGTTAGCATCGCGTTTGCGCACATGGTATCGAATATAGGAAAGTTCGTGGAGCTTTCATGACCACAATACTCCCTGGAAAATCGGCTTCGTTCGGGTGTTTTTATAGACCGAATAAAACGTCAGAAGTATTCTCACTTGACTGAATGTATGACCAGTCTAAGATAGTTTTTATTCACTTCGAAATAGTTATATGATAACTTCCGCTTTAGAATCCTATTTTAAGATATATTCGTTTTCTCGGTATGGGTGATAAGTGGAGGTTGCGTCAGTTTAAAACGGTCAGGCTCACGCATATGTATTGCCACGTCTCGTTCGTTCTTATCTAGTATAGTCAAGTATACTTATTTTGCAATGCATTTAACTATGCGAGAGCTTCAACAGAAATTGCGACAAAAACGGTAAGTAATTAGATAAGTGCACAAGCGAAGGAAACCGCGCTGTACTTTATGAAAAGCTAACTTCCTGCGATCGTTTAATGAAAAAAAAATTACCTGTGCAGTACGAATCACACTGAAAAAACCACTTGAAGTTATTCAGTGTGCCGCCTTGGCCACGATATCTAAACCTCAAACACGCTCGCTTTTTGGGATCGTAGTAGTACCGTGTCCATTTCTTGGCTCCTAAACCTTCGTCTTTGGGCTGATGGCACACCGGCTTACGAGGACCTGAAAGCGACAATGATAGGTGACGAAACAAAAAGACGATTCGCATCATGCCGCGGTGCACGAAACCATATATTGTCACCGGCAGTTTAGAAAACAAAAAACGCAGTACCTGATGAACCCCGTGTATCTTTCATTGTCACTCCGTAGCCATTGAGATGGCGGCAATTGCGCATAAGAATACCAAAAAAGTAACGAAGCAATGATATATACAGATATATTTATCTGTATACTTAGATTTCTTACGGTCATTAGATAAACAACTTTCTTGCCTGGAAACTACGGCGGTTTCCACCCTAGTAAATTTTGTCTCCCCAAGTGGTGCTGATGCCAGTAGGAGTAAAACAAGTAAATATATAATTCTAGATATATATATATATATATTCAAAGCAGATGTTGCACTTTTCACATGGCGTTTCAATAATTCTGAAATAATGTAACCCCAATGTCTTAAGTATAGACCCTTCCAGAAGAAGTCTCGAACGAAGCGATTTACATCGTGCGGATCTGGTTGTGAGAGTGTACGTCAGTGTTGCCCGACTGCGCTGGGCTGAGGGGTTTTCTCGTAAGTGGGCTGTGGCAGCCTGCGTAGGCAAAATTGCGGTCGGTGGTGGGGGCTAAATTGCCTCGTTTTATTTTTTATTCTGTGTTCTCTGGCAAATAGAATTTCTCTAGGTTTTTAAGAAAGCATTGTACTATTTTTGGGACCAAAAACAAACAAATTAAAGCTATTTTGGTGAGTCCTGTGCGCGACAGAACAAATACAACTGGAATGTTTGTTTTATTTTATGTTGATTTTTTACGGCATTATACACTCATCCGTGTCAATCTACAAAGGTCTTAACTGCCGCAGAGTTTTGACCAAGCCCCAAGATAGCCGAACAGCGTGGATATTACCCGCTCATAACATGAAATTCATCGAGTCTCCTCAATCGAACAACATATACTGTACGTACCCCACGGTGCCGTGTTATCCAACCAGGATTTAAGAAAGGTTTCAAGTGTAACTCAGTATATTGAATACACAGTGTGGGCGACAGTCACTTCATGGTGATCGAACGGAACCCGGCTTGTTTTGGGGCACGTTTTGAAGAGAGCTGCTTTTTTGCACAGCACGAAAGCAAATGCACAAACGTATCTATTCCGTCCCCATACTCCTGATCCTATCAGCTATTTTTCGCGAAGACCGGGAAAATAGCCGGGAATGCTTTTCAGAGATTATCTCAGCGGAAATAATCCTCAAAGAATGTCGAATGGCCCGCGTCACGGGCTGCTTGACGTTCGCTTTCTTCGTTCGTTTCCTGCGAAGACCGAGCAGGCTACGAGCCCTGGTATTCCCTGGTTCTCACAGTGGCAGCTAACACAAAAAGGGTAAGCATCCTGAACAAGCAAATAAAGCATAAAACGTTTAAGAGAAGGCTCGAGGTACACCTAAGCACTTCCTATGAGTTGTGAATGCGAAAGAATGAATGTCGTTCTTGCGCGCGTTCTCGTGAAGTGGCCGCGCCGTGTTCCAGAGTATACTCGAGCGGGCACTTCCTGGGAGGCCCCGCCAGCCAAACGCTTCCTTTTCCCGGCGCGCTGTAGCGCGGCTTTATCTGGGGCGGGCACGTAGCGCCATGGGGTGGCTCACCTTGAAACTGACGCGCCTCGGCCAATGGGAGCCTCATTCCTCGAAACTATGACGTGCGCCAGCCCATGGGAGATTTCGGCTTCACTTGGAGAAATGTTTTTTTTCGGCTTTACTTGTAGAGGTGAATTTAATTGCCGTTTGGCTCGGCGTTTTGCGCGGCTACAAAGCTGGGATGCCTCAGATCGCGGCTGCACTTCGCTCCATTGAAAGAAGGGAATTTATCTGCCGTTTGGCGCGGCTGATGACGTCGGCTCGCTCCATGGGCCAGTTAATGCTTTCGCGTTAAAAGCCAGTGGATTTAAAATGCAGAATGCAGGTGGGGAGTCATGCTGACCGGGTTTCGATACCTCTGGCGAGTGTCAAAACTTTCTGGCTGAAAGGGGTCACTCGAGTCGCAATATGGCGGCGGCCACATATATCTCTTTTTGCAAAGGCCTGTAGATGGCGTTTCCCAATCGCCCACCTTTTGGAGCTCGTTTTTGGGGTTCTATTCAGAATTAGTAGACAAATCTGGCGACTTTTTCCGCGGTGGTTAGGTTCTTCGAACAATCTGATTGGTTGACTGCTAACATCGGCAGCGCGTCTGTGCTGCTGCTATTTTGTCCCTGGGGAAAACTTTCCCAGAGCGTGACGAGGAGGCTCAAACTGGATAACCCAAGGGCCGATGTTTTTTTGAAGGTTGAAAGTTTCTTCTCTTGAATGGAATTCTCTGGGCGTTAGTCAAACGCTTACCGTAATACACCGAGGTAGCCTAGACTTTGCCCCCCACCCCCCCTATGGACGCGTGCGGCTTATGTCGTTAAATAACTTTAACGTGGGCTTCTTTTTTGCTAATTCAGAAAATCCAAGAAAACTTTTTTATTCATGGTAACTTCCTAACTCCATGACAAGGTGAAAACGGCAGGCAGGTTCTTCAGTTGCACCGCTTCCAGCTTGAGCATCTTGTCTTCGACGATGCTTCGACGTCTCGTACATCACCAGCGTGGGCTCACAGCAAAAGAACGGCGGAAGTAATGAAGCTAGTGCTATAGAGTCCTGGGGATCGAAAAAGAAGCTCTGCCGTTCTCACTCTTTCAGTATATAAGTTACATCCAAATAAAAGGAAGACGTTACTGTTATCGTTACCGATAAAAAGTGAAGCGCGGTACTTTTGCGGGGCGGACGAGAAACGCTCACCAGAGAAAAGCTCACCGCGATACCGGCAGGTGCAGAGAAAAGCTCACCGGCCTTTGAGCGGATGTGAAGAAAAGCTCACTGATAGTTTTAAAGCGCAGCTCTTAGGCGCCCGTTTCCGGCTTGAGCAGCGTCGCCGTCGCCGTCGCCGTCGGCGTAACCGCGTGGTGCATTATGGGTAAATTTCCCCGCTAAATTTAGCGGAAAAATTTCCCCGCTAAATTTAGCGGAAAAATTTCCCCGTTAAATCTAGCGGAAAACTTTCCCGCTAAATCTAGCGGAAAATTTTCACCGCTAAATTTAGTGGAAAAATTTCCTCGCTAAATCTAGCAGGAAAATTTCCCCTCTAAATCTAGCGGTAAAATTTCCCCGCTAAATTTAGCGTAAAAATTTCCCCGTTAAATTTAGCGGAAAAATTTCCCCGCTAAATCTAGCGGGAAAATTTCCCCGCTAAATCTAGCGGGAAAATTTCCCCGCAATATTTATCGGGAAAATTTCCCCACTAAATCTAGCGGGAAAATTTCTCCGCTAAATTTAGCGGAAAAATGTCCCCGCTAAATTTAGCGGAAACTTTTCCCCGCTAAATCTAACGGAAAATTTTCCCCCCTAAATTTAGCGGAAAACTTTCCCCGCGAAATTTAGCGGGGAAAATTTTCTTCTAGATTTAGCGGGGCAAATGTTTCGCTAGATTTAGCGGGGAAAATTTTCTGTTAGATTTAGCGGGGAAAATTTTCCGCTAAATTTAGCGGGGAAATTTTTCTGCTAAATTTAGCGGAGAAATTTTCCCGCTAGATTTAGCGGGGTAATTTTTCCGCTAAATTTAGTGGGGAAGTTTCTCCGCCCCCCCCCCCCCCCCCCCTCGAGGTCACGTGACCCCCAGGCCACGTGGGTCACGTGACTTCCCCGGCCCCGCCCCCCCCGTGCCTTCCCCTCCTCCTCAAGAGCTGCGCTCTAATTCGGCGTTACAGGGGGTTTAAACGGCTTTCATTTTTTTTTTACTTTTTCTTAGCTTAGCGGATTGTGCGTCTTAGTGGCAATTGAACACAATTAGAATTCGTCACTTTATTGAAAATAATAGTACTTTTTTTTGTAATATTCTTGATGTTCATAGGGCATATTTACTAGTTCCTCAGAATTTAGTAATCACCCATTCGTGATATTAATGAGGCCGCAAGGATAAAATCAGAACATCGGGTAGACGTGTAAAAAAGACAACGATTTATTGACGGCTCGACAGTGCGCTGTCGGTAGTTCTGTCAGATAAAAGAGGTTTGTTTTTTGCGAGCTAATATGGATAGAGGTGTGTGAACCGTTTCAGCTCCGTCGATTGTGTGGTGCCTGATAGATAACTAGGTGTTTGTTGATGCAATCAGTGTAGGCTACGCTGTTTTCTTTCTGTTATTTTCACTAATAAATCTTTAGGAGCGAGAACAACTTCGTCCCGTCGTGTTTGTAGTCTTCACCCCGTCTTCGTTGTTTGAGCGGTTTTCATCACGTATAACGTTTACCAACTCGCCCGATTCGCTACCTTAAAGAAGACTAGTTCTTATATAGCTCACGATTAACTACGATGAAAGTGTGCAGCTCTGAAGGTCATGCCTGGCTCGCCGTTGAAGGACACTATCAAACAAAGGCAACGTGTGAAAACACCAGCACGAACGGCTAGAAAACGTGCATGTCCGTGTAAGAAAGAAACCTCGAAATCGTACTGACCGTTCTATTCTGTTTTTAAAAGTTAACCAAAGCTTCAAATAGATTTTTAGGGCAACGCGTTGTTACGCATGCACTTTCAGGTTTGCGGAAAATACAGTTTTGCTTTTTATGTTCTAGGCAGACATTATTAAGTTTTCAAATTTTGTCCTATTCTTCAAGTTCATAAAGTTTTCAGTTAGGCTTTAATGGCCTAAAGAGTTAACCTCAGAAAACACTTGCCCGTAATTATCAATTTGGGAGCAATATACCCAATAAGCTTAACAAATATTACAAAGGAGAACATTTTATGTTTTACAAGGTTGACGAATTTTAATAATCAGTGATATAATGTTATGCATGATCCAACAGCCAGCATATGAAAAGGTGAAGACGAAAAAAAAAATCGGTGAGCTCTTCTCCGCATACGCTGAATGGCCGGTAAGCTTTTCTCCGCATGCGCCGGTTTTGCGGGGAGCTTTTCGCCGGTGAGCTTTTCTCCGGGATTCACTTTTGCGTTACTTTTTAAATTATGAATTAACACGTTTTATTGTTTTGATGTTACAGGCATGCATAGACGCTATATTTCAAGAAGCATTATGTTCATGAAGAAAGTGAACGTAATAACTTTATCTTTTTCACGGTTTTACCAAAGTACTCACGAGTAAAAATGCAAAGAAAAACGCACAAGAAAAATAATAATTTAACTTCGCATCATAAAACACGGAAAAAAAAAATAACTGTAACTTTTTAAGTCTTGGGAAGAATATGTAACAAATCTACGCTGCCCTTTACACTAAACAACAAAAAGTATATTCTTACACCCCTTGTCACATATATGACACCCCAAAACTTCAGTTGGACGTACAGCGCACTGACGTTGAACCGACGCTACCAAATTTCACGAGCGGCTTGGTAGCCGGGTTGTACAACTTAATAGAATAGCGAATGTAAGTGTAACTGTCTGGAAAAAAAAGTTATTGTGGTTTTCTTGGCCCTATTGCGAAACCTGCATGTTTTTTTTGTAGTCTTCAATACATACTTTAGTTGTTTAATAAGTTGCATTGCACCATCATCAAGCATCCGGTAAAAGTTGGGGCCGTCGGTTCGACGTCTGTGCGCTGTACGTCGAACTGAAGTTTTGGGGTGTCGTATACTGTAAACGACTCAATTTTCGCGAGGACCTAATTTTCGCGAATTTCGCGAATCGCCTACAATTCGCGAAAAATACGTCCCGCGAACCATTCGGGCAATATGTGAATGCTACGGAAGCTACACTCGATTCGCGAAAATTAGAACCCGCGAATAATTTCAGATTTTCAGCTTTGGCCCGATTTGCGAAACTTTGAGCCCGCGAAAATTAAGTCGTTTACAGTATGTGACAAGGGGTGTAATTGCTACACCTCTTTTATTTTTAGAATGATTTGAAATAAGTAACGGAAGTAGGTTACCCGTTACTGTTTCGAAGATGTGACGAGTGCGTTACACGTTACTGGTGGTAACACCGTTCCTTGTGACGCGTTACCGCCAACACTTCTCTTTCCTACGTGATTTCGGCCTCCAATATACTACAGCTTTGATGGACTGAAGGAGGAGGTAACTACACTAAATAATTAGATACATTTTTTTTAAATCGTGTGTTTTCCTTCCGACCTAATACTGCACTGTAGGGAATGATCGAGTTTATAAAAATATGTACTTAAGTCATAACAGGCTTCGTATCAATCAACAATCGGTGGCAATTTTGACGTTCTATGTATAATCGTGAAAGATATTGGAAAAATTTATATTTATTGCATTAAAATACCATATTAATTTCCATCTATTGTTACAGTGAAACGCGGTTTGTAAATCCCAATTTTTTTGTTTTTGTTCTACCTTGAATTTGGCCAATGCTTATTTGCCATTAATAAAAAAATTATAATGGCAAAGTAATAATTGAGTTATGTTTAACAGCGTTGAGATTAATTACACTTAAGCTATTCACGTTTGTAGATTTCTCGGCTTAAATTGGCAAGACGCAAAGGTTTCCAGCAGGTGTTAACTTACAACGTTTGAGTCGCACACATTTTCCGGAATTAAAATTTCTGTAGAACTTCTTTGTGCAAAAGCAGCCGCTCCTGCATATTTGGTCAGTGCAGTTCGGATATGGGTCTTTCGTATCGCAGGTGTTTTCCTCACAGCCGCGGTAAGCACACTGCACATATTCTTCATTTCTACGGCAATGCGCTGCGCAAGTGAAAAAAAAAAGCACAAAAATGTCGTTATGAATTCCTACAAAAAAAATTATCATTTATTGAATAACATTATTAGAACTTATAAAATCCACACATTAAACGAATAAGACTTATAACATTTTTGTAATATTGTAAATAATTTCTTATGTTAATTTACACATTTACCTAGTTTCCTTTTTTTTTCGCTCAAGATTTAATATTTATGTTTAAAATCGAATTGCGCAAAACAAAGTGATCGTCACGGCGCTCCTCTCCCGTGTGCGTTTGATAGCACCGCTTAACCAATCACGCACAAGAAAAAAGAAAAAAGAGCAGGATCATTTCGCTTTTACTGTGCGTTATTGATTTAGCCGGTTTTAACAAACTCACAAAGGCAGTGAGCACTCTTTGAATTTGGCGTTCTTGTATTTAGATAGAAGGCTCCGCACTCTAATACAATTTTTTGAGTTTTAGCTTCCCAGCATAACACGAACACAGAGATCGTGCGGATGCACTTTTGACTCTGCTCGATGGGCTCGGTCGGATCGTAGCGTTGGCTCGGGTCGGACTTGATGAGAAACGATGCACATAATTAAATAAAGACTTTTTTCTCAACTCAGCTCGAACGGTTCAAATGTGCAAGAACGGAGATGGGATCAAACCACTTACGCCGAACGCACCGTTCCTGACACTGGGACATGGATAGAAACTTGTTGTCGTTACCTCCACATCCGCTGTACACAAAACGGAGACACCCGCGAGCCGTTGCGTTAAAGTAGAATCTCTTCTTTTTTTTACGGCACGTCCCGGCATCGGGTACGAGGTTGCAGATGTTGCCAGTCGCTGGAGTGTAGAAAAAGGGGTTCAAGAATAGAAAGGGATGAAAACATCAACTTGATTTCGTTTCATGTAAGTCCAAATTGGTCGAATCTTGCCGAAAGTTCGAAGGTACGTCGAACCGGTCGAACCTCTAGGTGCGATGTCAAATCTCGGATTCAAAAAAATATTGCGACATGATCCCAGACTTGTACGTAGTTCTACTACTCTACTAAGTTTCTGTAGTTTAACTATTTTACGAGTAGTTTAGTAACTTTAAATTATATATGTATTTCGGTAATTAGTAGTTTAATTACTCGTTTCCAGTGACTTATACTCAAATTACAAATTACTTTCCAATTTTAGTGGTAGGTTCGCTTATCGACAAACATTCCCGCACAAAAAGAGACAAGATGTTGGAAGATCAGCTCATAATTGCAAAGAGGGGGAAGCAGGTGGCGTAGGAAAAAAAGAGGAGGGGGGGGATTTGGAGGGTTCGAAACCCCCTCTAATGTTTCACAAGTCCCCCACTGCAACAGCCCTGCAACGAGGCGCGGGAGCGGACAGACACGTCGCAAATGAGGCCGAGTAACTGCAGGATCAGCCCCGAAGACTGGCCTCAAAGAGGCTTGACGCATTTGAGGAAAGGGCTTGTCTCTGCTTCTCCGCAACGTAACAACTCTTGCCCACTACAGGAGGTGTACACACTGCACCCTCGTTCGAAGGAGGCAACAAAGTACAGCACCCGCTCTTAAGCTCGTCTGGTGCTCCCATAGTTTGTGCTGTACTCGAAGAATCGCGGGCTAAAGAGCAACGCATAGGTGACCTCTTTGCGTTGCCTTTCCTCTCAAAACTCAGAATATGCAGGTCCTCCAAGATTCGAAGGTCGTTCGAGAAACCATCGTAATTCCCCCAATGTTTTTTTACATAAAAAATAATAATCAAGAATTGTTGGGAAGTACTTTAGTAGATGGTACTTAAGGTTCTACTTCATGTAGGTTTAGAAAACTTTTACTTTACTTGAAGTACATTCTCTGATCAAGCACTTGTAATTTACTAAAGCGTTTTGTTTTTGGTACTTTCCGGAGAAAGATCAACTCCCCGACTTCAATGTACATTTCCCAAATTCGAAAAAAAAAATGCCGTATCGTCATATGAAAAGGCGCCATCGCCTTTCGAGACGTCATTTTGTAAATTCTCCGAGTCTAGTAATGGCAGCTATAAGACCGATACAAATAAGTGCCTTATAAGTTGATTCTGTTAAATAGTTCGTCAGCAAGAATAAAATGACAACCACGTGGCGACTTGACTGTATCCAATATTTGCCGCCATTTTCAAATAAAGCGAATGCACCTCCGATTACCCCTGAAGCAATGTATACCAGTTTAAAAAAAAACACTCTACAGGGAATGAAAGGTCATCATAAAAGATTGTGTTAAAAAGTACTTGTACTTTACTTTAAAAGTACATTGTATTTATAGTACTTTATTTGAAGTACGTCGCACCCGGTGTACTTAGTGCTTTACTTGAAGTACTTAACCTCTCACATACTTTGTATTTTACTTCAAGTGGTTTTTAGATGTACATTACGCAACGCTGTAAACAAGAAAACACTGTCTGAAAAATCAAGGTGAGGCAGTGCTAAATCTCAAAGCAGAAATAATACATCCGCAGTAAATCATTGACCAAAAACAAAAAAAAGTACAAAACAATTAAGCACACAGGAGCAGAACCAGCTATTAAAGCATTTATGTGAAAACACAAGCCGCTTTATATTTGGTTAGCAGAATTTCGCTAACGAATAAGGGCCTATGTTCTTTTTCGTTACCATAAAAATTATAAATGTAACTTGAAAAGTAATTTGCTACTTCTTACTGTAGTTAGTAATTTACTCAATTACTTTCCGTTAGAGTAATTTCTACTCTACTAAAATTTATTTTGAGGCGAATACTCAATAACTTAGCTTAATTAAGCCTCAATGCTCCCCATTTTATTGGATAATCGTAAAGTTAAGTGGCGACTCGAGTGCAGGGACGGATTAATTGACAAGGCCTGGGGGGTTCTGCAGAGAAACCTGTCCTTACGGACGGATTCAACTCAATTAATTTCCATTCGGTTTATCATAAGTTAGTTGCTCATGCATTTTATTGACACAGGGCATGAACCCATAGCCAGTTGGCTAATTTGGGTCCATTAAAATAAGGCATCTGAAGCGTAGAATGAGCTATACAGGTTATTAAGAAACTAGACGGATATGCTACAAAAAATACATATAACAAGATTATTATAATGATAAAAGCATAGTAATTTACTTAAACCAAGAGGATGGTTATCAGGGTGAATATGATTTCAGAAACCAAAAGCTAGTGTTTTAGAGCTTGGCTAAAATTATGTGAACATCAAAGATCGTTATGCAGGGAGTTACATATTCTTGTGCCGCAGAATTGTATTAAGCTTTCCCCGGATGTGACGAGGCGGAAAATGCGTTATCCAGATCTGTTTCGTTGACATATTTTTATTCTAAAAACATCTAAAAACGTTCTTAAAGAAAGCTGGTGTATGTCGTAGGGGGGTTTACGGGGGAGGAGGAGGGCTGTCTTTTACACCCATCCCCTCCCTCCTTCAATCTAGCCCAGAGCAGGCGTGCGATAAGCTTTCACTGGGTGAGGACACAGGAGATTGCTTTTTCTTTTAATAAAAAAATCATATTTGAATTAAAACAAAAATAAACACGCTTACGTCCAGCGCAAAAGTTGTCGCAATCCTTCTTGGAGTCAAAGGTATTCCCGTTTCCGCGGCATCCACCATAGTTGAACGGCTGACATGATTTCACACTGCTGTTGTAGTAGTATCTGACTTCTTCAGAACGGCACGGACCGTGTTCAGGCACTTCCTTACATGCCTCCACGGGTTCTATAGTGTAAAAACAAACACAATCATTACAGCGTGCAATCGTTTGGATACCGGTTGAATAATGTAATTATATTCCACTAACATCTTATCTTTCTAGCTTCGCAAGCAATGTTTTGTGACTTTTGTGACTTTGTGACTTTTTGTGATAAAATTGCAAAACCGCCAAAAGTAGTTTTACCAATTTCTCGTGCATGTGACTTTTTGCCGCAGTAATTAAGGTAATTCTGTGCACTTTCGTCCTCTATGCCCATATTCAAAATTTGTTGTAGAGTATTCCTTATGGAAACATTCAAGACAATTAACATAAATTTGTCGTATTTCTCCGAGAAAGTGGGAAGAATTCATAGACGGACAGAAGCGCTAGACACATTCATAACACCTTTTTTATGTATAAAAGTACATCAAAAGAAGACGACGACAAACGTGTGCGGGCTAAAGCCCCTCTATCCTGGGAAAAGTGGCGCCATTCATTGTTATGAAAATGCTCGAGCCACGTGCCGCGCGCCACTTCTGAGAAGAACATGGCGTCTGAAATCTAGCCCAGTGCTGCGCTCTGCCGCCATGATCTTCTCAAGGACTGCACGTTGCACGTGCCTCGTGCATCGCCACACTTTGCGCTACTTTTAAAACATGAAGGGGCTTTAATACGGAATTAATTTTTTTTTGCTTTCATTTTTTTAATATGCACGTCCACATACTGACCCAAGTAGTTATATTTATCGCATATTCTAGAAATAAATGATAGCCAGAAGCCTTCGTAGTTTGAGGAGACTGACAACAACGTAAAGTTAGTTAGATGCACGTACTAAGCCTCGCTCAAAAATATTGATTAGTATTTGAGAAGTGTGACTTGTAAGCAACACATTTTTTTCAACTTTTCGTAGCCTCTTGTGCCTTAAAATGCTAAATACCTCCCTATTGAAGTATATATATATATATATTGTTCAATAACTATATACTGTTTAATATATTGTTCCATATTCTGTTCAATATAAATTGTTCAGTTCGTGACTTATATAAATTAAATAATAAGTATCTACAGCGTGTTTAAGTTCTTAAATGATCCGCTATGTTCTCGTATGTTTATTGAATACAGTAATATTTGTTTACGTGTTTACTGATAGCTTGGCTAGAGAGGCGCCTGACAGAGGTCGTTTATGCTTGCACTCCTAAATGTTTTGTACTTTGACATCTATCTATAGGTTTTCGTTGTTTGTTTAGTGTTTCCCATATGATATTATTAGGGCTGGGCAATTCATCGATTAACCTACCGAGTAATTGAGTCATGCTTTAATCGCGATTAAAATTTGTAACCAGTTAATCGGTAAAATGTTTACGAAACAAAAGAAAGTAAAACGTCAAACGCTTTCACCACGCAGACGTTGACGAGAACGCTTGTATGAAGGGCAAACATTAGGTCAAATTTTAGAATACAGTAACTGTAGTGGCGAGATTTGTAACTCCAGCCAAGTGCAGACGGTTAGGTCGCTCTTGCCGGAGAATATCGCCGATGAAGAAATAATTTGTGTCTCTGTGAGTGTCTTTGGACTGTTCTTCAATACATCTAGGTTGGTTGATAATCCAAGTTTTATATTGCGCCGTTTATTACAATTTGGCAAATTTGTGTTAGAAAACAATTTATAGACTTGCTACGTGGGCAGAGCTGCAAGTAAAAAATAGTTACATTATATCTTGTAAAATATTGCCCAATAATATTAGAGGGATTGTCCGGTGATATTCGGAAGTCACTAAAGTTTTGCGCTGATCACGTAGAGAGAACATAAATATAGTCATGTGTGATACTTAGATTATTTCAAGACGCCCCAACACTCGTCAAATCCATTATGGACATCAATACGAAACTTAACGCCAAATTTCGCAAGTATGCATGGCTGGTGATGTCGTGACGTCACATTGGTTATCTTAATGTCAGGGTCACGGGCGTTGACTTATTCCCGGTTTTGATCAACAAGGTTGATGGTGCGTACAAAGGTCATCCTCGAAGAACTAAGCTACCCTCAATATCGCAAATCTTGTCTTTCTTAAAACGAAGGTATTTTACTGAGACAGCAGTCAAAAGCTGAGGTGGCTTTCCTTGCCTAATGCTACGTCAGAGCTTTCACTGCTGTCAACAAAAACGCCATGCGTTTTGGAGGAGCAATCTGAGCAGTTGGGCTCTGTTTAAAATTTAATTACTTGTGCGGATGAGGATAAAATATGCGAATATTGTGCGAATGATATTCATAAAAGTAATGCAAATATAATTTAATTGTTCTCTAAAGGACGACATTTCACAGGACAATTCTTTTAAATGCAAAAAAAGATCTATTTCCAACTGATTCAACAAATGTACATTGTATTCTATTAGGCACCCAAAATCATTCTCTCGGATGCTTTGAAATTTGGCGCGCTTAAACGTTTTAATTGACAGAGTGGCTGTTTTCAAATTAATTAGGAACTCACGTTGAAAGAGTGCTAGTACCAGAACTGCTAGCCAGCGTCTCATGCCAGCTGAAGTCGCCATGTATACTGCAAACGCTATTTGCCGCAAGTGTTATCAACTCAAACAATTATATTTTTTTTCAAAAATATTTTGTCTTCGTTTGAGCGGTTGCTGTCGAGGGGATTCATTGTTCCTTGGTTTTATTACGAAGGAGAAAGTCCGACGACAAGGAATACACGCGAAGAAAATAAACAAAACACACAATAAGCCGTTCTTTGAGTCTCTCTTTGAATGTTGGAAAAACCTGTAACATTTGGGTAAGTGGAGAACAGACAGGAATATCTACGCAACCGCTTTCTCGCAGCTGTTTTTTTTTTTCTATTTTTTTAAAGATTATTAGTTGACTATGAGACAACAAATATTTCAGAACAATTGACTGGAGGGAGGTTTGAGCGAAGTGTCAAGTTCGCGGGAAACGGCGTTCTGTTGTTATTTGAAGGGGGATGAATCCTAGTCGCTTTAACACGCAACGTATAGCGAGTATGACTTTCTAGAAATATCGTTCCACGTTCAACGCAGTGGTATGTACCTAAAACAGTCCCTGTTTAGACGTATGCGTTTTTGTGCCTTCATTAGCAGAGACCAATTGACGTGATACCGAAAGCTCGGTTACACGTCGCCTTCTCCAGATAAGCCTCTGTCAGATTGCGGGCACTTCCGCCGGGATTCAAACCCGCCACCTGATGATCTGTAGGCCGGCGCCTTTCATAAATCAAATATAAAGCAGGAAAAAAAACAAGGAGGGGGGGGGGTGCGGGGTTCGATGGTCAGCCATGGCCGGGCTAGATAACCCAATGATGTGGACGTACACCAGTACCACTTGACTATGCGCACTGCGCGTCACCTCGTCCCTTCCGAAGCTCACAGGGCTCCGAAAGCTCACAGTGTTTGCTGCGGTCCATTGGAAGGTGAAACGAAGTGTAGAGAGAGCTAAGATGACAAAGAAAAACGTTCTGTAGCACGGCAATGCTTGAGCTTCTGCGCACTCAGCAGGTCGCAGAGTTGGAGAGAATACAAGAGGAATGGCCCATAAACATGTCAAGTGGAGTTACAGCTGCGGACGTTTCGTGCGCCTGGTGTCCCCATGAAGATCGTTATCGGGGTGTGCTCACCGTCTGGACAGACGCCGCCAACAGAAGGATGAAGGACCAAACGGGAGTACGCACATAAGAAAGACACTGCGGAAACATTTCGACGGAGAGGCGGATGCACGAGCACACCAAAATAAGAGGGCGGTATGCCGAGTTTGTCGAAAGTAAACGACATCAAGTGTCGCTGGAAGCAGATCTGCGAAAAAAACAAAAAACGAAGTTGTTTCTCGGTCAGTTTCAACAAATTCCAATTCGGGGCTGGAGTCTGGGATTCGCCACTTAGGACTGTTGATGGCGGAGGACTGCGGCGTTCTCAGAAACGGATGTGCGCTTGAAATTGGTCAAACAGGTGGCTTTTTTTTATTTGTATGTTTTGTGGAATACAAGGAGAGACATCTAGCTTTTTTAAGTGTTTTCTTATTTACGCGGGTACGTACGACAGCTACGCAATTTTTTTTTTCTCCAATACCAGTTTCAGAGAAATTGCGTCAATTTTATCTCATTGCTTTTGGTTGTTTCTCCAGTTGTTTCTGTAAGGGGGGGGGGGGGGGGGGGGGGACGTCTTGCTTGGAGGACAAGTGCCTTTTTTGCATACCCTGCTAACGTCCATTCGAGTATGGAGTTCTGTCCCGCGTCTGGTTCTAGTCGGCACTCGACCTAAAGACCGCTCCGTCCTAGCAGAACCCGGTCTCGGCGAGTCTGCTCCCTCAGTTTCTTTCTTTCATTTGCTCTACTATGGTCATTCGATGCGGAGGCAAAAGGGGCAAAATCTGCGAATGAATTTGAGGCGATTCGAAAGCGTTGCACATACACAAATGCTAACAAACAGGCTCCCACAGATACATGAGACAAAGCGTTAAAAGAAACAGATGTCCATCAACGTAAATTTAGCTTACGCGATCACACTGGAGCGTTGCTTTCTCATATATCAAGTCCCTCATTATTTGGAATTCATTTGTAGTCGTAATTAGTAGTCGAAGACCGCTGGCATGGAGTAGGGGTCAAATAAAACAACAACAACAACGAAGTAATAACCGACTGAAGGGAGGAGTGTGGTGCCACTTTTAATCTTTGTTTGCTGGTTTTCGGGGTTGGTTTTGTGTGCTGCGGCGAGCGACGCGGCTTATGTTTTATACCGGGCCACAGTTTTGTGGCGTTTCCCTTGCAGATGGAAGGGTAGGAGTGCTGACTCGCGAATGTTGGCGACTTGGGAAGTGAGGAGGCCGCCAAAATACCTTGTATGTCCGAGCTATCCTCGTTTTTGCCTTTTGTTCCCAGATCAGAGGTTTTTCCAGTGGCTAACGCGCTTTTCGGAGGCGGCTGCATCGCTCAGTCCGCCATTTGTAGTAGTTGTCGTTTTCTGTGCATTCGCGATAATTGTTGTTTCTGGACTCGCACGGGGAAATGAATCCGCACGTGTGTGTGGTTGTCGGAAATGTAATAGGTGTAACCATTTGGGTTGGTACCGGGTAGCTTTTTTTCAGTGAAAATGGCTAACCTAAAAGGCGGGGTCAGCATGGATTTTGTAACAAAGAAGGGTGTGGAGCCCCGGAACTGGCCGGGTTGCTGCTAGAGACATGTTTCCTCGCGGTACGTGAGTCTTGGGATTTCTTTTTTCTGTTGAAGCTTCTGTCTTGCCTGTAGAGTTTGCCTCGTTTCTGCGTGTGCTGGTAGGAACGTGGGTGTGGTGTGTGGCTGTGACTCCTCTCCGAGCGTCGGACGAACATTTTAAACGCCGAGATGACCACCCCCTCAGGCCGACGACTCCAAGTTTCTGGCAGGGATAAGACTCTGACTCTACCGGCAATTCACTGATTGCTCCTTGGGCCGCTCGGCTTCAGCCTCTCGCACTGTAGTGCGAAGTGGGAAACTTTTGAGCTTTTTAGAGCAGTGCTAATTTCTGCCGCTGTTGAGTATTTTGGGGTGATCCCGTGTGGTGTAGCGGTAGCGTCGCACCCAATCGTTTGTTTTCCTTGTTTTGGTCAGCGCCAAATTTGCTGTCCCTCTTTTTTTTTTTTATGGGCGTTGCATCTTGTGGGCGTTAATCTCTGGCGGGCATGAAATCCATAGCTTTGCTTTCGGAGTGTGTTTCTGCTGGCGTTGGGTTTGCCGTGCGCGGCTGAGTTTACTCTACTACTAAATTAATTTTTGTTTGTTATCTTCTTGCGTCCTTGCCTCTCTTCGTTCATTTGTTTTTACAGCTAGCGTGGCTCGATCGCTAGTCACGGGTCCAACCTAGCTCTTCTGTCATTTTTAACTAAATTTCTGGTTTAACTCAAAGTTGATTACTACTTTTTTTTTTTATTTGACACCTACTCTGCGGCAATCACATGCAGAGTGTACACCATTTTGTACACTTGTAGTATAAAATATTTTCGTTTGCACTGCCTCCGAAACCGTTTACGCTCAGTTTATATCGAACAAGCTGAACTTACATTTTGTTTACGCCGTCTTTATGACGAAACTGAAATCCCGAGAGCTCTTGTGACAACAGCTTTTAGATGCGGAGCATCTCTTGCTCGGGTCTATGTCCCGCGTCCGCGATGTAGTCGGCACTCGAACTTTGCTTCCGGCCATTTTTCTTTTTCTCTTCTTGGACCACCCGGAACTGCACTACTCAACCGTTATATCGTATGGCCCTTGGCAAGGGTCGAATGGCACCGACAGTCAACCGACATGTCCTTCAAGCGACAAAGTTCGTTGAGTTCCTTCTTCCTGCCAAGCTTTAAGCAACCTGTTGTTGAGGACGATGTCACCAGATGCACTGATAAGATGAGAGTTTTGTCACTAAATTAGGTTTGGTTTGGGTTGTTGTTTGTTCTTCATTTTGAATGGTTTTTGCTTGGATTATGCATACCGTTACTTTGGTCCCGTCTTGACTCCGTGTTTGTCGGGTTCGACCATTGCAAAGAAGGATGACTGTTGCAATCAGCTGGCTAATTAAAAAATTCTGTTCATTCGTTTCTAGTTAAGGGTTTTATGGGTCATGTTGAAATTTCGGATTTGAAGACAATAATTATTAGATGCTAAATTATCTTGTGAATCATAAGCAAATGAAGTATCGATCGATCCATTTTCCCGTTTATGTCGCCTGATTATGGCCCCGCAATTCCTGTTCAAAGAAGTTGCGTAGGCGAGTGGAGTACTTGCGGGCAACGTTACTATATCAACTCAGTTGTGGAACTTTCCATAGACGCCGTACATTGGAGGGAGTCCGAAACCGTGTCCGATTCTTTTGCGGCGAGGTGGCGCTGCCGGCGCATTAATCCGCGCATTTTCGTCTGCTACTGCTCCGTGGCTGCCAACCGCTGCAACTGTTTGCGAGTCCCAACCTGACTCCTCGGCGACCAGCATGGTTTACGGTTGGTTTTCGCCCTTTCGCCAGTAAAATTGCAACTTGAGCATTATAAGCGGTAGGACCATGATGGCACACGCTTTGTATTATTTCAAAACGCCGCCGCCTTAGCTGTGCTGACAGCGCGAAGCGTTTCGAACAACCCAAATTCGTCGGCGCCACAATCCGGCGGCTACAATCAGGGCAAGTTTGTACATACTGTAATAGTAGATGTGCCGTCTTACCAAGGCAATTCAATTGCTGGCCGTGATCGCAGCACACCAATACGAGCGTAAGTATCCGAAAGCTTCGATTGCGTTTTGAGCATTGCTTTCGTTCTGTCGCCGTTATTATCTTGGGCACGCTGATTTGATGGACGAGCTAAGTTCAGCACGCCTGATTCTCTGCCTACATGGAGCTTTTTCCGAGGCGTCAAATGCACGCGGACGTTCCCGTCGCGGCGGTTGCAGACGACCGAAGGAACGTTCGCGCGCGCGCGATCATTATTTTGCGCTGACAGCAGACGACACTTGGAATGTGGTTCAGAGTCAACAGGAACACAAATTCAATGTTTTATTGGTTAAAACAAATATCGGAATTTCTCATATGTGACTACCAACTACAGCAGAAACAATTTGAAAGTCGTCTGCTACTGTCAGAAAAAGCGCCACGAACATCCGTAAGCTCACTCAGTAGGCCAGATGCAACAGCCACAAGCGCGCCGTCAATGATGATGATAGCGAGTATTAATGCGGAGCGCGCGCCCTCTAACAGGCGACACGCAAAGGGACTCCCTCTGGAGCGGAGTTCCAGAACTGAGTTGTTCTAGTAACGTTGCTTGCGGGCACTTCATAAATATCTGGGCATTACATGTGCCTTCGGTGGATGAGTCGTCGGCATTCTGCCGAGATAACAAGTTGCCCGTCTCGAGTACGTCACTCCTGTGCCCATCACAGCGGTCAACATTTGCGGCGCTCGTTCTCCATCCATTTTCAAAATGCACACGCACACACACACATACACACAAATACACGCACGCACGCACACTCGCGCACAAGCACACACACACACATAAACACACGTTTTGTAATATATTCGGCAGATATTTTATTGTTTAAGCACAAATATTATTTTCTAGAGAAATGCTTAAAATGTGGGATTTAATCACCTTTATTTATACAGGTAGTACACAAAAGTAAAGATTGCCAGGGGTGAAGCTGATTGCTCCGGCGTGCACGCAGCTCCCACCGTAGTCTCAGTTTAAGGGTGAATGGAGTATAGATTTCGACGCCTGAGTGGCTCATTGTTGGAGTTTGCGGCTTTTATGGAACGTCTCGGGCCTAACAATAGGTACCGATAATCTGTGTCCAAGGCCCGGCGACTTCGGTGAAATGTTGACGCTTCCTTTGAGATTCTGAAGCCAAAGTCGGTAAGCTCATAAGGAAGAAGTCGCCTGCTATCTGTTTTCTTTAGGTGTTGTTTCCGTCACCTTTTAATTTTTGCAGTGGCCGGGGGTTCTGTGGTCTCCTAAAAAAAAACAAGCACGGCGGTAACAAAAAAAAAAAAAAGAAGCGTTGCATTTTCATTTTGAGTTATTCAAACTTAATGCACATTGTTCCTGCGGACATCACAATTTTTAGATCTAATCGCTAAAAAAACAATTAATTGGTTAAAAATTGATCGCGATTAAAAAAATAATTGTTTAATCTGAAAGTTAATAGATCAGCTTCCCACCCCTACTTATAAGTGAATCCTGAACACGGTGAGGAGGAGTACCTGGTGTCATCGCGATGGCGTCCTCAGTCTGTTTTTTTTTTTCTTGCTGGAAGAAATATTGGGACTGACGGATCAAAAGGCATGCGAAATTGGTAACTAAGATATCCCCTCAGGTAGTTTCACCTTCAGGGTGCAGGAGTTACCGGAGAGGATTGATCTCTTGCGGTGGAAGAGAGGCCCACACTGACCGATTGTTCGGCCCGCCCAACCGACAGAAAATGGCCAAGCGGCCTTGCGAACACGTACCTCCTAAGGGGTCTTGTGCTCTTCCAGAAAAATCTCTTGATAAACCCCAGATAAGGTTTAGGATGATTCTGATTGTCAAGAGACTTTACACCAATGATGGTAACAAGCATTATGAAACTCACAGATAACTACGCTGATCCTTTCTCAGGCCGATAAGAAAATCCTGAGAGTTCTTCAGGACCTCTCAAGAATTGATAGTGGGTTCAACAGGCACATTTTATTTAAAATATAGGTTGAATATAGAGCTTCGTTGATGATTCTGGTAGTGGCAGAATGCTGGGGACACTACGTTGCTCCTAGTGGTTAGTGGTAGAATTCTCTCACACGATTCTGGATGACCTGACTCCTGATAGCTGGTGTTTCCATCGACTAGTTGCGGGCATCTGTGACATAGCCAGAATCGTGTTAATCTAAAAACGTCTAGGTTTTCTATCCCAGCATATATAAATATATATATATAAAAGAGAGATAAATATTTGTTATTTTGAGTAATTAGAAGAAAACTCAATATTAAAAGAACCTTTCATGAAATTTCTAGGTAACTAGCTACAGGTGCTTATTTTTGCGGAACATTTTACAGTGAACTCTTTTAATATTAACACCCAGTATATTAATATACTAACACCAAATAATTAAATTAAATTCATGTTGCGTTTCAGGGGAACATTTGTTTTAAGTGACAAAATCCAACGCAACATAAAAGCCAACGCAAGTCAAAAGAAAGGACACAGCTAGGAGATACAATTTCACAGGACCGAGCAGAAGACGCTGTGTTTGTGGTGATATTTTAAGGGAGGCGGATGTTTGGGATGTCTTATAAAAGATTGCGTTCAATGCTTAAAAAAAAAAATCCGAAGAGTGAAAATCGAAACTAAAGTAGTTTTTCTGTTTAAGAAATTCGGGTGGTGAAAGACTCAAACCGTGCACATATTTATTTAGAAATAAATACAGTAATTTCACTCAGACTATGAATGTATATTTTATCAAATCTTTTAGCCAGGATCTGGATACTGTTTTCGAACATGACGTGAGCAAAACAAAAATAAGAAAGCGTCCAACCCAACTGGGTTCTTGGTCTTTGCCCATAAATTTAAAGGGTTGCTGAGAAATTAAATAAATGAACCTGCAACTTTCAGTGTCATACAATACCGCGATAAAGGGCATTCCCCACGTCTCAGTGAAAGAACGAGTTGTTTTTCATCACTTTGGAAGTAATGGCTATAAATATCTGAGCTGCTGTCAGGTTCAGCTGATGCCTATCATTCATACCCTACTTCTCGCAATAACTGCGAGTTGGACATTCGTCTTCAGAATGTCCCGAACCTTTTTTCGCCTCGGTGCTCACAACCTTCCTCTGCTTCGGAATGTGAAGAGGCGGGGATGGCGGTGACCACAGAGGATGGGACAGTGACAGCTGGTCGGCGTGAGCCGTTCTACACCGAACACAAGAAAGGCGATCCCACAGGAGAAAGTCGTTGGTGCCAAGTTTGATGATGATAATCCCTGGAGAAGGAGGAAAATGGGGACAAAGGGGAAACACAAATCTCCGAACACCACTAGGCGACTGGTGCGCGACCGAAAAAATCCGCCTGGTCCTGGTATTGAACTCGAGGCCTCTCCGCTTCCAGTGTAGCGCTCTAGCAACTGAGCTAACCAGGAGTTGAGCAAATGTGTTTTATCAGCTGCCACAAGTCTAACACCAACAATGGTGAAAGGAATGCATTTTCAGGTTATGCTGATAACGCAGATAATGCAAAGATGCAAGCGAGTTGAACAAGAATGATGATTATAATCCCCTGGAGAAGGGCAAAAAGGGGGACATAGGACAAACACAAACCTCCAAATAGAACTAGGTGACTAGTGGCCGATCTAAAAAATTCGCCTGGTACTTGTATGGATCCAGGGACCTCTTCATTTCCCGTGGAGCGCTCTACTAACTGAGCTAACCAGGAGTTGGACGTCAGTAGAGAAAACGGGTTCTATCAGCTGCCACCAGTCTAACATCAACAAATGTGAACGGCCTGCAGTTTAAGGTTAATTAACGATGCAATTACTGCAAAGGGGCAAGCGAGATGGACAAGAATAATGATAATAATCCCTGAAAAAGGGGAGAAAGGGTGACAAAGGACAAACACAAATCTCCAAATTGCATCATTTTATTTGCCAACATATATCATTATCATTATAAGTGCCGGCATTAATCGCATCAATAAAAATGCGAATTTCTCCGCTTTTTCGGACTGGAACCTGGTCGACGATCAGCAAGCTTCGCTGTAAAACCCTTACTTTCAGCACTCAATATTTGCAGATTTCTTAAACCTAAATCGGCAACTTTCACCATAACTTGTAGCCGGTGCTAGTTTAAATTGCGACCCTGCTTTGCTTTGGCCTTTTTTGATAAGCCACGGTGAACTGAACGGTGGCGAGGAGAGTTTGCGTGAGTTCAGCTGCAAATGCATCAGCAATCGCTTTCGATGGCTCCGAGTCGTTCGGTGCACCTGCTGCTTCCCACGGGATAGAAGTTCTTGTCTATGGCGCCGAGTACCTCATTTCAGCACTTTCCAACATCCCCATGATAAAGCCGATTTCAGTTATAAGCCGGTCCCAATATTCGTGGCTTTCTCTGTACGTCCAAAGGAATTCTTAAAAGTGTCGCTCTAGTGCCCCATCGCTTGACCCATTGGGCGATATGGCAATGTGTTACGATCTCCGACGAGCCTATCTTTGTCAGGTTTAGCTGAAGCCTGTCATTTATTTCCTAGTTCTTCTAACCTCACCACGAGCGCGAGGGGAACATTTGTTGTCAGAATGTCCCGAGCCGTCCGCCACCTCGGTCTTTGCGGCACAATTAACTAGAAACATAGGTATTTGGTGAACATGAGAAACGTATACAAGGTATTCTTTTGTTTTGGTAACAAGCTGTTCCTTGCATACAATCTTAGTAACTTGCACCTGCTACAAGTGACCCATCTACTGTAACCATTCTATGCTATTCAACAAAATTATAAAGTGCTCATACCTACAGAGGAGGTCTCTAGAAATGAAATGGTGCTGTACCAGTTGACTGTGCTGGCGATATTTTTCAACGCTGACCTTTAAATCTAAAAAAAGTTTAAAACTTCAGTCAAAATGCAGCTGGTATGATGGGTCTCTGGCTCGTAAAGAAAAATGGAATAATGCTAGCGGACCTAGCAGAAGGAATCTGTCTCGTAAAAGAACGAACAAACATTTCATATTTTTTTCTGATTGTTTTGTAGTCTGAAAACATTGCGAAAAGAGCCTAAATATTTTGTTATGCAATCACAATTTTAGTATAGTAGATCCTACCTAGGAATTGTTTCTGAAAAAAAAAAAAGTGAAAGAAAGTGTAATCTATTATTTTATTACACCGTACCAGGAGCGCTCTCATTCATTGGCATTGCATGAGAGTACAGTTGGCACTAAAATAGGTTAACACAAAATGTTGGATAGTTGGCCCGACAAAGGAGCGACACCAGCTGCTTCTGTAGCGCAAACAAAGCGGGAACGGGATAGCCTAGTGAGTGCCATCTTAACAGCACAAGATACGTCGGCAGAGAGCAGCTGTTCTCATAGCGCACTTGCTGAAGACCGCTATTCTGCTTGATGCTATTGCCGGCCATGCACGTCGAGCAGGTCGTTTTTATTTTTTTTTTTGCTTTTTTGCTTAAATGAGCAATATTATTTATTGATTTTTTTACAGTCAATCATGATTTTTAATACGCTGAACTCGAAATGCTGATCGACGACAGTATCGATGTAAAAATAAATAGTTTTTTGCAAACATAACTGTGTGCCAAAGCACTTCCAAGATGAAGAGTTGGGAACTATCCAACTACCCTAGCTGTCGGTGTATTCGGTTTCGTGAGAACATAGCGGCGAGTTCACCATCCCAGCTGTCGATCACTTGTGTTAATTTTTTTATCGCCAACTGTAGAATCGTAACACGGTTGTGTCGGAATGTTTGCGCAATAAGCGTAGCCATTGAATACAGTACTTTTTTATGCACCTTCAAACTGAAATTTTGCAGGTTTCTTTTCAGTGACCCACAGGACATTTTATCTTGCCTATGCGACACTTCGTCTTTCATTCTGTGGCAAGCTCTTCTATGATTTTTTTCTTTAATTATGCGCCTTGGAAGTGGGTGCATTTCGGTCTTCTGCGCATGGGAAAGGAGGTGTGAAGGTGGGAGAGGAGGTTATACTAAGCTCCGCCTCCTCGGGAAAGGGGGGGTTTCGCGCAAGTAGGCATCTCGGCGGCGGCAATGGCGGACGTGCTGTAGCAGCTGTGGCTGTAGTCGTGAGTCCTTCGCGTGGTTGGTGGTTAAAAAAAAAAAAGAGAAAAAAACCGTTCCCCTTCTGTCCTGTGTGATTTAGAGGTCGGCTCCGATCAGGCGCTGTTCAAGGGGCAGTGTTACCAGGGGAAATGAAAACGCGCTGCGTCTTCGGATGTGGTGGGCACATTCACGACGGTGTGTCACATTTTAAATTTCTGGGAGGATTGAAAGATTGAGAGCTCTTTCGTGATTCGGTGGATGGTGGTGTATGTCCGTTCTTAACTGGTGGAGCGATTTGTCTGGTTAATTCCGATAACGAACGAGACTCTAGCCTATTAAAAAGGTGCGTGGTTCTCTGCACCTTGCACCCTTGGGACAAGTGGCTCCTAGCCGCACGAAACAGAGCAATAACAGGTTTGTGATGCCCTTAGATGTCCGAGGCCGCACACGCGCTACACTGAAGAAAGCAGCGTGTTTTTATCTCTGTCTGTTAAAACAGTAAGCTTCGAAAAAAAGTAACTTGAGCAAATACAGAGGGCTAATTGAAGTCCATCGGATTACCCCCGAGCAAGTGTTCGTCTGTTTAAATAACAGGACATAGAAAAAAAAAGTTGCCATTAAATTTCGCCAAAAATAAGAACAATAATTACATCTTGGTGTCAACCAGTTTAAGACATAATTTCCGCGATACGCTCGACACCACATACGAAAGGAGGGAACTTGCGAACGCTAACCACCCTCGTTCTCGCTTGTTGGCAAACAAACCTCGGCGCGTCGGCCACCTCGCCCGCGAGTCCTTTGGCTTCGCTCCTTGATACGTGTCTGCTAGTTGTTAGACAAAAACACATCGTACCGCTCGAGTTATTTCGTCTGTCCTCTCTGAAAGACGAAGTCGAGCTCGCTTGTAAAGGTAAGACAGCTGTTGAATAGCAGACGACGTTGCAAATGAGCAGACGACGCTCAGATAGGGGGTCTCGGCGTTCTGACGTCACCGCAACCCCTTTGCAAGCAGCAGACGTACTTGCCCTCCGCATAGGAATAGATATGCCTTCGTACTGAGCGCGACTTGTCCGCTTTCACTGATGTTTCGCGACATGGATAGATACTATAAAAAACGTGTCGGGAACATAACTTCCTACGAGATAAATCAGTGAAAGTAAAGTGTAGGCTCAGCTTCCTCAACTGCCCGGTGTAAATTAATTATTTATCTCATGATAAAATAGCTAAGCGCAGTTTTCTCTCCAGTTGAAACAGTTCTTAATTGGAATACGACACTACAGCTGCTTGTGGGAGATTTCGGTGTTTTGAACGTCAAGTGCTTAGAGATCTTGTGATGTTTAACTGTTTGTTGTGGTTGATATCAAGAACATTTATTTTTACAGGTACAAGTAGATATAATGTAATCAAGGTAATTAGGCAAGTCCACCTTGCCGGCATTGAGATTCCTGTGAATAGAACCGCCCATGAAAATATGAATGATGTCTGCTTGTGTGTCTGGAAAATAATTTCCGGGTCACAAAGGGCGATTTCTTATTCTTCTAAATGAAAACGGCAATGAAACAATATATTTTGAAATATAACCTTGGTGAAAGTGAGAAACGAACATAGATGTACGAAAAGAACACACATGAGGAGGCAATCCAGCTTTGCAAGTTTTAATTAGCGCCGTTGTTTACAATAAATCTAATCGAAACACTAAGCATGTATGCGAAGGAGCGAAGATGACTAAAAAAAAACATACATTTTTTAATTTATTAGAGAAGCGCTATCTGCTTGTTTAGAACGCTCTACATATAAGTAACTTACCTTACGTCGTAAAGTTTTAAATTTTCTTTACATGATGTTGATCACATACAAACGTGTCTAGCATAAGACTTTCTTTTAGATTAAACTGAGACAATTAAACCTAGCTTTAAAGGGGCACCTTGGCAACTTTTGAGCTACCGCGACTAACTATTTTCGGAATCGCCGACCTTTATTTACCCTTTACGGTATAATATTTCGTATCTCGAAATTCAGAATAGTTATCGTGAAATCGGCAAGTGAAAATGATTCCAAAACCAACATTCAAATGTACCCGTGGTTTTCAGTGCCGCGACGATAGCAGAAGGCAGGCTTGCAGGTCGAGTGAACAGTCTAAAATTAGACTATGCCCAGCATTTGTTTCGTGCTACTTGCGCAGGGGCCAGAGCGAGCTTCGACAGCCTTAATTTGACACCATGAAACTGCTTGTAATCAGTTGGGTAATTAGTCTACAGTCCAAAAATGAACCCCTGCATTCCGCTGAGGGCAGGTGTTTATTGTTTGCCTGTTAAGACTTCGACTTTGAAGAACACGATGATGACCAAACTTTTACATCAGATAACTTCGCGGGAAAAAAAACTATTTAGGCCCAATATTCAAATTAATATTCAAGCGATGTGTATTGGTGTTTTTAGCAAGTTTTCAGGCCAATGGGGTACTACGAAAAACACGCAAGAGAACCACTTTGAGATTAATAAAGGGAACATTATTCGAATAAAAATAAATAGCTCATTTAGCAGCTTTATGCCAAGATAAAGCTGTGTGTATTCTGTTAGCGGACTGTTTCTGTGATTTGTAATCCCTATATTTGTTTCTTTGTGGTGCATCGTCTTTGTTGCCTTATTAAATTATTTCAATGCGGTAGATCTTTGTATTTATGCTTTGAATTGTATTAATATGTGAGCCCATTGCTGTCCATTTTAAGGCACTGTCGGCCGTTGGACAGTCTTTGAATATTTGAAGTGTTTTAACTCCTACCATATCTCCAAGCTGGAGAATTTGATATCTATAAAAAAGTAAATAATAAATAACGCGCTGATGAAGCAGACAATCGGCGCTAGCGCACATAAAACAACAAACATGGGAGACTGTATATGTCAGCAAATAAAAATGTCTTATTGGTGGGATTTGTTTAGAACACGTTTCTTTATTCTTGCATTTGGAGTCTTCCGTGCCATGTGACTTCCTCTTCTTGAACTTCATGGACTACGCACTTCAATCCCGGCGTTTTGATTTAAAGACTGGAAATTCAACACACAATGGTACAAAAAATAATCAGTGGCTAATTTTGTCATAAGCAAATTGTTATATTTCAGATAGAAGGTAATTCGTAAAAAAGTATCGGCTGAAGTCATCTTCAGCCTACTGTTCAAAAGTTCCCATAGCCACGCAGAAAAAAAAAATATAGCGTAAATTGTCAAAAAAGCGTCGCAAAAATGACAGGTTTGCGATAACAAACCCCCGACGTCTCGATAGGCACCGGTTACTACAGTTTAACTAGTACTATTGTAGCAATTAAATTGTTCCGAGGGGTAAAAATTATGGAACCTAACTTTTATTATTATCACACCTTCTAGGGTGTGCGGCAAATGGTACTGTAGAAGTTCAGTGAAGTAAGAAAACAGTGTATCAATATTTTTGTATAATATTATAAAATGGTTAGGCCAGCCAGATTACCTGATCCGGTTTGCTTTTCAAGCAGATGAAGCAAAATGTATGCATACAACGCAATACATATGTTTTCGCTAAAGTCATATGTTCGAATAGGACTTGGAAGCTATACCAAACGATGAGACCCAGTTGGTGGATGAATGACACACGGTATCAAGCTGAAACATACTTTATGATGAACATATCCGCACGTTAACTGTCTCTCAGAGCACACGGACAGAAATTCACTGCAACATACAGAGGATGGTAACGGAATGACGACTAGGATACATTTTAAATTACAAATAATTTCGTGCAAAAGATTTAAAAAGAAAGAAACTCGTTTATAACTACACAAAGCAATTGCGATTGCACCTCATCTCAGCATGCCTCGGCAACGGCAAAATCGATGTCCCTCGTGAGCCAGCCAGAGCGGCAATTCAAAGCACGTCAGAGCTACCCCCCCCCCCTCCGCCCCCACAAACAACGAGGAGGAGGGAGGGAAGGGAAGCTGAACTTTGATCTTACGTTGTCATGTGTTTCGCTTCGGCGTACTTATTTGTAAGGCAGGGTATTAACTTTATGGCGTTTGCCAAGTTGTGCTGTAACATGAAATGATTAGGCTGCGGTCGCATTTAATTTTATTAAATTTTAAATAAAAACGCGCTTACTTGTCACGGACATCAATTGTTCCCATTTTTGGTTTCCTAATGCTATATATCCACCTTTCATTGATATAGCAACTGACAGTTTAAGAAACGAGGATGTGGCAAGTCCCTTGGGTCTTATAATCGCACCGCATCCATTGAAATGTCTTGTTATTCAATAAGAACGTGGAAGAACAAATCACGACGCGTTAAGCGTAAACCTAAAAAAAAGCCACACCACTTGTTTCTTAAACTCTCAGTGACCCTAGCCTGAACAAGCTGAAGGGGGCCTGGTAACAGGGGCTTCCTTTTCTTGGCCCACGGGCTGTCGCCGATGGGTACCGTGAAATTTTTTTAAATGAATTCATAAATACCTTTCATGGTCCTCTTCTCCTTGGCTGTGAAAGTGGTTTGCCATGACATGTGAAAAAAATCACACAAGCGCCGATTAGGCGAACACCATAAAGAACGCGTGGTAAAAAGTGAAAATTTATTTGAACATAAATGCAGAAGTACAATATGTTCACGAGATGTGGCGAAAGGAGACCAACATGTCTTCTGACGAAGCCATCACCTCCACAACAGAGATGATGGCTTTGTCAGGAGACATGTTGGTGTCCTTTTTAATCTCATTCTATACTCTGTTTTATGTGTACACCATTTATCAAAAAGTAGAATATAAAATAGAAAAAAAAATACACGCATTACATTTACACGTGCACCGAGCACAATGACAAAGCAAAGAGATCCGTCCGCTCAAATAATAAACAATAACACTGATGTCAATACAGGAATGATACAGTACAAAAAAAATGGGTGGAAGATTTTACAGCGCAGAACTATGCAAATAGTTTCGCGTTACTTTGGGATATTTGAATTTCTTTCTACTAGGTAGAGAGAGCAGTAGACAACAAGGGACTTCACAACTGTTTAGAAATGATAGATGGTTCTGCTCTGGTGGGCACCTTCAAATTATGATTTGTGTAAATTGCATAAGGCTATAACTTGGTTATCAATGGTTTTAGTACTATAGTTTGCTCATTGCCTGGACGCCCCCAGGGATACGCTACGAAGACTCCATGCTATGTTCCTTGTTAGGTATTCGCTTAAAAGAAAGTAAAGTCCTAGCTATGATATTCTTTCAGAAGAACAAAATCTTACTATTGGATCAAGGATCACTCTAGCTTGAGAGGGGAAGGGGGAAGCAAAACATTTAAGTTTACTTTTATTTCATTCTTGTTTCTGACTCAGCGTTGTGCTGACGTAGCTCAGAACTGCGACAGCGTACAACTGAAACTCGTGTTCTACAATTCGATCACCGATTGATCACTCCCAGCAGAACCCCGATGCAGCGCTTGTGTCCAATATAAACCCCACAGCACTCGATCGACGTCGATGACGTAAACATTCGGTGCACAGACCTTGTGTTGGGGTCGCCGCACGCAGTTCGATCTGTTTGGCAATATTAGCGACGTGCGCTACCAAAAGCGTCGCTTTTGGTCGCGTTGCTTGAGCAATTTTGTTTCGATTTCTCTGCGACTATCATGCATTTTAGTCAGTTTAATTTCAACTGTCTAATCAAACCAGCTAACAACGTATAACGTTTATGGCATATTCCAATTCTTCTAACAATTTCTACAAAAGCAGGGTTACCCGCGAATGCCTATGAAAGGCTGATGTGGCATTGTCTTACTTTTGCAGCGACTCTCGCAGTATTTTTTGTTCCAAAATATGTTCTGTGTCTTCGGGCATCTACTTGGATCGACCAGTATACATTCGTTAGAAGCATCATTATAGTAATATCGTTTCTGTGGTTTATCATACGTATATCGGCATGTCTCATCTACGTAGGGGACAGAGCATATGCTCGGAACCTTGGCTCCTGAAACAAAGTCGAATAAAACATACAAGATATATACGGTTAGTGTGATATCGACTAGCAAGAAAGACACGTAATTTATGCATGAAATGCACGAGTGTTTCATTGAAAGCCGAACCCCGTATGGGCTTCAACGTGCGGTAATAGTCTCCTGCGCATTTGTAATAACAAAAGTTGTTTCAAATACCCATGTTTTCTTTTTTTGTAGTTTCTCCTCATGTATTACTTGAATTTAGCTTCTATGTTGATAAAACTATACAATGTACGTTGCGTTTATTGTCATGTTTGCGATTCATATCACACTGCAAATACGTGCTCATTCATACGTATAGCGCGGTAGAAACTGAGCGCCAAAGACAAAGTGCTTACTTTACACTATATCAGCGCTGTATCCACGGCGCCAAATATTTATAGGTGTGGACACTGCGCGTCGCAGCTGCCAAGCAAGGTCCTCTCCTTGGTTGAGAGCGACGCCGCCAGATGGCTCCTTGATATGCGGCTAATGGCAACCTGTCGCTGGTCCAGTTTCCTATGTTCCTTAAAGGGAGACATGCTTCTACTTGTTTTAAAGCGGTAGCTTTATAGGACCAACCAACCTCAAAAGTCGAGTAAGCCCAAAACGTGTAGATCAGTCATTCCGTAATCACTAAGCAATCTTGGAAGAGTTTGGAAGAACTACGAAACTTGACCCATAGAAAACAAAGAATTTATCGGGCCTATAAAAACAATTCGTCGCTTGAAAATATCATCAAACTAAAAACGATAACCAGTAATCTAAAAACGAAAATAGAACAAGCAAAATCAGTTTTCTTCGAGTCATTCCTAAGTAAAGTTAAAGAAAATCCTAAAGAAGTTAGGGAATGCATAAAGAGGAATAAAAAAGATAACGTCTCTATTCCTGCTCTCGTGAAATGTGACGATATGGTCGCTGATGCTGGGGACAAAGCTGAATGTTTTAACACTTACTTTAGTACTGTGTTTTTCCTACCGGTTATAAATAACAACACTGCAGACGGCCTCACTCCGGCGGATGTATCACCCATGGAAGATATCTTCTTTGATGCTCACGGGATAGACGTTTTATTGGAGGGCTTAAGTGCTTCATAGGCTGCTGGCCCTGACTGTATACCGACTGCTTTACTGAAATCCTGCGCACGATCAATGTCACCATATTTAAAATTACTTTTTACGAAGTCACTGAGTTATTGCTCGCTCCCTGATGATTAGAAGATTGCGTCTGTAGTCCCATTCGATAAATCGGGGCTTCGCAACAGTCTCAAATTACCGCCCTATTTCATTACCTTCCGTTTGCTGTAAAAGTCTTGAACAGATCCTGTACACGTCGATTTCCAAACACATGCATATTCATTCTTTGTTTAATCAGATACAGCATGGCTTTCGAAAGGGGATGTCCTGCGTCACGCAATTAACGGAAGTTTCTCACGATATAGCTGAAGCGCTGGATAGCCGTTCAACAGTCGACTGAATTTTCTTAGATTTCAAAAAAAGCTTTTGATGAGGTACCTCACGCGTTACTAGTTGAAAACTTGTGGCGTTATAATATCAACCCTCGTGTTATTTCCTGGGTTTCCAAATACCTACGCGCAAGATGTCAGAACGTGGTAGTAGATAGCAGGAAATCGAGTATTTCTGATGTAAGATCCGGGGTTCCGCAAGGGTCGGTTATGGGGCCTTTACTCTTCTTACTTTATACCAATGAAATCTCGGAGTCCGTTACATCATGTATGCGAATGTTTGCAGACGATTGCGTATTATATAAAAAATTCAATTGTAAATATGAGTCTTATCCTTCAAAAAGATTTAAATGCAATACAAACTTCGTGTAAAAAATGGCGGATGAATCTTAATTTGGATAAAACCGTGTGCAGGACATTTTCTAGAAGAAAAACTGTGAGCGAATACCTTTATGAAATAAACAATATGAATCTAAAAGTGGTTTCTGAGTTTAAGTATTTAGGCGTTTTCTTGGCATCTTCATTATATTGGAGTCGACATGTCGATTATACTGTTGCAAAGGCTTCAGAATCTTTGGGTTTTCTTCGCAGAAATACGCGTAACGTTTCTCAAGTCACCCGGGAGCTGTTGTATAAAACAATTGTGTTTTCTATTTTAGAATAGGCCTGTACTGTGTGGGACCCGCCGACTATCACTGATAGAGATAAACTGGAAAGGGTGCAAAACTTATTGGCCCGCTATGTATTGGGAAGGTCAGTAAAAGATGGAGATTTTAGTGCGTCACGTGCAAAACAGACTCTACAATGGGATACACTCGAATACCGTAGAGCAAAGCATCGCTTGAAGTTTTTTCACAGCATATATCATTCCAAACCGGAATCCCACGTGACACGTACCTTTTTTCCCCACATTATCAACCCGCCCGAGTGGATCACGTTCATAAGGTTCGTGAGTACGGATGTAGGTCTGTAGTTTTTAGTAGTGCTCTCTTCCCGAAAGCAATTTGCCAATGGAACCGGTTACCTTCTGCCGTAGAATCAATTTTGTCAAACGATGCCTTTTATTCTGCCCTTGAATCAGTCAATTCGCTAAAATAAAAGTTATGCAATATGTGCCGCGGATTCGAGACCTGCTTCGATGTACATAAACTGTCCTGCCGTCATTTGCTGATATAGAGTGATGATCTGTGTTGCGAAGTTGAGATTTGCTTCGATGTATACAAGTACTCTTGCGTCATTTAAGCCAACTGTACTTCACAAGAAGCCTGCTTGTGTGTGTTCAAGTAATGTTTGGCGTATGTATCCCCCCCCCCCCGCTATAATGCCGAAAGGCGCTGCGGGTATTGGATAAATAAATAAAGCAGCAACCGGTGCGAGGGATACAACCTCGGTCATCAGCGTGGAATCCGAGTGCGATGCTTACTGAGCTACCGACCTTTTTTTTTCTTTATTATGACTGAGCTACGGACCCAGAACGCCTGGACGGGAGTAGCAGAAGTAGGTGGTGTCACAAAAAAAAAAAACGCACTGAGCGGAGAGGGGCGAAAATAGCAAGAAAGGTGAGAGCAGAAACAGGCGTTGTAGAAAGGGCGCGCCGAAAGAGGAGTGGAAGGGGCAGGAAAATGTGTTTCCCCTTTCCACTCCGACAATGGCATGAAGTAATTTGTTTCCGTACAAAACCCTGCCCTAGGCACCACCTGAACTAAGAGCAGCACCTACTCCAGGCACTGAAAGGGTAAGGGTCATCCTGCCCTAGGCAGTACCCAAACTAAGAGCACCACCCACGCTATAAGGCTACTTCATTTAAACGCGTTTGGTAAAATGACCATTCATACAGCTAATTGTTTAACGTTGTTTTCTGGGAGTGCCACGTCATGCAGAACTCGGTACTTGCGTTACGCGTGTCGCTTAGACACTGCGTTGTCATTGACCCTGGTTTTGCACCTCAACAGCGGCAATAATATGTCTAAGAGCGCGTTGAAGCGGAGAGATCTGTGGCGCGGTGTTCAAAGCCGCATCTGCCAAGGTCAGAGCAGAGTCTCAGAAAGTAGAAAGCGAGCCCCCGGGTCCCGTGGGAACGATGTGCTTTGTTCTTTTGTTCCCCCTTCTTGACGGCAGGGATCGTGCGGTTGGGGCACGTTTTTGCTAACCACTTCGGGACTGATTTCTCCCAACCGCTTTCCCGAACCGCGAAGCGGTAACCAATCGCAACACGACGCTTGCGTGACGTCGGTGGCTTTTAAACAAGGTGGTTCCTGTCACTGCAGTCCTAGCGTTGCAGCAGACAAATCAACGAAGAAACGTGATTTTCAAGTCCGTCTCTTAAATCCGCCACAAAAATCATTGCCTCGTAATCTTAACGGGCTTACTCCGGTGGTTTGGTTTGGGTAAGCTACTTTGTTTATTATTCGGGGTGCTAAAGCTCGTCGCTGCGATGCCTTGTTCCCGGATCCAGGATCAAGTAAGATAGTGTAGAGAAAGCAAAGCAAGAATGATAGACAGTCGCCATTAAAACGTGAAGCTACTACCAGTGGATGAGAAGAGAGCAAAACGATGTTTTCACGCATACCAGAAGTTCCACGATTCCAGATGGCGGAGCCCGCGCAGAAAAAGTTTTGTAGAGGGTTTTACGGTTTTTTTTTTTCTTCTGTCAGAATAAAGGAATATAATCAAAGCGCTGCTACATGTTAGTCTAACGAAATGCGCATGTGTGATTTTAAATTAACAGGTAATTTTCTTCGGAAAGCTGTCGGCGCGAATATTGTTATAAGATGTAACGTACGCGATGATAAGAGATCCTCTCTGCGATAATAGGAGGATATCTGCTTGACGGTGATATTAAAACTTACCTTTGCATTTTTTTAGGCATTCGTCCTTCTCAGCGAAAATGTTAGCATTTCCTTCGCAGCCTCCATAGATGAAACCCTCGCATGTCTTTGTTGTCATATTAAAATAAAACTGCGGCACGCGTGCCCTGCACGGTCCGTCATCCGGATAAAGAGCGCATATGTACTCCGTTCCTAGAAATACAACAGGGTTGCATAACAAATAGGTAACTTTGCGGGAACATTTTTGTACTTTTAAGTTGAAGAGGCTAAACTTGTTTCTGGGTTTGGACATTTTCAACGGTGCGTTGGCTTGGGATTCAAGCCATCAACCTCTCAGGGACGGTGTGTGTGTATCCTTTTGCATGTCTTAGCTTTATACAACGTCTCACTTTAAGCTCAAAGGAGACAAAGATCTAGTTGCAACGTAAGTAAAAACACAGACGAAAGACGCGATGTCAAGAAGCTCTCTTCGCGCTTGATTGAATCGGTTGGCAGCAAAACGTGCATGTATTTAAAGACAAAAATACCGTAATCTACCGCATTTTGAACAGCATGACTAACCTTATTGGCTCGTTACATTGGAACCGCTCGGACTTAAGATAAAACGGTGTACAGTTGTGTTAACACCAGCTCCCTTGAGCTCTCATTCTTGTTTGACTTAATGCTTGTATTTATAGAAGCATTAAACTTAGGCATAGATAATGCGCAGGTTACCATTATTTTTAATCTTTATATGGTTGTTTGTAAGCAGGTGATAAGTTAGCATACCTTGGTGGGTGACAGACATAACGAACGTTAGGATTCTAAATTTATACTTTTATAAAGTCCTAGCTTAATAAACCTTACTAACTTGTATTGCATCAAACAGTGTTTAACACTTTGGAATAAAGTTTTGGGTTTCAATTCAAACTGCTAGTGGCCAGCCTTAATACAGTCAACACTAGTGGTAAATGCCATTTTATAGAGCGTCTGACTGCAACATTAGCTGAGTGACGTTTAGCGTAAAGAACATTTAAATAAAATATTTAAGGGTGTCATCTGATGCAGGTATAATATACTCATTCCGAACTGACATTTTTCTTTTGGCCATGAGGAGCAGGACAGCTGGTGGGGAGAAACTTTTGATAGGATTTCGAAGCTTATATACGCGCTCAGCTTTTGTTTCTTTTTTTTTTTCAGAACACTTAAAAAAAAAAAAAACATTCACGTAAAACATTTTAGGGTGTCGTCTAGTGCAGTTATAATATAAGGTGTCTCAAGTCATGAGGCTCGATCTAAAATGGACAGCAAAAATCGACGCCTGCCCGTAGCAGTCTAAACTTTTCGTCAAAGGTGTTTTTCACAGGTCGGTTTTGTCTTGTAAAATTACAAAGCGTAGCTCCCATTCCGTAAGAAACTCACAAGGGTCAACGGCGGTCGGCGACGCAGACGGCCAAGTCGGGGGGCGGGCGCGCTTGGCGCTCTTGTTGATAGATGGCGCTACCTCCTTATCGAGACGGCTCGCGACTACCGCGGTTTATTAAAATGAACATAATATTTTTGTAATGTGCTTTTGGCTAAACATAAAGGCAGACAATAAAAACAAAACTTAAAGCGAAAAGGAAAAATACGCGTCTGCATAACGACGGTGCTTTTGCTGCCAACGGATTTCGACTGCATGTCGTTCGCTTTCTTTCGCGGGTCGGATGCAGCTTCCTATGCTTCTCCCAACGACATCTATGAATACGCCCGCCATACGTGTACCGCAACTCGACTCGGTCGCCTGCGTCGCCATCCACCGTTTACCCTGGTAAGTTGTTCGACTCTATTTCTTACAGAAAGTGAGCTACGCTTTGTAATTTTACAAGAAAAAAACAACCTGTGAAATACACCTTTGACGAAAAGTTTAGATTCCTACATGCAGGCGTTGATTTTTGTGGTCAATTTTAAATCGGGCCTGTTGACTTGGGACACCCTATATATTCATAAAATAAGGGGCTCCGTATCTCGCCTTTAGTAAATGTTAAGAAAAACAAAAAAAAATCGCATCACTTGTTTTTTGGAAACATTTCTATATTCTTCAGAATCGAAGCAATTTTTATATTTCTCCACGAAAGAACCTTGCAAATGAAACTAATGAGATCAACAGACAACGCACAGGCCTCTTTTTCACAGTTATTCTGACCCTTTAGTTTCGTTCAATGTTGGCTCCCTCACTTGATTGCAGTGGTTGTGTTCACAAGGCGGTATAAAAGAAAGCGACCTATAATAATGTTTATTTGTTGCGTATTGTAGCGGATGTTTAATCGGCAAAATATAAGTAAAGCGGCCATCAATTATAGAAAAAATAATGTTTTTGTTATTTATGGAAATTTTTAGTAGGGCTAAAAATGCCCCCCAATTGTATATCGGGCTTGTGTACACAACGTTAAAGATAAAATACCTTCTATGACGACTTTTACAAAACTCAACTAATCATTGTTGTGCTAATCGTTTCCTAGTAGTAAACAAAACATACCACGGAAAAAATAGTCTACGATTTCTGCTGAACAAAACCAACTCGGGGTTTTTATACATGTGGATGGAACTTATTTGAGGCTTCTATCCTTAATTTATTGAGTGACATTACAAATTAATGCTTTAAAAGTATTGCTCTTCAAAATCGTAGGACCCTTGAATGACAGCTTTCTAGTTAAACTTACGCATTAAAGAATAACAATCACAAAAATGTTTTTCTTTTTTACGTGTAGAGCCTGACGCGAACCACCCCTGAATCGTAAAACCCACTAAAATTTTGTGCTGAATTGCTGGTTGATATCAACTCACGTTAGACTATTAACGCAACAGAATGATCAGAACAAAGAAAAAAACAACGAGCTTATGAATTTGAAAAAAGCTAGTGTGTATAGGCTCTTTCTAATTCAGCTCTTGATCTTTGAAGACCTTTAAAATATAATTATTTTTTTATTTTCTTTAAAAAAAAAACATAAATAAAGACGTAATGTAGTGTAGCAGATGCACATTTCAACCTCGTTACAACGAACCCAGCTGCGAAAATAGGGCACATGCACATAAAATGTTATTTTACGAAGCAGGACACATGCGCGAACACGTCATCGTCGCTTCTTTAAGTTTTACATAAATAAGGCATTCACAACCATAAACATTTGACCGTCAATTTAATTTTCAAAATAAACACTTTCCGCCACATTCTAGTAGTTTGATTATAGCCCTTCTGTTCACAAAGAAATTCAGATTTCCTGAGAAACGAGATCCTTGTTTTTCCGACCGGCTAAATAAACTATGCGTGGGAGAAATCTCGGACTCTGTGAGAATGCAACGCTAGCGGTTGGGATAGAACGGAATATTTTGTGAACATATGACGTTGCCTGGATTAAAGGGTACCTGAGAAAGCGAATCTCCGTGAGCCGAGATTTACCGAAGCCTAATAACGTCAAAACAAGAAGCCATATTGTGAACGCTCGTGGGATTTATATCAGTGAAAGACACTTGTCAGCAAGGAAGAGAATATTGTTTTCTTTCTTCCTGTAAAGTTTGCTTCACTGAAATAGATGTTCGAGGCGCCCACAATGTATTCTTTTACTTTGACGAAATTAGGCGTAGGTTTGACGTCGGCTCATACAGAAATATTCTTTTCCTCGATTATCTTTCGATCCAGGTAACGTCACGTTCTGAATCTTTCGCGTTCTATCCCAACCGCGAGCTTTGCATTCTTCCGAAGTTTGAGCTGCGTGAGAAAGCAAGCAGTCTAACTTCCTAAACTTAGACTGCTTGCTTCCACAAATAGTATAGAGCTCTGCACTATACTTCGTTTAACCTTAATTCCAGAGGCAGCCGATGCTACAAGCTGATGGGATCAATACGATAGCGTCAAAAGAGCATCAGCATGGCACTTGTCAAGTCTCTGTACGTGCTCTATCATCGTTGAGCCAATCATAGAGAGGAGAGGCTGACTTACGCTTTTGAGGCTGCTTGATTGGTCCCTTTACCTCGTAGCGTGGGCTGCGTCTGGACTTGAGCTTAAACAAACTCAAGGCGCTTTGCAGCAGCAGTTCATGGGCGCCGCCATAACCGATCTTCCGTACTTCTTTCCTTTTATTGCGTTTACTTCACTTCATAATTACCACACAAGAACAGCATATTGCCATCTTAGATTATACCGTGTCATTCTCGCCAGTATAGACCTTTGTGGAGGCTCGTCAACGTCCGCTTCGGTGACTCGGCATCTCGGTGAGACAAGAGAAGGTCAGCAATGTCGGCTATAATCCGGCGCGTGCGCAAAGCGTCCACAGACCTGCTCAACTCTCAGACGTCACGCCACTGCAGTGGCGCTGCTGTCGGCACTGCGCATGCGCACATTCTTCGCCTCGGGCGAATCTGGTTTGTTTGTGAACAGTGTGTCGATATAGCAATATTTCGTTTCCCTTTTAAGTCCGACGGCAACCAACACCATGACTGGACGGAGCCAATCAAGCTGCGCTAATAGTGCGTCATCATTACGATTCTTGTCTTTGTAAATTTGCTATCCAACTCAAAAAAGCAAATACTCGGGATAGCGGAGCATTGAGTGTGCGTGATTGATTTTGTAGGTGATAGCAATCGCACGGGATGAATATTTATTAATGCTAGAATTTGAAGACGCAATTTAGTACATGCATTGTTTTTAACCGAAATTCCCGCAAACAATGTACTGTATACAAAGACCCCTCTTGACATACTGCCCCTTGATGGCAAATGTGAAATCCCTGCACAATGGTGGCCTAAAACCGCAACATCACGGCACACTTTATGTGTTTGGTTGGAGTGGAAGTAAAAATACCCCCAACAGGAAAAGGTGATGGCTGAGTGTGGTGACGTTGCACTTTCGACACTGTTTGATTGGCTCGCAGGCTTCTGCGTGGGCCGCGCTTAGACGTTCACTATCATATGGAATGACTTGCACGTTTTACGGTATCAGTTGTTCCAGCATTATGTGGGAGTTCCGACCTTATATTCGGCGTGCGAATTTTGAAAGGGATCTGCAGTCACGAACCACCTTATAATACAACGTGGCGAATGCCGACCATTTTCTCATCGCTCCTCAGCCAATCAAATTGCGTAATCAATTAGTAAAAACTTCTAACAAGGAATCATGAAGCAAGAAGTGTGATAATATTAGGCTACGCCTTGGCATTTCACGTGAAAGCACACTGTTGCGATTGCTCTCTTTCGAAACGAGGTGAAGCGATCTCTTAACGTGTTTACTTCTAGAGTACGAGATTTTTCATGCATATTCTACACTCTGGCGTCGTTGACTTGTAACAAAATGTAGAGTGCAGAAATAACCCCTGTATATGAGGAAAAACAATCAAACAATATTGTAAACCGAAATCAACATAAAACACTACTTTATTTCTTATTTTTACCCTAGAAAATAATATAGACATAAAGTATCAATGAGGACATAATTTATTTTGGTTCTCCCCCTTTAGTATCACAAACAGTAAAAAACATCGCTAACAAGTTTTCATAAAAATGAGAAGCTTTTTACCGTTTATCTATACTTCAGCACAAATTTCTTGAAGCAAGCATTGAAAATAAAAGTACGCGTTTCTTCTATTATGACTTGAATCCAACTAAAGAATATTGTAACGCGCAATGCCGAGCAAGCAGCGCTCGGTCACGTAATTCTAAAAGATTCTAGTTTATTCTTACTTGGGGCCTAACTTGTGTCATTTCGTCCTAGTTTCTTGTACTCAAAAGTGCCTGTTCATTCTCACCTCGAACGCGCGATGTCAAACCTTCTGGGCCTAATTTTCGCGATACCGATGCACACTAGATAAGGAGCTGCGCGTTACCTTGTCGAGTCAGTCTCGCTCTCGCTTGCTGTTACGCCGTCGAATCTCCGCCCGCTTTTCTGCTGTTTTGACGCTCGTTCTTTATTTTGTTTGGAACAAGTTCGCCGATTAAACCTTTATTTTCAGTTTAGATTTTCGAGCTCTTTTCCATCTGTGATATTTCTGCTGAATGTGCGAAGTACCACAGCCCATGAAGCGTGCCCCTCCGAGGCCTCGCAGCGTAAGCACAGTACCCGCCACAAGAAGACAGTCCTTGGAGACTACCGAGACCCGAGGAAACCGCCGTGTTCAAATGTTTTCCCCGGAATTCGGTCTTCTGTGGTAGAAGTCCAACCACCAGTCGACGAAGCCAACGATGAGCAACCAATTGTCGCAGACTCCAGCCGCTGCCTCTCCCGTCGTTTACCTGTCCGTCACCCCTCGAGCTCCGACGACCTTCCAGGGCGAGATCTACGAAGACATTGACGACTGGGTTCAGCACTACGAACGCGTGGCACGCCAGAATGAATGGACAGCTGAGCAACGCCGGCAGAGCCTCTGCTTTTCTTTAGGGGGAGTGGCGAGCCACTGGTTTGAGAACCATGAGGCTTCCTTTACGTCAGGAGATACCTGCAAGGCTTAACTCAAAAGAGCTTTCACGAACCAGGATCGACGACAGCTAGCGGAAGACCTCCTGAAAATAAGGACTCAAGGCCACAAAAAACCGTCACCAGCTTAGTTGAAGACGTCCTCCGTCTGAGCAGCCGCGCCGACCATCCGGCCACTGAGGAAAAGAAGGTGCGCGTCCTCATGAGAGGCGTGGAGAACGACATCTTGGGCGGCCTTGTTCGTAACCAACCAACTACTGTAGACGGATTTGCTGCCGATGCAACGAACATTGAGCGTGTACTGTCGGTTCAAGCCAGCCACTACAACCGAATCGCCGGCACGCCTGTTGCTTTGGCTCTGGCATCTCCCCGTTTCGACCAGGACTGCATTGGCGCTGACAACCTTCGAGAAATTTTCCGCGATGTTGTCAGGGAAGAGCTCCGGAAAATCTACCCGCTGCTGATCGCCCCGCCTAGATTTTCATCGCCGAGGTCGTCCGAGAAAAGGTTCAACGACCCTTCCAGCCAGACGCTCCCATCTACGTGGCAGCACCGGAAGAGCCCATTCTCAACTACGCCGCAATTGCCCGGCGACCGTCGCCTCTTGCTTGCCCGTATACGGCGCCACCACGATGGGAACTTCCAACGCCGCAGTACTCCCGACATCGCGAAGAGCGGCAGTACGTACGCCCGGATCAACCAGCACCCAGGAAGACCGACGTGTGGAGGACGGCCGACCGACGCCCGTTGGGTCACCGCTGCGGGGAAGCGGACCAGATTTATTGCCGAAGCCCCTACCGACAACTTGGGCCGGGACTTTCCTGGGACGTTGCGCGTACGCTACCAGCGGTGCGTTCGGGATTTCGCCCAGCTTTCTGCTCCGCTCACGCACCTCACGAAAGACGCCATGGACTTCGATCTGGGCAAATAACAAAGACAGGTATTCGATGAGCTAAAGCGGCGACTCCAATCGCCACCGATTCTTGGCCACTTCGACCAATCAGTCGAAACAGAAGTTCACACCGGCGCCAGCAATACATGACTCGGCGAAGTACTGGTCCAACGACAGCAGGCTACAAAGCGCGTGATCACCGACGTAAGTCGGACGTTGTCGAACGCGGAACGAAATTACTCGACGACCGATAAGGAATGTCTTGCCGTCGTCTGGGCCATTACTAAATTCCGCCCGTACTTATACGGGAGCCCTTTTCGGGTGAGCACCGACCACCCCTCGGTATGCTGGTTAGCGAGCCTGAAGGACCCATCGGGACGTCTCGCTCAAAGGAGACGGCGACTGCAAGAGTGCGACATGACCGTAGTCTACAAGTCAGGCCGAAAGCACAGCGACGCGGACTGCCTGTCCAGAGCCCCCGTCAAGTCAGCTAACGGCTGTGCCGAAGACGACGACGACGGCGATCACTTTCTTGGCGCCGTGAGCGTTAACGGTATGGCAGCGCTCCAGCGGGACTATCCTGAGCTGCGCGCGAAAATATATTAAAACGTTCATCAGAAAGAGCAGACATCCATTAAAGTGGGTATTTTTATTTCTCTTTAGTATTAAAAACGGCCTCTTTTAAGCGCAAGTGTAGTTCTACATACTTCAAATTTACCCATGTAGTGTAAGGGTAACGAACTCCGATCTTGAAAAGATGAGTCATATCTACCTGGAGGAAGTGCGCGCAGCTGTTGTAGGCGTCATCGATTACTTCGTTGAAAGCTTGTATACGAATACTCAACTGCGCCTTGAGAAAGGTGCTGAAAACGTATTATAGAAACGTTAATTTAATAACAAATAACCATTTTTGAGAGCATAATGGTGGTCAAGTTTGGTCTATCAAACTGAATACTCAACCAAAACATTTTACAATAACGAGAAAATATATAAAATATACTGCACGGAAAGAGTGTTGTTTGGATTATTTAATTTTGTATTTTGCGTCTTAGCATTCACAACACTGTATTTATTTGTTATAAACGTTGCTGGCACTATTCCTTTGGTTTAAACGTGTGCTCGTGCATATTTTATTAATTGTTTTTATGGTAGTCACTTTTAGAATGTTCATGACCACAATAAAAGGAAAGAATAATGCAATATGGAGGCATGGGCTAGTTGGTAATTCATGCTTGGATGGTACAGCGCGGATATACAGTCACACTTACAGGCACACAAGAAAAAACAGCGCTGCGTGTCTGTCCTTTCTCTTGTGCCTGTGAGTTTGACTGTATATTCACGCTGTTTCATCCAAGCATAATACAATTTTAGCTAAAGTGATGAAATGTAAAACCAAATATTTAAAATATTAGCAGAGGCAGTCATGGTCAAACTTTTAATGACATGCGCCTTTTTTGTTGGGAAAACAAACTTTTCACTAGATTCAAAATGACACACGATAGAGGAGTTAATAGCACACTTTGGAAACCAATTCTACCCTTCCATTGCTTCAAGAAAAAAAAAAAATGTTTGAAACACTTTATCATACTGTTGTAGGATTGAACCTTTTCATTTTGATTTAGTCTACGTGATTGCTTATGCAAATCTTTTATATAGAGATCCCGGTATATTTTTAATTGTATATGATACAGAAAGTAAAACAGTGTTAACGAGGCAACTCTTCTAGTCGCTAATAACTGAAGCCTGCACTGATATAGCATTTCATTCACAGACTGGGTTTTTCGAACTTGAAGGATATAAAGTGTACTACCAACCTTTAAACATAGTTTCTGATTTTTTTTATATTTTTTGTTAAGATTTGAGACACTCATACACCAAAATGGGGCGCATGATTGTTCTGTAAGATCTCAGCTTGGTTTCACTAACGCAGTATTTAACTTTTGTCTTACGAGGCATAGGCTCCGATAAGCAGAGGAGCCAATGTAATTAAAATGTTTTATCACTGTAACTTGTGTGGAATTTTAGCACCGCGGTATTTGAAACTTGCCACATGGTTAAGCTAACATTCTCCAGATTGCAACAATAAGGCGAGGCACTTTTCATGTGTGTGACGTAAATGTATGCCTATTTACGAATATTTATCCACACTTGCCACCCCTCGCTCCACTGCCTTAAAAAATTCGAATTCCTGTTGAGGGTGAATAAATGATTTCTGTTATCTATTGGGGAATAAACAGACAGTCAACCGCAAATAGCTTTAGTTTTGGTGGGTTCTGGATATGTGAGGCAATGACATTTATATTTGTATATTAAAACAGCAATAGCCCATGACCGATCCCTGAGGTACTCCTGACGATATGGGTAAAAGATTAAACATGCTCCCATTAGTTTTAACTCCGACTTTGATTTGATAGACAAGCCTCAATCCACATCAGGGTATTATATCAACCAATTTGTTTAGTTTTTTCATACTTTTTTGTGTTTTTTTTAATAGTTTTTGTGCTAAACAAATCGATGCAAGTAACACCTATCTGTTTGTTGTTTACGGTGTAGGACAAATCATCAAACGTTCCTACAAGTTGTGCTACGGTTAACAGACCGCTTCTAAGACCGTGCGGTGCGATAACATCCCGCGCTCCTCCAGAAATGTAAATATATTGGGTGTTTCATTGAATGGTTTGAAATATGCCTAAAATAGTTTTATTGAGTAAAAAAGAAATAATACTTCGGGGAAAAAATTGACAGCCCCGGCAGACGTTGAAGAATTGTCAAGAACATATTAATTAGTTAAATAGTTAACTAAACTGTTCTGATTAAAATTAACTTTATTAAATCGTGAAAGCAAACGAATGATGAAAATTTGAAACTTGGTAGACCTCGAAAATAACCAATCAGCTCATTTAAGAAAGATATAATGCAGGGGGAGCAATTCGCGGCGTCTAAAAAGCTCAATTTGGAAGCGCTTTAAGTTTTGTGCTTGTAAATAGATCAGCGTGAACTTAATAAACTATACTTGAACACGAAGAAATAAAGGACAGGAAAGGATAAACAGCTGGCTACCAACGATGTTTTAGTGTAGACTTCTTTCTTGGGCGTTTTCGTTTTCTTCAGAGACCATAGCAGAGCACGAGAGACTTGTGATATTGCCGCAAGCGCAGCTGACCAAGCAGGCAGCGCGCTCGTGGCCTAACGGTTATCGCGCCTGCCTTCCACGCAGAAAGCCAGGGTTCGATTCCAGGCCGCGGGGACGCATTTTTGTTGACTCTGTGTAATGTTCTGGTCAATTCAAGAACCGTGTTGCTTGTTCGAGGTCAGAATATTTTACACTCCGAACCTTCTACGCCGATTATTCCGGAAGGCCACGCGTGTACATAAGGGACTCCGCGCGGCGAGCCGCAGTCAGTCTCGCCCCAGCGCTCGATCCTGCGGTTTCGCCGACATCGACGTCCGCGACGCTCTGCTGTTTTCTTCTCTTCCCTTTTTGTTGTGGGCGCAAGTTCGCCCCATTAAACGTTTCAGTTTCTTCAGTTATTCCTTGTTCGTCGCATCGTCATTCGTGACATTTTGGTGGAGGTGCTGGGTACCGCATGTCCGTGCAGCACAGCCCTCCGAGTTCCCGCAGTACAAGTCCGAACCCAGCCTCCCGAGGACCCAACGAAGACGAGATCGAGACCCGATCAAGTCGCCGCACCCAAGGTCTACCCCAGGAATACGGACTTCGGCCACCCAGGACCAAGCAGCCAACGAAGCCGACGATGGACAACCAGTCGTCGCAGAACCCGTCCGCCGCCGCCGTCGTATACCTTCCCGTCGCACCCCGGACTCCGACGCCTTTCCACGGGGAGGTCCACGAGGACGTTGAAGATTGGCTGCAACATTACGAACGAGTGGCACGCCATAACAGATGGACACCGGAGCGGTGCCTTCTTGGCACTTTGCCGAGGAGTCTTCAATGGGCTCAAAATAAAAAAAAAAATGTTCCATCAAGGAATGACCGCGGTCCTTTCCCTGACATCCAGTCTGTCTGACGAGGGATGCGAAAAGACTTCGACCTCTAAATAAATTCGATGTCACCCTAAATCCTATCAAAACGTCACAACGCCCCTGTCCAATTAGGATGCCCCTGTCAACATTGATCAGATGACGTCACGGTGGTATGAACTGGTATTCTTATCTGTAGGTGTGGCCTTGAACATGAAACTTGACCACGGTGCTGTATAAAGGACAATACGTACTTTCGTTGTAGGTTACCTCGTTGAAGATCGTGCAGGCAGTGTCATTTGGAATTTTCGAGATAGCAGACCACCTCAAGCATCCTGGAACACATGTCTTATCGTCTGTTACGGTTGAAACAACGATACGGTGGCATCCCCTTTGTGAAGGTCCTTTCTCCCGGCCCTTCGCCACCGACGCATGGATTGCAGTCCTCAAGTCTCGCCTAGTATCATCGAAACAGGGACCTCGTGGATTGCGACCTTATATCGCCGGCACAGGTGCGAGCTCTCCCAGAAACAGCGCGCTCGAGACGAGTCGCAGGTGTACGAAGTCTGGGTCGGCACCGCGAGGCCAGGTCTGGCCTCCTTTCTGAGTTTCGGATCACCAGAGCAGCGGGTCACGTTCACGTCGGCTGATGACGTACCCTTGAGCCGTGCAATGTTACGGGCGCAGCCGCAGACCCATTCGACTATGTGTTGAACTTCACTGCGTGAGTCATCCTACTATTTCCAACCAACCACCGCCAGGCTCGTGCTCCAACGGACTGTGAGTCAGCTTTGTCGGCGGGGTGTACTGTGTACGCTAAGGCAAGAGAGACGGTTAGCAGCGGGCATTAGATGCCAGGAAACAATGACTCAAGAAATCCCTAAGACCCTGCGCCAGAAGATGCTCTGACTACACTCCTGGCACGCCACCTGGTTCAAGTCCCCGACTACGCAAGACTTCTCAGAAGAGAGAAGAGTACGCATAGAAAAATAGTTTTGAGAATCGAAAGGAAGGTTAGCATAGTAACAATGCCCCAGTATCACCTTGACCCTGGTGCCTTCAGAAGTAAAAAAAAAAAAAAAAAGGCGTTCGGGCTATTTTTTTTTTTTCGGGGTGGGAAGGGGGGGGGGGAGTATTTTTCAAGAAATGTAACGAAATACATTTCATCCTGATTGTATCGCGATACAAAGCAACATTCCAAATGTATTTCGATATAGGAATACAGATACTGGTGAAAACAATGTATCGCGATACAGAAATACAGATACGAAATGTATTTCTGAAATACTATCGCGATACATTTGTATCGCGATACTGCCCAACCCTGGGGCCGGCCAAGAGCGTTACAAGCTTCGTCGAAGACGCTCTCCACCTGATAAATCGTGCCGACCCAAACGCTCCCGAACAGAAAAAGCTGCGGGTCTTGATGCACGGCGTGAAGGAAAACATCTTCGGTGGCCTTGTGCGGAGCCCGCCTAACACCGTTGAAAGTTTCATCACTTAAGCAACTAACATCGAGCGCGCGCTTCATGCGCGCGCTTCCCATTACCAGCGACACCCAGGCGTTGCTGCACCCACGCTGCTTTACGACGAAAACACTCTGGGTACGCCGGACATCCGGGAAATTATCCGGGAGGTCGTGCGGGAGGAACTGCGAAGGTTGCTGCCAACCGCCAGTCGTCCGGCGACCCTTTCCATCGCCTAAGCTGTCGGAGAAGAAATGCATCGGGCGCTCCAACCAGAGGTTCCCGTCACCACGGTGGCACCGGACGAACCGACGTTGAGCTACGCCGCCATGGCCCGACACCTGCCGCAAGCTCCCCGCCCAGCCACGGCGCCACCCCGAAGAGACGCCCCAACGCCGTAGTACCCCCGACGACAGGAAGATCAGGCGCGCGTTCGCCCAGAGCAACCGGCGCCGAGGAAGACAGATGTCTGGAGGACGACCGACCGACGCTCGCTGTGTTACCACTGCGGGGAAGCTGATCATGTGTGCCGCCGATGCCCATACCGACGACTTGGGCTGCGCGGGTTCAACCCGAACGACCCGTGCCCCCGTTATGGTGAACGCCCTCGGGAGATCGACGAGTACCTGCGACAACCTCAGTCCCCCGAGTCTGCGTACCGCCGAGAGTCCCGGTCGCCGTCGCCACGACGTTGAGCTTCACCGATGCACCGACCCCGACGTGAAAGCCTGTCACCCCTCACTCCTCGCCGGGGAAACTAGGCGCAGCAACACCTGGAGGTGGAGTTGCCGAAAACGACCGACGCCAGGATCCTCCACGAACGTCGGAGGGCCCCCTCTCAAACGTGACCAGAGACCGAAACGACGCTCCTGCAACGGTAAAGAATAGCCTAAACATCGTTATCGACGGTCACGACGCGTCTGCTCTCGTCGACACCGGAGCAGACTACTCCGTCCTGAGTGGGAGGCTCTCCCAACGCCTTCGGAAAGTGACGACGCCGTGGGATGGCCCACAGATATGGACCGCCGGGGGACATCTCGTCACGCCGGTCGGAAGATGTGCTGCTCGTGTCGAGATTCACGGCGAGACGTGTCCGGTAAAGTTCGTCATTCTACGAGACTGTGCGAGAGACGTTATACTCGGAATGGACTTCTTGTGCGAATACTGCGCCGTCATCGACCAGGAAGCCAACGAGTTGAGGCTGCGGAAACCTGTCGTAATGCCCGAGGATCACAAAACTACGGAAGCCACGTCAGCTACAGTGCGTGTACTCTCCGACCACGTGAACTTGCCACCACGCTCGAGTGTACTTGTGCCAGTCGCGACCGAAAAAGGCTTCTGCGGAGAAGCTTTGCTGGAAGGTAGCGTCCAACTGCTCCTAGGAAGAGGAATCGGCGTCGCAAGAGGCATCGCGGAGCTCCAAGACGGACGCACTGTTGCACTCGTAACGAACTTCCGACAAGAGGCTCAGCACCTTACAAAAGGTACCACCGTGGGACACATCGAGGAGCTCCAGGACACAGCCGCAATCGCCGGAATCTCTGAAGACTCCCCTTCGTCGCAACGCGAGACAGCGTGATCCTCAGAACCGAGGACAGCTGACTGACCTTCTCGCCGAGTTCAAGGAGTGCTTCGCCACGTCACCAAAGGTGCGCCAGACGACGGTTGCGAAGCATCGAATAACTTACTGATGACAACGCACTTCCTGTGCATCGGCCACCATACCGAGTTTCCGTGCAAGAAAAGGAAATCATCCAGAAGCAAGTTCAGGAAATGCTTGATGACGACATCGTCTAGCCCTCAAACAGTCTGTGGGCTTCCCCAGTAGTCCTGGTGAAGAAGAAAGACGGAACCCTGAGGTTCTGCGTGGGCTATCGCCGGCTAAACGCAGTAACAAAAAAGGACGTCTACCCGCTGCCCCGCATCGACGACACTCGGGACCGGCTGCGCCATCCCCCGATAGTTTTCGTCGATGGACCTGAAGAGTGGGTACTGTCAGATCGAGGTCGACGAACGGGATCGTGAGAAGACTGCCTTCGTCACGCCGGAAGGACTGTACGAATTTAGAGTGATGACGTTTGGACTGTGTACAGCACCGGTGACCTTCCAGAGCGTAATGGACACCGTCCTTTCAGGCTTGAAATCGCAAAGCTGTCTCGTCTACCTCGACGACGTCATGGTATTCGCAAGCGAATACCACGACGCAGCTGACCAAGCAGCTGGCCTAACGGTTATCGCGCGTGCCTTCCACGCAGAAAGCTAGGGTTCGATTCCTGGCCGCGGGGACGCATTTTTGTTGACTCTAACGTAATGTTATGGTAAATTCAAGAACCGTGTTGCTTGTTCGAGGTCAGAATGTTCTACACACCGAATCTTCTATGCCGATTATTAGAGAAGGCCGCGCGTGGCGAGCAACAGTCAGTCTCGCCCCAGCCCCCGATCCTGCGGTTTCGCCGACATCAACACCCGCGACGCTCTGCTGTTTTCTTCTTTTTCCTTTTTGTTTTGGGCACAAGTTCGCCCCATTAAACGTTTCAGTTTCTTCAGTTATTCCTTGTTCGTCGCATCGTCATTCGAGACAATATAAAAACCAATTGCACTAATAAAAATCACTATTTATATTGTCATGAATAACAAACGATGAGGCAGGAGAAAACTGAATAAGCAAAATATTTAATGGGGGCGAACTTGTGTCAGAAACGAAAAAGAAGAAGAACACACGTCGAAACGGCAGCAGCAAGCGTCGACTCCGGCAGCATCAAGCGGCGATGCGTCGGCGTAACAGCTGGCTCTCGCGAGAGAAAATCATTGAATGAAGCAGCAATACGGCGCTCGGCACTTTATCGGCTATGCTCGTCATCTCGAATATTCGATTTAAAATGTTCGAGAAATAGCTAGGGCAAACTGACTAGGCAAGGCCATTCTGGCCTCTTTATATTTTACGCTTGGGGTAAGAGTGTACGCGAATTTTCTAGATGAACGGAAAAGAATATCTTCTCGATCATACTCGCAGCATTACTCCCCCCTTAAAAATCGCATCGCCCTGATGCAACACAGAAGAAAACCAAATAATGGTGAGTTAAAAAAAAGTCCCCTGTAAAACGAAAACTATTCAATGCTACCTAGCGTAGAACGGCTTGAGTCGAACGACATGAACCACCTCGGGTCGGGGTCGGCGTCGTGATGATGTTTGCATTCCTTCAAGTACCTTGAAGGGTCCGAAATACATACCGTTTCAACAGTTTCTAACTGAGGCCGTGCCCACGAATGGGTGTCCTCACCCACACCCTATCTTCTGGGTGGAAGCGAACGCCTCGACGACGAAGTTTGCAGCGGCCAGCGCCGACACGCTCCTGGTCTTGCTTCCGGAGTCTGGTGAGCTGGCGGACTTCTTCGGCCTTTTAAGTGACTACCTGGGCGTCATCGCTCCAATCGTCAGTTGGCTCGTGGGGCAGCATTGTGTCCACCATGGTCGTTACTTTTTGACCATGCACCAACTGAAATGGTGTAATTCGAGTGGTCTCTTGAACTGTCGTGTTGTATGCAAACGTAACGTAGAGTAAGACCTCGTACCACGCCATGTGCTCCACGTCGACCAACATGGCGATCATGTCGGCTATCGTGTTGTTTAGCCGTTCCGTCAGCCCGTTCGTCTGCGGATTATACGCAGTCGTTCGACGACGCCTGGTGTTGGGGAGCCGGATTATCTGCTGAGTTCGCTGTGCCGAATCAGTACTTCGGGGGCACCGTGCATGAGGACGATGGCCTACAAGAAGAACTTGGCTACTTCCGCAGCGGTCTCCGACGGGAGTGCTTTCGTATCGGCGCACCTTGTGAGGTAATCGGTCGCGACGATGATCCACCGGTATCGTTGCGTCAATGGTGGGAACAGTCCAAGCAAGTTCATTCCGATCTACTGGAATGGCCTAGTCGGGGTAGTGATCGGCTGCAGAAATCCTTCCGGCTTTGTCGGTGGTTTCTTGCATAGTTGGACATAGATGGACAGTCTTCGGGAGCTTGGGCCAGTAGTATTTTTCTCAAATTCGTGGAAGTGTACTGTTGTACTCCAAGTGCCCCAACGTCGGATCGTCATGCAACGCTTAGAAGATTTCCGCTTGAAGACTTGCAGGGATATCCAGCAGTCACGTCGAGTTGGTGCCGCCGAAGGTTTCTTTCTAGAGTATATTTTCTCGGACTGCGAAGGTTGTCAGGGATTGTGCGGAGACACGTGGAACTGCACCCCATTGTCCCTCCAGATGCTCGATGAGTGCACGAAGCTCAGGATCGTCTCAATGAAGTGGTGTCATCTTGTTCACGGTCACCGCGCCGACAAAAACGTCGTCGATGTCGTTGTCGTCGGTGCACTCAGACGCCAACTTGACTGGTGCCCTCGACAAACAATCGGCGTCGCTGTGCTTGCGGCCGGACTTGTAGACCACACCTACGTCGAATTCTGGAAGTCGAAGACTCCACCGTGCGAGACGTCCTGAGGGATACTTCAAGTTTGCGAGCGAACGAAACGAGTGGTGGTCTGTGACCACTCGAAAAGGGCTTCCGTACAGGTATGGGCAGAATTTCGTGATGGCCCTGACGACGGCAAGATATTCCTTCTCGGCCGTCGAGTAATTTTGTTCCCCGTTTGACAACGTCCGACTAGCGTGGGCGATCACGCGCTCTGTACCCTCTTGTCGTTGGACCAGTACCGCGCCGAGTCCTGTATTGCTAGCATCCATCTGAACTTCTGTTTCGGCTGATTGGTCGAAGTGGCCAAAACTTGGTAACGACCGGAGTCTTCGCCTTAGCTTGTAGAATGTCTGTTGTTATTCTTCGCCCCATTCGAAGTTCACGGTGTCTTTCGTGAGGTGCGTGAGCGGCACAGAAAGCTTGGTGACATCCCGATCTAACCACCTGTTGTACGCGTAAAGACCCAGGAATCTTCAAACGGCCTTCTTGTGGGTGAGTGGTGGAAATGCCGCTGCAGCGCGAGTCTTCTCAGAGTCAGGACGAACACATTCGTTGCTCACAACTTGACCAAGGAACTTCAGTTCGCCCTAGGCGAACCGGCACATCGTCGGCGTGAGGGCGAGTCCGGCGGTACTGATTGCTTGAAGAACTGCTGGAAGGCGTCACAAGTGCTCGTCGAAGTTGGTCAAGAATGCCACAACGTCGTCGAGGTAAACGATACAGCTCTGCCATTTGAGGCCTGCCAGTACGCTCTCCCTGACTCTTTGGAAAGTTGCCGGCGCCGTGCACAGTCCGAAGGGCATCACCTTGAACTCGTACAGGCTATTGGGCGTGAAAAAGGCAGTCTTCTCTCGGTCCCCTTCGTGGTTGTCGACTTCGATCTGCAAGCAGCCACTCTTCAAGTCCATCGGCGAAACATATTGGGAGTGGCACAGCCGGTTCAGTGTGTAGTTGATGCGGGGGAGCGGATGCACGTCTTTCTTCGTAACCGCGCTCAGCCGGCGGTAGTCTACGCAGAATCGAAGCGTTCCGTCCATTTTTTTCACCAATAGGTCTGGAAAGTCCCACGGGCTGCTTGAAGGCTGGATGATTTTGTCGTTGAGCATTTCTTGCACTTGTTTATGAATGGCCTCTCTTTCCTTTGGGGAGGCCCGGTACGGCGGACGATGCACAGGGAGTACATCGTCGTTTGTAGCGATGAGATGTTTCACAACTGTAGTTAGACGCATATTCGGCGAGGAGGTCTCTGAGCTTGGGGTTAACGTCGAACTGCGGCAGCGGTGTGCTGTATGGCTGAGATGGCGAGGGCTCGTCGGACTTCGCGACAATTCGGCGGCGTTCCGGAGTTCCTCAATGAGGCCTAGAGCAGCACCTTTCATGAGGTGCTGCACCTCCTGTCAAAATTTCGTCACGAGGACCACGGTCCGGCCATCCTGCTGGTATGTTACGCGCCTTGCGACGTCAATTCTTCTTCCGAGAAGCAGATGGACGTCGCCTTCCAAAAGAGCTTCTCCGCAGGCGATTTCATCGGTCACGAAAGGCACAAAAACACATGACCGCAGCGGCAGGATCACGTGGTCCGCAATGACTTGGGAGGCGGCTGGCGGCGTTTTGGATCCCTCCGGAGGTAGGACGGGCTCTCTCAGCGTCACCTGTCCGCTCCAAGGAAGTCCATGCCAAGGATGACGTTTCCCGCACAGTCCAGAAGGACGACGAACTTGACTGGGCAGGTCTCCCCGTGAATTTCGATGGGAGCAGTGCACATATAAAAGGCGTGATGAAGTGTCCTCCGGCGGTGCGTATGTGCGGGCCGTCCCAGGGCATTGTGGCTTTCAGAAGCTGGCGAGAGAGCGCCCCCCCCCCCCCCCAAGACAGAGTGATTTGCTCTGGTGTCCACGAGTGCCGACGCGTCGTGACAGTAGATGACAACGTTGAGGTTGTTGGTCACCGTTGCAGAATCGTCGTTCCGATGCTTGTCGTTGCTAGAGTATGGGGCCCTCCGACGTTCTTGGACGATCGTTCCGACGGTCGTCTTCGGCAACTCCAACTCCAGGGGTGTCCGCGCTTATTTTTCCGATGAGGCTGGAGATACAGGCTCTATCGGCGGGACCTATGAAGTGGCGATGCCGGACGTCGGGGTGACGGCGAACGGGATCCCCGGAGGGAAGCGAGTGCTGGTGACGCCGGACGATGCAGGTACTCTTCGATGTATCACGGTCGTTCTCCGCTCCTTTGGCGGGGGGTGTTCGGTGGGAACCACCGAAGCCCAAGGCCGGCAGGGCAATGGGCGGCACACATGGTCGGCTCCCCCGTAAAGGTAAGACCAGGGCGAGGGTCGCTCTGGTCGGACGTACTGGACTTGTCCTTCTCGGCGTCGACGATACTGCGACGTTGAATTGCCCAGTCGGCATGGCGCCTGGTATTGCCGGGTAGCAGGCGGCGGTCGTCAGGCCATGGCGGCGTAATTTAGCGTCGGCTCCTCTGGCGCCACCATGGGACGGGAACCTCTGGTTGGTGCGCAAGATAAACCTCTTGGCGGACAGCCTCGGCGATGGCAGGTGATGTCAGAAAACTGGCTGCAGGCAGCAACTATCGCAGCTCCTCTGGGACGACGTCGCAGATGATCTGGCGCAGGTTTTCGATACCGATACCGTCGACATCAAAGCGAGATGTTGAGGAGGCGGGAACTGTTGATACACCGGCAAGTCTTTAGATTTCGCACTTCATGCCTTTCGTGAGAAAGCGCATCTTTTTCTCGTCGGTGGCTTGCGGGTCAGCGCGTGCACTTAGGCGTAGCACGTCTTCAACGAAGCTGGATAAACTTTCGTTGGGGGTCTGAATCCGTGTTTGAAGCAGATCCTCCTCCCACTGCCGTCGGTGTTGGCTCGTTGAGGTCCGCTTCAATTCAACCACGCAGATGCCCCACAACGTGAACGAAGCGTCGTGCTTCTCGAACCAGTGTCTCGCAGTACACTCCAGCGAAACGTATAGCTTCTGCAGGTAGTGCTCGGCAGTTCATCCATTGTAGCGTGCCACGCACTCGTAGTGTTGGATCCAGTCCCCGACGTCCTCGCGGATCTCGCCGTGAAAGGGTGTCGGCGTGCGAGGGGCAACGGGCTGGTAAACGAGGGTGGAAGCAGCGGTGGCAGTCTCAGTTTACATGCCCTGGGAGGTCATAGTTGGTTTTATCGACTTCCTCTGGGGGTCCGGTAGAAGTCCGAATTCTGGATTTCTACTTTCTACTTCTGAGTTAACCCCAAGCTTTGGTGCGGGCGGCTTCCTCGGGTCTCGGTTGTCTCCACGGGCGTTCTTCTTGAGCCCGCGGCTGGGATTGCGCTGCGAGGCCTCGGAGGGGTACGCTTCATGGGCTGCGGTTACCCAGCACCTCCACTAGAAATGTCACGAGTAACAAATGATGAGGGACGTGAAAACGGAATCAACTAAAAATATATTGCCGGCGAACTTGGGCCAGAAATGCAAAAAAAAAAAATGAAAGACCTTTACAATTCTCTTCTCTGTGATGCCGAATTAGAGCCCACCTCTTGAGGAGTAGAAGGGAAAGGTACAGGGGGGGGGGGGGGGGGAAGCGTACGAAGAGGAATTTACCGGGCAATTGTTGAACAATTTCCCGTTAAATTCCACCGTTAAATTGAGCGGGGAAATGTCCCCACTAAACTTAGCTTAAAAAATTGCCCGCTAAATTTGTCGGAAATATTTCCTCGCTAAATTGAGCGGAAAAAATTGTCGGAGAAATTTTCCCGCTCAATTAAGATGAGGTCGATACATTTCCTTTTTGTGACCCCTTGAAGAGATTCTGCATGCTCGCGGTCACTGTCGTTGATGCATCGGCCCGTTTGGACGATGTAGCATTTCCCGCATGAAAGGGAAATGTGGTACAGCTCCCCTGTTGTGCATGGGACATACTGCGTTCTGTGGGCTGTGTTGAAGGTTTTTTCTTTCATTTTTTTATTTGTTTACTTGTCTGCACATGGAGTACGAGTAACAGAGACTAGAGCCGTGCTGGCGACACTTATCTTAAATGGAATGTCCGGTCTAAACCGGAAGTACTTAAATCTCTGCGCTCGTTAGGTCTAGGGAGACTTCATATAGACAAACGTCATTTTTACTTTGATATATAATATCCGGATGTTAAATAAACTAGTCATGAGCGTGTCTACAAAACTGCACCCCGAGTTTCACCAACGTCAATGGCTGACATTCTGCCGTTACGCGTGACGTAACATCAGCCATGGGATCGTCGGCTATGCAGGCATTTCGTGTACGCGGGGGTTGGATTATGTGTCTTTGAGGAGTGTTTTGTATTTTGTTTTCTTATGTAGGTTGTTCTCAATTCAGTTGCGTTTCTTGTCATAACAAGAAAAAACGCGATTTTTATTGATATATTATTCCAAGACGGCCGTGAGCTTGGAGCAACTGTCAGTGTGTGCTTAGGATTGCCATATCATGTTTTTGCAAAGAGTTACCACATCTTTGCGAAGAGTATTGCCGAAGCTGTCTATGTTTCTGACGGTATCTGTAACCGAGCATCGCAATGAATAGTAAAGATAATCCGTAATTCTAAGCCATTATATGTCTGGCAGTTTCAACGCTGCGGCAAGTGTTCGGGGGAAATTCTATGACTATGCCGTGGAACATTTGGTCTTTGGACGTGCGCGTACCCGCCTTTTATTATTCTTTTTTTTTTTAAACAAAGTTTGGGAACCGGTTACTTCCAGGGGAACCTCATTTTTGCGAAGTACACGTTATTCACGCTGCACTTGTGTGATGTTCTCCGTCGCACCAACCCACTGCACCGTTTACACGGTGATGTCGCTGATCGACTCTGAATTGAGGAAGGTGAGTTCTTGGCTTGTAGGTTTTGGGGAATGTTTACCGATTAACACTTTTACTTTTATTAGGAACTGAAACCTTCAAAAGGTTAAAATGGGAAGTGCTCTTCAGGCCTCCGGAGAGCACTTGCCTAACTGTCCTTTGGAACATGAAAAATAGTTTTCTTTAAAATGTTTTGGTTGCTTAATCGCTCCACGAGTCAGTTCTGAAATAAACTTTGTCTGCACATATTCATGTGGTTGGAGGACTTAAAGTTTGGTTATAAAGTTGGACAGGATGGTGATCGTAAAATGTTTTAGCTCAAATGTACAATGTTCCAGCCCTGATGAGCTGTATCAAAAACAAAACCTGACAAGTATGGGACTCCCTGCTGCATGGTTCCCGAGGCGTCTTAAATGTGGGATAACTTGTGGGATTTCCCTTGCTGCTACCCGTCTCGAGGAATGACAGAGCACACCGGTTCAACAACACATAAACATTTAATGACCGCTATCGCCTGCGGCGCGATCCCAACAGCCCCCCGCGCATACGCTGCGACGGCCCTTTATCAGCGGCGGAGCGCCGCTCGCGTGGCCAGTTGCCCTTGGCCCCCTCGTGGTCAAGATGACCACTCATGATCATCGTAGGGGCAACCTGGGCCAACCGCTTGGAATCTCTAGGTTGCCCACAAACTATAAGCACCTGGTTGTAATAGGAACATCAACACGCTTTCAGAAAAAGTAAGAAATATAAAGAAGGGGCACACCAATCAATGAACAATATAAATTGCAGAAAACCATGTCAGCAAGGCAGGGGCCATGATCGTTCGAGCGCATTGGCGGGTAAATAAACACATGAGATGCGTGAAAAATATTCCCTTCGCCGCTAGCTTACTAGCAGGCGTACTTGCACGCCAAATAAATTAGTCCTGAGGACAAAGCTGGTGTCTACCGAGATCAATCACATCGGTTGGAGTTATTACTGTGGGAGACAGAGGATAAAAAAAGATGCTCTACCGTCAAGGTAGACAGTTGAAGGAAATGTCTTGCGAGATCATAAGGAGTTGAGCGTAGAAGAGCAGTTACACACAAAAAGTGTCTAAGCGGCGCAACCGAAACCGAAACCATTTTGCATACGAATATCATTAAAGGTGAGCTCTATCGTGAATTTAGACGTTCAAACTATTTAAATATTTAAATGTCTTGCAAGATCATGAAAAATTGATGCCAGATGAACAGTTTTTTTTTAATATATTTATGCGGTGAAACCGCAACCAATCGTGAACCTGACAGGTCGCGGCCACATTTCCATGCGGACAGCTCAATTCTATTTCACACGGCGACAGAACATCGTTTCTTTGCGGTCCGAGGGTTGTTTCAACCAACAGCACAACAAAGGTCCCCTTAAATCCGCGAAGATCTAATCTGATAAAGCAACAAGGTTAAACGAATAAAAAACTAATAGTTACAGTACAGCAGTCGGGAGGCACCCAAACGCGGCTTTTTACCTGATGTTACGTCAAAGCAACGTTACTAAAACACTCAGTTGGGAAACTCGCCGTAGAAACCTGGGCCGCTGGCGTCCACCGAGACCGAGCTAAATGCGACAACAGCGCCACTCTTTGTCATTTATCTGTACTGTGGTCACCTTGAGATTTTAGAAAGCCTTTGTTTGCGAAAAAACAAACGGAAAAGACTCTTTTTGCGGTAACTTTTATTGGAGTTCAGTACAAAATGAAGGGCGCGTGTTGTTTTTAAAATCTTTAGTTTGCAAGGTTTTGTGGCACAATTAATATTGTTTTTATAGAACCATGCCTCAGCGGTGCTTTCAGGTGGCGCGTCCCGACCTAGGTGCATTTTAACTTCGGTAGCAAGACGCGTCCTGACCTTGTTTTCACGCGTGAAAACAAGGTCAGGACGAGATTCTTGGAAACATCGCAGAAGTACTGCATCCGTTAATTTGGTCATCTACCTCCATGGCGAAAAACACCAAGAAATCATACAAATATCGGAAGATGTCCTTGACCCTTGTATCTATCAAGTTGGTTTCGATGATTTTGCCGCATGTTGCCAGGTACAAATCACAAAATTGCGACGCCACCGTAGATCCAATACAACCTTCACTCGTTTGCATAAATTCTTGGTATTGATGCTCTACCATATTCGCGGTTAAATCTACACTTAATAGTCATAAAAAGGCCTCTACATTTAGCCCAGCGACGTTCTGAAATGCTGTGGTGCCTTGCTTCTCGATGGTAAATTGGAGGATTGCCATAAGGTTTGTGAGTGGCATCGAATAATACATATCTTGAATATCTATTGAAAATACAGATGTGAAACCACCTCCAGTTTCTTGAAGATGTGTAATCGGTTGCACCGAATTCTTGATTTTTGTATAGATCATCGAAGTGTACCAAGGACAGTCGATTGGCCAGCAACGTCGACAGATATATTTGCCGGGTTTCTCTTTCTAACACAATAGCCCGAAACGATTTGTCCTCTTTGTGTAATTTCAGAAAGAAAAAGGCTTCTAAATGTCCTTTCTTCGTTTTCTTTTTTTTTTTTTTTTGCAGTGGCTTTTTAGGTTTATATTATCTGGGAGATTTCTTCATTTTACTTATTTTTGTACAGATGCTGTTCCATTCATTTGTGAATTTGTTTTATTTTATTTTATTTGTGCAGACGCTAATCTATTTAAAAGTATGTACCAACAAGCTCAACTCTGAACCACTGTTTAGGTTTCGGTTTTTCATCAAAGCGCATCTTTTCACCAAATCCCTGACAAAAGTTCACCGCACAAAAGCTCACCGGACAAAAGCTCGCACACTTTTTCAGAGACCCGTACAAATGCTCACCAGCAAAACAAAAATGCATGTTAGCCTTAACACGAGCACGGACAACTTAGGTGCATGCGTGCGACTCTTAATAAATGCAACGATATATTAAATCTGACAGGCACATGGTTTGTTGATTAGAGTGAAAACAAGTTGATCGATTGGTTACAAGCGTACGCAGTCTCCTACTGCCTCCTGGAGACATGGTAGATCTCGGTGTACCTGAAACCCCTCGCAAAAATTTTCAGACGGTTCCAGCATACCTTGAGTCAACCAACCTTTATTTTATCAGCTCCACTCGGTTTTGGTGACCTAAGCTTTGGTCCCAAATCGTTGCTTCCGTGCGTGTTCTGGCTTATCTGTCGACATCGTTGCATGAGATGGCGTACCTACCAGTTCTTCTAAAAATGGTGCTATGTCCATCGAGTCCGCACTTTAGCCCGGCCCGTGTATTCCCACCCCCTTCAGAAAAAAAAGAGGTGACTTTTTGTTTGGGTTTGTGAAGAAACGGGTCAGCTTGTGTGCGATGAGCTTTTTTCCGGCGAACTTTTGTCCGGTTACCCTTTGCACCAGCGTCCAAGGTGAGCGCGTGCTTTTCGCGAGCTATAGTTTGGCCACCCCTGGCTCAGATTCTCAGCCACTGAAGATTTATTCGAAAACATCTAGCTGTTACTCACGATTAGGTTTCTTCCTTCTTAAAATAATAGCTGAAATGGTAGCTTACGTAGGCTGGAGATTCCGGGCTTGAGGAGGAAGTGAAACTCGTATGTGGGGCTTAGTTCCCTGCCCCCGCATCCCGTGGCATCCCGTGGAGAACACTGGAGTACACTACTGCCGGCCCCTGCTCTGTTCTTTTAAAGGGCCCCTGAAAAGAATAAAAAAAAAGATTTTTAAAACAGTCTGGTTGGGACACGCGTGTCAAAAAATGAATTTTACGCAAAAAAAAAAAAATTAGAGCAATATTCACGGCGAGAGATTTATTTGAAATTTTGCGCGCAAATTCCATGTCATTCAGCTCGGCTTCTCATTGGTAACGATGGTCATTCAAATGAACTTCTCATTGGCCAATAGAATGAGTGGCAGCTTAGATGTTGGTTATAAAATCTTCGTGATCTCTTGAAATCGCCTTTTGAATTACATTTTTTTTTAGGTTGTAGAAACAATCCATCGAATGAACGTCGCAATTGTTTACAAACGTTTTACGAAATCGTAACTTGCGTTCCGATACCACAACAAACAAAAGCTTCGAAAATTTTGTTTTCTGTCATGGTTGCCGTCTTGTAACGCGTCTCGCGAACCTCGGGTGGTTTTATAGTTTTATCGCGCTTATATGTGAAGACCTCCTGAAGAGGGCTTGTTGCTTGTGTTAGTTAGTCATCGTAAGTACTTAGGAAGTGGCGCGGGGTGACAGGTTTTTGCTTTTCTGCTCTTCTTTGCGTGATTTGTGTGTCCCGTTTACCCCATCTTTTGTTTGTTTGCTGGCGCGCGCCAGTGCCTTTTTTTTTTTTTTTTGAGATGTCGGTTACCGTAAAGCGTTTAGTGAAGGCACGCTGCACCGCACTCAACGCTTAATAAAAAATCAGTTACCACTGCGTGTCCTCGCGGCGGCCTGAAGGGTCGTGCGGCTCGGACGAACTCGTCGAGGCACCCGCTTCGCCGCGGAAGGCGGCGAAGCGGGTGCCTCTTCGCGAGCGGTTGTCTCGCGGCGATCGGAGCGGACGCCTTCCGTCTGGCGAGGCGTGTCCTCGTACGGGCGAAGGCCCAGTTGTTGGCAGCGCTGAAGCAGCCGACGCTTCAGGTCGGGGTCCATCGCGACGACTATGTACTGTGTGTACGACCACGGCACCACGGTGACCACGGTACGTGCACGGTACGACGTGCGACCGGCAGACATAGGGGCTGTGTTCCAAATCTGACACAAATTAATCCGGTTACTCCGGCGGATCGTATCACGTGACAGCACAGATTGAAAAACGCTGGACGCTGGTAGGTCTAAGAACGCCAAGGGTACAAAACCCTTACCCTGGAGTAAGATAGAGTAAATTTTGGAACACGGCCAGGAATAACGTTACTAAACCACTCAGTTGGGAAACTGCCATAGAGACTGCTCGGAAAAAGTGGCCCCGATCTGTCCTCGCGAACCGAGCTAATGGCGAACAAAACGCCGCAATTTCTCCCGCCGCGGCCACTCGAGGAACCGCACGTTACTTCTATTTTGGCTTTAATCGGCCATTCTGGCGCCGAAACAGATACAGTGGAAGAGGTTACAGGGGTGCCACCCCCGTCTCCCCAGCGGACGCGTCGCGTCTTACTACCAAAGTTAAAATGCACCTAGGTCGGGACGCGCTGCCTGAAAGCACCTCTGAGGCATGGTTCTATAAAAACAACATCAATTGTGCTGCAAAACCTTGCAAACTAAAGATTTTAAAAACATCACGCGCCCCTTCATTTTGTACTAAACTCCAATAAATTTCATACAAAAAGAGTCTATTCCGTTTGTTTTTACGCAAAAACATGCTTTCTAAACGCTCAAGGTGACCACAGTACAGACAAATGATAAAGAGTGGCGCTGTTGTCGTATTTAGCTCGGTCTCGGTGGACGCCAGCGGCCCAGGTTTCGACGGCGAGTTTCCCAACTGAGTGTTTTAGTAACGTTGGCCAGGAAGTAGCAATGGCTCTCGTACGGGGCGCAGCCAAGCCATCCAAGCAGCCAAGCCGATCCACTACGAAGAGGCGGGGAGTACCTCTCGTCCACGCGCCCGAAATGCCGAGAGAGAAAACAAGTGGAAAGGAGGTGACCACCGACTAAATTCCGTCTGGCGCAATCAATATTGCTATAAAACATTTTTTTTTTCGCGTAAAATTCATTTTTCGACACGCGTGTCCCAACCAGACTGTTTAAAAAAAAACTTTTTCTTTCTTTTCAGGGGCCCTTTAAGGCGAAAGCACTAACTTTCCAATGAAGCGAACCAACGTCAACAGCTTTGAAGCCGCGCCAAGCGGCACCTTCCCCTGCCGCAATGTCGTTCGTAGCAGAAATCGGATGGATAGGCTCCCATTGGGTGGCGCGCGTCATCAAGGAACGAGGCTGCTATTTGCCCTCGACCGGCGTAGTTCCAAAAAACGCCACCAGAGAAGCCCTCTCCATGGCGGCGCAGCGTATGTAGCGGCCCGGCCGCCGGTAAGCGCACGCAGCGGCCGCCGGTGTGTGTGCGGCGGTGCGAGTCTGGTCGCACAGCCTGCTCGGACAATCTCCGGAGAGGCTGCACGGCCCAGCTCAGCGCGGCGCGGCCACTTCATGAGAGCGCGCGCTCAGCCGTCGGCCGGCGAAACGTGGCCATTCGCACCAGTACACCGCAGACGAACTAAGGGAGCGGAAGAACGACATTCATGCTTTCAAATTCACAACTCATAAGAAGTGCTTAGGTGTCCTCTGACTTTTTTTTTTTTTAACTGCATCGAAAAAGGTACGGGTACACAAAGGCGCGTTTATTTTTCTTGTTTTATCCGACGCTCTAATTAATTGTTTTTAGAGTGTACCTGGTGTTTTCTTTTTATAACTTATATTTGTATCGAAGAGAGTTTTATTCTGTTGTTCACCAACGTCTCAACCAAGGCTCGATCTGTTAGCAGCCAAATGAAGAAGAATATAGTTGGAAACTTTATTTATCAGTTAATTGTCACGTGCAGCTACTTTCTAACTTTGTTTTCATTCGTCTGGCATTACATTCCGGTCTAATTTGAATATTTCTTATTCCAGGTTTGGCCAGTTGTATGACGGCTTTTACAGCTTCGCGATTTAGACGATATTAGTCACAGCTGCAAAGACTAATCTTTTGCTTGTTCTTCAGGGTTCTTCAATGCAATGCGTCAAGCATTTCTGCGATACAATATGGCACTCCCACCCAGTGCCTCAGTTGAGAGGGGTTCTGCGTAGCAGTATACATCTTTAAGAAGAAATGACGAGGCAAGACATGTATGACGAGAACTTCGAGAGCCAGCTGTTGCTAAAAATACGCAAGGTCAATAATTGGGACTGGTGGCCCCAATGAACACCTGAATGACCCTCTTCCATTTGTTTTTTTACTCTAGGAAAGTAATGTTGAAAGTAACGCAGAGAAAGTAACAGATTACCTTTTTTCAAGTAACGGTCACTTACTTTTATTGGAAGGTAATTGTAATTTTAATTCACTACATTTTAGCCTTAAGTAATTCTAAATGCAATTCCCTACTTTTTTCAGTAACGTGTACAAGCCTGAATGCAACTTCTAGTTGGATTAAACCGTCCTCGGGACAAATCGTTGATGGGCACGCGACCACAAAGACGCTCGATACAGCCTATATTTCGTTTCATCTCGCCACTGATGAGGGGTCGTTCCTACCCTTAAACAGTTCCAAAGTGTGGACAGATGGCTGATTTTTTGCCTTTTTTTGGGAGGCTACCTATTTCCCAGCATCACGTGCCTGCTCGATGAACATAAGCCAAGTTGATTATGGTTCGAAGTTTTAAAGCATATTTTAAAAATGTAAATGGCGTTAGAAACAAAACAGATGACTTTATGTCTAATCTAATATCGGAAACCTGGCTTCCTGACGGTTTCTAGAGTGGAAAAAAGTGCCGTTTTTTTTTTGATTTTGGAGAGATCGTGATTATACTTCAGGGAAAGGATACGGAGGTGGAATACTGATAACTTGTAGGCCATCTTTGAACGCACACAGAAGTAACGATTCAGAAACCTACCATACATAGGTCTGGCTTGAGATACCTTCTGCTGACGGGTTCTACCGTTCTGCTAGATCATTTTTTTTTCTGTTTCAGATACTGCACTTTTTATAGACCATGTTCATTTGCTTAAAACAATATAAATGTGACTAATTATTGCGTACAAGTTTACGGAAATTTTAATATACCAAACGTTGACTGGTTTTCTGGTATTTTTAAAAATACCCAAAACTCAAGAGCTTAAAACGTTTTGTCTATTCAACTATAAAAACATAATATTTTTGCGCAGCAATACGTGTTTACAAATTGATCCGAAAATATTCTTGATTTAATTCCATTTCCCGTTTATATCTCGAAGTGGCTCGCGTAAATAATAGGCTGGTTAATGCTGGTGCTTACCACCCTGCACTTGCAATTTGTTTTCAGTGTCTTTGGATGTCATATTACCTTGCTATGTACTGAAATATGCATAATGTATCAGTGATTATTCTGGTTCATTTAATTATTTAAAACATCACAATTGGGCTAACATATTACATTATTCGGGTGTTGATTTTATAGTGGATTGTCTCACATCAGCACTAAATAATGCCCAATGGATCTATTCATTCCCCACTACCTTCAACGTCTTGAGAAGCACACCAAACGCTTTTTTAAGGCTTTACGTCATTATTTAAGGACACAATCACATTACCATAGACTGTAGAAAAAAACTGGACGTGTAATAAGAAAACTAAAACATATCTGAGCAAACAAAAAAACTCCTCGCTAAGCACTAGTACTTGTACCATAAGCAGGTGTAGCTTAGCGTGAACTAACGAATCGAAGAATTCTGGCCCTTTCTAAAGAAGCATACCAAGACGTAGTCCAGCAATATAACGCTAAGCAAAAGATCTGCTATTGATAGGTCCACAAAGTGTGTTTATGAGCTGTTTTCATACTACTTTATTTCATGTCTTTTTGTTTGTTTTTTATGTTACCACCACCTCGCTTTTGACGCGGGGTTTGGATGACTAGTTTCCTTTTACCAGTGTTACGGTTTATGACTTAATACTATTAATAATAACCACTTTAGGTTTCATCAAAGGATAAAGTACAATTCGAGAACAAAGTTTAAAGAGTTTGACACGTCACCGGCCTTGTGCTGACGTTAATCGGAAAAATGAATTTCAAAGTATCGACAAGGTCCAATGGTATTCTTGACTATATTAGAGGGCTGCGGCAACATAGTTGCTCATATTCTTGAAAATATATTTAATTGTTCGCTGAAAAACTCTTGCCAGAAAACTAGGAATATTCATTGTTGTACTGATTTTTATATCTTGTAATTTCAGCGATGTCAGTAATTATTGTCGTACGTATCTTCATTAAATTAATTATAAGACCTGCTGGATAACGTTGTATACAGCCGCTTATATAATTAATTTTAAAAAAAAGGTAATTTCTGAGCAGCATGGGGTTTTAGCAGGCAGATACGGTGAAACAAATTAATGCCCATTTTTTAATTGTTCGATGCCAATTGTTCAGAGTCTCAGTCAGGTCGGTGGAATTAATTTGGATATGTCTAAATCCTTCGACAAGGTCCATCACGAATTGTTATTTCTGAAACTTACGTACTGAAACTATCAGTGGGCGTGGCGGCACTGCTCGTCGGAAACCGATACAAAGAAGATGAAGAACACCATAATCGCAAGCCTAAAGAAAAATGACTACTCTAGTAGCATCATTGAGCGCATCGCCCGATGCCAAGGTCTCGCCAGACAAAACCAGATGCCTGTAGAAGGAAGCAGCCCTGCCCTATTGAGTCGCGCGCATCCGCGGTCCCTACGTAAAGGGAACCAACGAAGCGCTCGCTCCAGTACTAGGAAAAGAATGTATTCTCATAGCCCACAAGTCCTCGTACACACAGGGAAGGTTTATGCCAAGACCTAAATATAGCCCACCAAAAGAAGGAGCACATAGCGTGGTTTACACCATTCCATGCGCAGAGTGCCCCGCAACCTACATCGGCGAGACGAAGAACTTTCACGAGCTAATCCGCCAACACAAGAACGACGTACGGAAGTTTGACAGTGAGCGTAGCGCCATCGCTGAACATTGCGATACCCTAGACCCTCGCATTGACTTCGCGAATGCGCACGTGGTGGACACAGAGCCCAATTTTCGAACAAGACTTTTCTTGGAATCGTGGCAAATCCAGCATACGCCAAGAAACCTAAACAGGTCCCTCGGCGCATTGCCCTCTGTGTGCGCACATGGCCTCCGTGACCTGACGACAAAGCTGAAAAGATGGCCGTCTCCATATTTAAAAATTATGTTTACACTTTTTATTCTTATATATATTTTTTTTTCTTTTTTTGAAAACTAAGAGGGCAGGAGCTGCTGCTGTTCCACGTGCTTTAAGTCATTCTTGAGAAAAAAAGAAAAAAAAAGCTTTTCCGAACGTTTCAAAACGTGTTTCTTTCCGAGTTTTGATTGGAGCTACCATTTTTCGGACTTTCCTTCTGACCCAACCAGGCGGATTTCTGTCGAATGTGTTTACTTTCAAGTCGTTGACGTTTTTCACATTTTTGCTGGAGCTTTTCATATTTTGAACGATGTTGACTGTTTGTTTCTAGATTTTAGAAACGCATTTGATCTTGTGAACCACGAATTATTATTTGACAAACTTAGCCTACACTCAATTGACAATAATATATTAGCTTGACTCAACGACCGCCTGAGCGAACGAAAGCAATGTGTTGAAAAATTCGAATATGTAGGTATCGCTTCTGGTGTCCCCCAGGGTTCTGTCATGGGTCCACTGCTCTTTCTAGTAATATATTAATGATATCAGCAATATTATTCAATCAAAAATAAGACTATTTGCAGATGACTGCATTGTTTGTAGAGTAATTAAGGATGTGATTGATATCAATCTCTTACAGACCGATATAGACAAATATTTGAATGGTGCTCCACCTGTTCGATGGTTCTAAACGTTAAGAAGTGTGTGCACGTGAGATTTACGAGAAAAATATGTCCCATTGTATCTAACTATATACTAAATAATAATTAAAACCGAATCAAGTGTAAAGTGCTTAGGTGTTATGATGTCTAGTAATTTAACGGAGAAGGCGCAAGCAGATATGATAGCCCTAGAGGCAGTAGGTATGCTTAATTTTATACGACATTTTCGACAGGGATCAAGCAAAATTAAAGAAACTTTGTATTATAATTTTGTTTGCCCATGTATGGAGTACGCGTCACTGTGTGGGAACCCCACCACAATAAACCAATAAATAAACTTGAAAAGAATGACAACCAATGCGCTAGATTAGTTTTGAATAATTATCAACATGGAGCGAGCGTCACCAGTAGGAAGAGAACCCTAAATTTTGAATTGCTTAGCGAACGAAGAAAATCTTTTAGTTTAAAATTCCTTCATAATATATATCATAATCGCCTCCTATTCAGTAGGGACATATTTCTGCATGATCCTTTTTATGTATCGGGAAGAACAGACAACCCAAGAAAAATACGACCCTACTCTTGCTGTACTGATATTTTTGCCTTTTCGTTTTTTCCAACAACAATCGTAGAGTGGAATAGATTGCCAAAGTATGTATTTTTGCCTAATCTTCAGTGGAGTTTGATGTTAAAATTGTATTGTTTTTGTGTACATGGGTGTTTTTTTTAATATTTTAGTATTAACTGAGTTTTGAAGGATATTGTTTTTAATTTTTATTTGTGTTTAAAATGCTTTATTTTTGCAATAGCACCGAGAACAGTTGTGTACACAAAGTACCCTGCAATAATGCCAAAACAGCGAGAAAGATTTCTTTGTATATAAATACGAAAACTATGGGCTTGTCCCTGAGTACATTCCTTGGTTCAGGAGTCATCTACATGAAATACGGAGGTGTGTTAGAGTTTCTGGCCACTTGTCATGTCCTTGCACGCCTATTTCGGGTGTGCCTCAGGATTGGAATCTTGGTAATTTGTTGTTTATTACTTTTATAAAAATATGATATTTTCTGTGAAACACTCGCAATTACTCATATTTGAAGACAATCTAATATTTGTTAAGCAGGTGAACTTTATCTCCGACTGTACTTTGCTGCAAGACGATGTTTTTTCAGTACAAAATATGGTGCGTCTCGAACAATGCACTTATCTGAAACATGAAACTATAAGTCGGACCACACAAGAAAGATATCTTAATGTTTTTACCGATGATCACTTTTTTTTTTAATTGTCACATGCACTCCGTTGTGAGCCAGTGTCTGCGCACGTTGGGAATAATGACTTCTTTAACTAGGCCATTTATAACTCATCACTGTCTGTTGAGACTTTTTAGTACACATGTAAGAAAGCTGGAAACTTCAGTTTGAATCTATCGTGTGGAACTCTTTCTCTAGTTCCGCAAGTGCAAGTAAGTGAACACATACAAAAGCTATTTGTACGAATAATCCACAAGGGACATTTTGGTTGCAAATATTATTTTGAATATAATTTGTTTTTATATAAACTGATTGAGCGCTCTAAATGAAAGGCGGTATACCTAGGAGGTTAAGTGTTTGCATAGGTTACTTCATGGATCAAAATACAGTCCTTTACTTCTCGCTTCTATACTCGCATATTATTTCTAGCAAAAACTCTAGAAATCATTAAGTATTTTAACTACATCTTAATCACAATTTTTTATCGGTATCACGAATTCAACTGGCTTTAAACATGAAGTTTTGCAGCATTGAAAGTTCTGTAGAAATGTGGCCTTTTTAAGCATATGGGTATAAATATCAGGCATGTGCATGGTTTAAGCTTCTGTAAACCGTTTTAGCATAACAGGGGTTTTTAAGGTTAACAGAAATTTTAAAAAAAACCATGAAGCTAGGTAATGCGTCGCGCAGGTTGAAAGGCTACGGGCTCAGCACATGCAGCACTGAGGATGATTGGTGACTCGGGGAATCGGACGAAGTTATCTTTTTAGGTGCCCGACGACCTCTCAGACTTCAAAAAGGAAATCGTCAAACGGTAAAAAAGACTGGGTTTGGTGTCTGTGTACCGACATTTCGATTGACTCCGCCAGGGAAGCCTATCAAGGAGAACCAGCGCAACGTGGCCCTTAACGTCGCTCACAAAAGTCCACGGCGCGTTCTCTTCGACCTCACACCGTTTTACAGAATTTGAGATCGCTGAAAGAGCAATAAAGGAACCTCAAACTCAAAATTGAAGCGTCGTTTGCTCACAACGATAGGCGTCACGCACGGAGAAGAGTGGCTGATCGCGGGACTCCGGTGAACACGACGCTTCGTGTCGGGTCAAAGGTGTGAGAGAAACTCGAGTTGCAGGACGACTCAATCTTTGACGTCACTGCACTGGCGCGGATTACACGAAAACTTCAAATTCGATGTTTGGAAATTGTTTTATTTTACTTCACAAATACTGTGTTTCCAATTTTCATATTTTGAGGGTAATGTGCTGGCATCGTTTTAAATCATTTCTAATAATAATTAAAAAAATATGATTTTAACCGGTGAGTGCCCCTTTCAATGCTCCATCAATATGCAAAAAATAATTCGAAAATCGCATGAAAATTGAAGCTTGACAAAATAGTGCCAGATTAATTTTAACAAGACGAATCACTCGCAAGTATTTACAGTATACGGCAACCGTAAACACGCTTCTAACAAAATCATATTTCTTGTTACTTGCTATAAATACCATGTATCTGATTAAATTGCATGTTCTGATTCTTACGCGATTCTGCGATTTTCGCTTGGTTTCTTGCACACGTGATCCGACCTTGAAGGCTCATTTACACCACAGCGTTTGCCCACGTTTGCTTACGTTACTTTATAAGTCACCGGAACACCCGTCTCTCGTATCTCGCGTAAAAAATTATTCATAAAACTGACTTGATACCTTAGCAACGTAATCAAACGGTGCTATTTTAATCAACCTTAAGATGATATGCACAGTTAAGAGAACGGGATGGCAAAGAGCGCATGAGATTCCAAAGAGCTCTGACTTGAACAAGCCCCGGCGCAATTAGAACTTTTCCTCTTGGTATGGGAATGCGAAGAAAGACAAGGGACACACAAAAGCACGTCAAACACGGACAGCGTTCCCCTGCGTCTTTGTGGCATGACTTTTCCAGCACTGCACAAAAACCACAAAGATAAAATATATCCCATTTTTTACTGCAAACAACATAATATTAAATAGGCTAAAATTGACTTCAAAATGTTAGAATTGAGACGTAAAAAAAATTTTGAAAATAACGAATATTTGCCTATATATTTCTCTAGAACTGATCTATGCAAGTAATGTGAAACGTTGTTTGTAACGCAGTAAGTAAATTATTCACTGACTTTGAACGTAAGTAATGTGCCAAGAAACGGAGGTATACTGGAGAAGATGTGAGCACGCGGGGACGTCAGAACGCCGAGATCTGATTCGAATAATTAGTGGGTAGACCAAAAGCTTGATGCCTCTGTCTCCACTGCACTCGTCGAATACGTTAAAACGCGGAACGCCGGCGTCCGGCGTTTGGCTCTCGTATTCGAACGCCTCTGACGAGTGCAGTGGAGACAAAGGCTGCTAGCCTCAAGTCTATTCACTAATCATTCGAGATAGAGCTCAGCGTTCTGACTTTCCCTCACGCTGTCGTTTCCTAATCGCCCTCAGTTTCTCGGCGTATTAAAAAAGTGTTTTTATATTAACGCTTAAGTAACTGGTAACTGTAATTCACCACATTTTTAGAGTAGTGGCAACGAATCTCTGGTCAAGTAACATAGTTTCTTGTGACAATTATTTTTTTTTTTATGTGGCATTGTGAGCTTTTGAATGCCTAAGAAAGCCAAGGTATACACCAACTCAATTGTAATATGTCACGCCGCGGTAGTGGCACTCGGGCGCACATGCGCTCTGGGTGCTTGGACGGAAGTCGTCACACGGGACGGGCATTCCTGTGTTGTTTTGAAATGAACCAGACTGGAACCTGCCTTCTCGTCAAAACGCCGCGACTGGGGCTGCAACAAAATGACCGAGAAAGGTGTGAAGATCAGTTTTCATGTGTTCTCTAGCTGCTCGGTTCGTCCGAGAACGTAGATAGGTGCCGTGAAAAGGGAAAACCAGACACCGTCTGACTCCGATTGCTTGTGCGGGAAGCATTTTGCACTGAATTCACGGATACCTGTGTTTGTCAAATATATTTGTTCGTTCCGACATGATCACAAAAAAACCGTCAAGTTGTTCGGACCACCCGCAGACCTCGGTCACTGCGTCCTTCATGTTCAAACGACCATCTGATCGTTCAAACTTTTGTCTGCTCTTTCAAACTCGTTCAAACTGTCGTCCGCTCATTCAGATGACAGCGGCTCATAAAGCAAACGTTGACCCGGCAAATGCCATAAAAAGTAAGTGCCGGCCTCAAAAGGCTTTTAAATTTGAAGCTTGGTTGGAATAAGAATGGCTAGTTAGACGAGGATATGTTTATCATTGACACAAGTGGCTGTTACAGAATTGATAACCTGATTCACTTGGTTCAATTCTGCTTGCGATGTTTTGCATTGACGTTGAGAATCGCAGTATAACGCCCGCGCGTTTGCAACCCGAGCGACGTCGCGACTGAAAATAGCGAGCATGAATCTTATCACGTGAATCAGGCTTTAGCGTTTATTCCGCGGCTTCATGATTGGCCGCATGCCATTTTATTTACGCGAAGTTTTGGGGTGTAATGAGCCTCATTGATTTTAATCAGGCCACAAAAGAAGTAAGACATCGCTAGGAGACAGAATCAGAAATTCCTACGCGAAAAAGAACACGGGGAGTCACACTGACGCCGACATCACATTTAAATAGTATGTTGTCACGGGACGGTGCAATTCTTCCCATCGCGGGGTGCGCGGTGACGGAGGCGTGCCGCTAGGGGCGCTCCGTTTGTTTGCAACGAGAGTTGGTGTATAATTAAGTTGATACTCTTTGGCCCAAGACTGGGTATTCTGGCGTTTAATTTCCGAACAATTGCAGAGTGAGGTTTTATAGTACCTGGTTTCTATATTATCACCAGGCATCTTCGTGCCTCAGTTGTATAGGAAATGCCCGATTTAGGCTTCCCTTCTAGTCGTTCGGTATTCACTTGAAACCAGTTTGGGTTTAGATTTGCAACGTGTACCAAAATGAGGCGGCACTGCTGGACGCTCAATTGATAAGTGGCATCCTTGGATGAATCAGTTCGGCTATTATGTGGTAAAGCAGAGGAAAGCCAGAGAAAAGTGAACCAAAAGTATGTTGTTACATACTAAAGCGCTAGAGCAAAACTTTATAAGGCCGCAGTTGGCGCTTTAGGTTGCCACACTTGGGCCAAGTAATGTGTTTCTCTGACGGGCTGTCTCACTTAAATTCTAAACTGGGAAGCTAACAACGCGGAAGCTTAGGAAGTTGTTCTACGAGGAATGTGTCCACGAATGTGATTATCCACTTCACATGGGGGCGAAAGCCAAGTGTAACAGGCTACCTGTTTAAAAAGTATGCCTATTACGACACGACTCTGCTGTAATCAGACTAAGAGCTACGTCTGACACAAAAGGGGAGTGCATCAATTTGGATGCCAACCGTGTTGCTTGCAGTAATCGGTATTGGGGTATCCAGTCATTATTATTCAGACTTGTACCTATCTTAAATACCCTACTAATAAAATGCGGGAGGACGCTTAAGCTTCGCTTTAAAGAATAGAACGCCATAGTTAAACATATAAGCCCCCGCTTGTTCCCAAGTCGTGCAAGCGTGTCTACGGGGCCAAGTCGGTAACGTGTCTGGATCGCAAGCGAAGGGTCCTGGGTTCGAATGCCATTTCCGCGTAGCGTCACGTGACGTTACGTCTGTGTGTGACGTCACGTTTTACGTGAAGTCACACGTGAGCTTTGAGGGTTGTTTGAAATTCCAGAGCGAGGTCATGTAGCGTGACGCCACACGTGGCTCTGACGTCATGACCCTATCGGCCAATCAGGAGTTTTCCGTCCAACTGCCGGATTATCTGTGACACAAGCTCCTAAATGCTCTCGCGTTAATACTGCATTCTGAATACTTCTGATAGTGTTTTGGTATCTTGCAAATACATATTTTCTGGAGTATTTGCTAAGTATCTCAGACACAATTTTCAACTTTGAAAAAAAAAAAAAAACATTTTTCGGAAGACTATTGACCGACTGTAGAGGGATCGTCCGACCTCAGCACAAAGCTGAACCAGTTGCAAACTTGGAGTCACGCGACCGAACACAGAGCAGAAAATAATGCTGGAGCAAAAAGTAGTTTCGAAATTTCAACAAAGACCAAATGGTTAGAACCAAATACGCCCGCCTCTGTGTGTCTTTTTTTTTTTTTAAGTTGTCTTTCGAATGTGTTAACACGACAGGCTTGGAGCTAACAATCTACTGGTGACGTTCTCCGGATCCGTCAGTCATACCTCACTTTTTGTCTGAAGCTATAGTCGTTCCGCCAGCGGAGGATTCTGACGCCAATGCTCGGCATACGGTTACAATGCATCATTTTCGGCCTCGAGCACGTTTTCAATGGAGCACAGGCTCACCCCCGGTCAAGGGAGCTAGATCCGGTTGACTTTATATAGCTGCAGTGATCTATATTGCGCTTCATTTTCCCAAAAATCTCTTTCTTCCAAGCTCGTTCAGTAGAGTTTCTTTCACACCCTTCAATATGCGTCCGTTGTTTCATCCTAAAAATCCTGGCCCCCTGTTTTCTGCCAGGTGGAGCCAGTTATTTTTAAACTGGTGGATTCTGATTTCGGAATCTTGACCTCAGTACATCAATAATGGTTTTAGCTGGTGCGAAGGAGGGGGGGGGGGAGGCAAGGGAATGCATTTGGGAAGCGGTTTTGTTGACAATCTTCTGTGTTTAATGTGTACCTCTCTTGACCTTTCTAATTTTTATGACAGAGTGAAGGTAGAGGTGCTCCTCCTCTGCCTTTGACTGGGAAGAGAAAGTACTCTCTCTTGGTCTTTGATCTGCGACAGAGGCTGCTGTTCCCGAATTGATATGTCTTATGAGCGTGCACTTTGTCCTTCACTCGCGTATTCATGAACAAGACTGGCTGTCTGTTCAACTTCTGGTTCGGCAGTTAGGGATACGCAATGTCGGAATATATGCGTCAAGTCCGCCGAATTGCAGTAAAGCATATTAGAAATTATTCGGAACGCATTATGAGTTGAGCCTGCTGCCAAATTAAAGCACGACAGGTGCCATGTCTACAATAGGTGAGCCCACTCTGTTCGTAAAATCTTTCAACATCCGTTATGTTGCATATCCCGAATTATAAAGTAAACTCCGATTGCCGCAGCTAAGGCGATTCCTTGATGTGATGAAGATCACAGCAGAATGTGACCTTCAGCGAAGTCATCACAAGTAGAGCACCCTTTTCTATTCATTATTATTTATACCAGCTTACAAAATAGTTGCCAAGTATCTTCGAAAGTAATTCAATTACGTTGTCAAAGTACTTGTAGTCTACTCCAGAGAGTTTGTAGTCAAAGTAACTTGAACACTGCTCTAAATACATTTTAAAATTGTACTTAGTACCTTATCGTAAATACTCATGCTGAGTATTTGGCAAAACACTGTTATTATTCAACACTGGGAAATATCTAAGTACAGCAGGAAATCAATAATTAATACAAATAAGGGAAGAACATAAAAGACGAGGACGGACAAGACGAGGACGTTTTGTCTGTCCTCGTCGTGACCGTCCTCCTCTTTTATGTTCTTCCCTTATTTATATTTCAGTCCTACCAGGCACGCTCTTCATGCCAAGCAATAATTATTATGGTAACATAAGTAAAAATGCATTTTCGACCTTACTATTTGCCTAGCTTTCGCACAAGATTGCAATATTTGGTTGTCGGAGCTATGAACGGGAAATAACTCGCACCGAAATCTTTGAGTATGTTAGCTTCCCAAAAGAATCATAAACGACACAAAGAAAGTGCTCTGAAATAAATTATAAGCGATATTGTTTCAAAGTTGTTTATTGATAATCAGGCATCTTGGATGAAGCCTAGATCTTTACGGATTTCCGAATTAGTAATTTTAAACCGTTGCTATATATCTCAGTTCTCTGAAAGGAAAAAATAGAGCAATAATATAGAATTCTAAACAAACTTAATGCAACTCCATTAAATGAATATTAGATTGAATTTATAACATGATAACATAATATACATAGGCGATTATTCAAGCATGCACACATCTTGAGTCAACTATACTCAATATATGATTATCGAGCGCAAGTAGGAAGATACCTGCAAGCATCTTGCAAAGGGCTAATAACTTCAAAATAGTCCACAGCTCAAAGGAAACTATTAAAAAAGATTAATTCACCATGGAGTGCTTCTTGGGTTTTGTATTGGGGCTTTACGCCATGCCGTGCGGTGAACCATTCTTGCACTTTATAACAACACACATTTAAATTTCGTTACATGTACTTAACAATAATATAGCTCAACTGAAAAGTACAAAACAAAAATCACATTTTCTCTAAGGAATCAAGTTGTGTCATCATAGAAAGACGCTTTTAAAAAGAAGCGGACTAGAATAAATACCCTACCAGCTAGAAATTTACTTTACAAAACTATGTGAAATATTTTGAATCTCTTTTAAAACATACGTTTCGTGTCATAGTGGTTTTTCGTTTATCTTCCCTCCTTTTAAGAGTGTGCAGAACATTCCAATATTTTTTTTTATATTTTATGTTTTTAACAGTTAGTTATACATAGCAAATATTTGGGGGGGGGGGGGTTCAATTATTTGTATGTTTTAACACTGAGGTTACATCTAAAATAAACACAACTCAAGCTTTCTCCAACTTATAACAAACGAAGATATAGAAGTGAGGCTTTTAAAACTCTTTTCTATCTTGTGCTGCATTAAGTCGGATGCGATGGATAATATATTGAGTTAATTGTACAAGTGTGGTAGATTATTTAAAAGATTCACGACAGAAAAATGGCTAAATAGCATGCCTATTGATAGAGTGGGAGTGAGGTCAATTTTATAAAACAAACTTTAAAAGCACAACAAGTAATGATTTTGAACATTTTACGCCATATAAGTTTTGGTCCGTCGTTAATTAGTACAAAATGCGGTGGTGTTAAAAATCTGTGAAAATAAGCAATCAATACCTTGCCGGACAAATCACCCAAACCGAAAGCGCGATATATCTGCCACTGAAATCGTAAAATGATATCACTGTTCATTGTTGTTCAGGTTTTTTCTGCTGTCCCCTTAGACAATTTCATTATCTTAAAACTTTAGCGTAAATATGATGTTCTCAAAACGTTTCAGCCCAGTTGCTTTCTTTCTTTAACTGAAACGGCCCGTAGTAAAATTTTAAATTCTGAGTTAATTTGTGTAGACACGAAAATATCATAGATAAACGTGATATTTTAAATAAATTACTAAACTTGTTTGAGCATATCTACCGGATAAAAATACGTTTGCCATTTTGAAAGGATATTTCAAGGCGGTGCTATTATGCAAAGTGGAATCACAATCGTAAAATAACATGGGTCTATTCTGTCTCAATGCACAAAAATACTGATTTAAATTCATGCCTGAAAGTTGAATGGCACACAAGATTAGGCGTTGTAACCATCATATGCTTGGCATAGTGCCCTTGAGTTCTTTGTAATGAGTACATGAGTCTAACCATACTCATTATATTTTCAAAGTGATGAAGCCTTTTGAGCGCACAGGCAATCTACACGTTAAACGCCATACTTATGTTACAATGTCTCACGATATTTGTTACAACCATGTAGACCACTCAGAAACCTGGCGACTATATTGCCTAATGAGGGGCAGTGAATGCAATGAGACAGATTTTATCAAAGAGATCCACCTGCCATGTGCAGCTTGCCATTGACCGTGGATGGGAAATCACATCAAAATCTCCGAGACTGCTAAAAACAAAATCAATGTAGTATTTTTTTTCTAAATTATATTTGTCGTATTTGAACATGATAGAAAATGTTGTGTACATTGTCTTTGGGTGTTATGCTTTTTTAACGCTATAAGCAAGTTTATACGAGTAAAGCAGTCTAGATTCTTATAACAGTTTTAATTGCCATGCTAGTATATTACTTTAGCTGTATGAAAACAAACGGGTGAGCAGGTCTTTTTTGTAATAGAGCTTTTGAAAGAGCAGACTTACTGTTGCAAAGACTCTCGCAGGTTGTCCTTATTCCAAAAATAATCTTGCTTCGTTGGCATCTCTCTTGCTTTGATCTTTCTACATTTCTTGGTTTTCTTGTGAAAGAGAATCGGTCGGACGTTTCTCTACATTCCGTTCTTTGAGATGAAACTTACACAATCCTCTTTGAAACGCCTGGAAATCAGTTTATTAAAAAATACAACACGATTCCTATATAATGTTATACAGCTGATAGCGGGGAGCGCAGTGGCACTTCACAATGAAAATTCTTATTGTAATGACCTTGAGCTACCTATAGAGTTATGCCCTAGCGCGGGCCTTAGAGTAGAGAAATCATCAAAACCAATTTCAATAATTATAGCGCCTGCAGTGTTGCCTGAGTATAATATTCAATGCATAGAAATAGCCGAGCTCACACAGTCGAAACAAAGGCGAAGTAATGGCCCCTCAGGCCCAATTCCACTGACTTCGCGGTACGAGCGAGAATAAGATGTTAGATCACAGGTACGCACACCGCACAAAAATTGAAACACTCGCACTGGCAACAAGATTTTGCATAAGGACTTTGATTGTTCAGGGCGAAGTTGAACTGCCCTGAATAAGTATCGCTCATTTCAATGAAGCGTGTGCTGTTACTTTACGGCTTCAAGGAGTCGTTTTTTCTGTTATAGAAATAACGGCTGCTTCAGCGAAGGCTTTCGAAAATCCCTAGAATTAGGGTGCTTCAGACAAAAATAAACTTTTGCTCTGAAAAAAAAACGCCAGCCATGGCGGACGTCAAGAATAACAAAGAACATACTAATTAGCTAAATATTTAGCAAAAACTGGCTAATTAACTTTGTAATTAATGAAAATAAACATAGGGCTTAGAAGAGAAACTTGTTAAGCATCGTCGAAAACCACTAAATCAACTCATATTAGAAAACTAATAAACAAAAACAGCTTTTTACGACGTTAAAAAAGAACGCTCAGTTAGGACGCATTTTTAGATTTTAGTTTCTTCTCGGAGCGCATATTGCACCAGCGGTCCTATTACCCGGTGGATAAGGCGCGAAGCCAAAGTCTTGCCTCCCTCGTAGGATGGGAGGAAGTATGGCGAGCATGTGATGCCCCACTCGGACACTGGGGAGCAGAACCGCTGAGGCAAAGGTGCCCCTCATAAGAAACCCAAAACCTATAAAAACTTGGTCGAATTTACCATTTTCGGAAAGCTGTAAAATGCTTCCCTGCCATATGTTTTCCAAAATTGGTTGATTTAGTGGTTTTCGATGACGCTTAGCAAGTTTTGTCGTTGGAATCACAAGTTTATTTTCACTAATTGATAAGTTAATTAGTCTATTTCTACTTAATTGTTTAGTTATTAGTATATTTTTTAAATGTTTGACGTCCACTGTGGCTGTTAATTTGTTCCCGGAGAAACTTTTTTTTGTCAACTACCCTATCACCCTTCAAAGTCTTCGTCGAAACTCCCTGCATACGTAATTACATAACCAGTAACAAACACCGCAGAAACAGATCAAAGGTTTCTAAATATTAGAGGCCTATATATACATATATATATATATATATAATATACCGGGTGCTCATTTTTAATTCGATCACCATTTATTACAAAAAAGCCGTAAAGATGCACTAGTACGGTTTGTTCAAGTGAGTTATACGGCAAGGGGGACATTATGGTGGGTGGCTAATTCTTGCGAGAAGTGGCTAATTACTTAAAATTCGTTAATTAACTTTTTAATTAATGAAAATAGACATATGTTCAATTAAAATTTGCTCAGCGTCGCCGAAAACCCCTAAATCAGTCATTTTCAGAAAGCCTTTGAGCGCGTGAGAAGCGTAGTTAGTGAAACTGAAGTTACCGCTCGTGGAGCAGGTACAAAGCTAGAGGTTGCGATAAGGCGCCCGTGCGATTTTTCCGTCTCTTATCTAGCCCCAGCCTTGTACCTGCTCCACGAGTGGTAACTTTATTGCACTACTACGCTTCTCACGCGCTCAAAGTCTTTCTGAAAATGACTGAATTAGGGGTTTTCGATGACGCTGAGTGAGTCTCTAATTGGGAACCATAGTCTATTTTCATTAATTAAAAAGTTAATTAACAAATTTTAATTAATTAGCCAACTTTTCGCAAGGATTAGCCACCCACATAATGTCCCCCTAGCCGTATAACTCACTTGAACAAACCGTACTAGTGCATCTTTTACGGATTTTTTGTAATAAATCTGTTCGAATTAAAAATGAACACCCGGTATATATATTTATATTATCGTGTATACATGCGTACATCTATCCAACATAATCTAACCATTTACATACATAATTTTTGAGTGTCACTACCGCGCTGCAAGGCTCAGTGTGCAACATTTCCACTGAAAATAAAGCTGTAACTCGCCTTCTGCAGACCTTAGCATTAACTAACAATACATAACTTATTTTGTAGAACAATGCATTACTGGACGTCGCAGAATATTGCTCGCTTCAACGATCGGTCTTAATTTGATCTTTTCTTACACGTAGTTCTTCATTTGATGTGGGATTAAATAGGGTTAACATAAGGAGTTTCTACATGTTTTGGTTTTAAATGGGACTGAGTGACCTTACCGCGTACATGTATGTTTTAAGTGAAAGTCTGGAATCATGTAAGAATTAAGAACGCACAAAGCATTATTTTACAAAGGAAACAAAATGTGGGCGCTCCCGTTCATCTTGGGTGACAGCGAATTCATAACATATGCTCAAACAAAACAAGAATAAACAATAGTAGATATTTGTATCCGCCATAAAATTCTCACGAAGGAGAGGTGATGCTTAGAGCAATGAAGAATTCAACTGTGAAACGGATGCTTTAAAAAATGTAGTTTTTTACGCACAGTTGAAGATTGGAACTGGCTACCCTGTAATACCGCATGTTTCAGCGAAGACTTTCACAGTATTCTAAAATAGTATGGTTCAGAAAAAAAAAATAAACTCTTTACAAAAACAAATTGCCAGCCATGCCGAATTCCAGAAATTAAAAAAAAAAAACAAAAAAACATGCAAATTATCTATATAATTATCTAAATCTTACTATATCTAATTCGTGAATATATACATATGGTTTTAGTTAGAGAGTTGCTGAGGATTATCACAAATTTCTAAATAAACTAATTTTGGAGAGGTGTAAGTGACTTACAAAATTTTACGGCATTTCGAAAAAAAAGTCCCCAATTCGGACGTATTTATATACTTTGTTTCACCTTAAGTCCAGATGCAGCAGACGCTATCAGATGATGGGAGAAATCAGACAGAATAAAAGTGCACAATCATGGCGTTCCTCATGCTTCTGCGCACGTTGTATCATCAATTAACCAACCATAAACGAAAAACCTAGTGATTTGCGCTTTCGACGCTGCGTGATTGGTCACTTTACCTCGTAGCGTCGGCTTGATCCGGACGTGGGATAAACAAAGTATACGTTTCAGTTTCCTTTTGGAGTGCATCTTTGCGCCAGCAGTCGATCGCGCCACTTCGTCTGTGCCACGCTTCCTTTGATTCCTACGAGGGAGGCGAGGACCGCGGTAGCTGCGTGCCTCGCTGGCGCAAAGATGCACTCTGATAGGAAACCAAAAACTAGAAACGAATCCAAATGGAATGTTCTTTCGGAACGCGGTAAACTACTTTGCGTGCCTTATATCTTTCTAAAATGAGTTTATTTTTTTTTTATTATAATTAGCAAGTTTCTTATTGGAAGCTTATGTTGCTTCACTAATTAAATTTAATCAGTGATTTTTGTGAATAATTTAGCTGATTAGTGTTTGTTTACTTCTCAAGTTCGGCATGGTTGGCAGTTTTGTTGCCGTAAAATGTTAATTTTTTTCTCAACTTCCCTATTTTTAAGGATTATTGAAATTCTACGATGCATGACACGGTATTGTTTCAATGCTTTCAAAAAATGGTTTTTCCTGATAGTGAGGTTTTTCAAACGTCCCTATATTTTCGTGTATATTTCCGTGTACATTGGTGAACATTTCTATATTTGTACCTTCATCACTTTCCTGGAATAATGGCCTCTGGGCGTTAAAGGTTAAATTAAATAAATAAATACATTTCTGCTGTTGAAAGTCAACTCTAAAAGCATGCTTTCAAATCACCCAATCAGTCACATTGCAAAGTGAAATCTAAAAGTAAGCTTTCACTGTATTTACACAAGTCTTGGTAATTTTTTCATAAACAAAGTCAGTTCTTTTATTTTCTATGATGCATAGATTGTTTTATTAATACTTCTGCATTATAATTTTGAATAAATGATCACTGCTTATTTTGCCTTGTGAAATAAAAATGCGTTTTTTAAGTTGAAATAAATTATGTGATGTCTCAACCATGTAATATCTCTGATGTCAATACGTATTACTAATATCTCATTGTTTCATCGATTGATTGTGTACTATTACCTTTACATGTGGAAGTGCAGGAGCTCTCATTGAAGAAATTATTGTTGTTTCCATAACATCCACCATACTCAAACTCTTCGCATTTCTCGGTTTCCATATTATAAAAATACCGTGGTATCAATGCTCTGCATGGTCCTTCGTCCATAACTTCAGTACATCTCTCTTGACCTAAAGGTACGAGTATTTTTTAAGAAAGTGCATGTTACCATATCTATAATTTAGTTTGATCGTGGTATCGTGCAGAATCAAATTAGTCATTGCCCTTCTTAACCGTTTTATGCATTGTGCCTAAGAAATGATGTAACATAGCCCGCCCTATTTCAGCAAAAAAACCAAAGCATATTTTAAGAGATTTTTAAGACGTATATTTCTTGACATTTTGGAAGAGAAGCAAGGTGAAATGCTACATTTAGGCTGGTCGATTTTTATAACCAGCTCTGTTGGTTGTTATAAACAGCTAAAAACAAAAACACTCACAGTAACCGTTCTTGTAAATGTCTGACGAATGACTTATTGCGCCTTTAAAGCCCAACCTAATAAACGTTTTTCCGGAAGATAGGAAATCCTTTTCGTCACTCGTCCCATTTCCTCCTCTCCTCCGGCTATTTTGTAGGCGGGGGGACTAATTTTGTTACTGCATCTTGGGATAAACCGGGATAAGCTCCCGGCGTATCCAGTCCTAAGATGCAGCAACATTGGAGTCCCCCTTCGAAAACTTGACGGCGGTGGGACTCCTTTTGTTGCTGCATCTTGGGGCTGGATAATCCGGGAGCTTATCCAGCCCTAGATGAAGTTAAAAAGTAGTCCCCCAGCGTCAATATAGCAGTGGAAAAGGGGAAATGCGAAGGGTGGCAAGAGAACTTTCACCCTGGCTGAAAAATATTTTTCAGGTCGGGCTTTAAGCTAAACTACTTTGGCGTATTTCATGCGAAAACACAAAAAATACATCGCATCTTTGACGTTTTAGTGACATATTTCGGGCCTTGTATCTTAGGATTCATGAAACATTTTTTTATTAAATACCACACACATGTCGGGCTTTATATTTTCTATCGACTTGTCCCATTTCAGTTTATTTATTTTAACGAACAAACATGAATTTTTAATTAATGTTGCCATAATTTGAACCCACTTTATTAAAAAGACATTTTTTTTCCAGATTTTTTAATTGTTCCCAATAATGATACATTTCTGTGGGTGTATTTAATGTTCCTCCTTTTTTGTTGTATTTTCTGTAGGAGTGCTTAAACCTACATAAATGCACCCAAATAGGCAAAAGGGTAGTTTCACAAGTTGGTCGTACTGATAGGCTATTTAGCCTTAAAATGCTAAGTGATGGTGGTCGGGCGTGTTTAGGAGGTGAAGAGGCGAAAGGGTGATTGAGCCAAAGCGTATGTTTATTTGTATAAAAAAATTGCCTGCCTTGACCAAGTTATTCTGGGGCAAGAGAGGAGTGGGTACGTGAATACATAAATTGTAGATGATGTAATGGGCACCAGATCTTATTTCATCCACCAGTAAATTGAGAATGAATTTCTTGTGTTCTCATGATCCTTTGGGATGGGCCCACTGGCCCGGCGCCCTAGTCTGCCGTATTATTCAAAAAAGGTGTCTGAGAGAGGGGAGGGGAGATAGTTTATGTGGACGTGCCCCCAATAGGAAAACATGTCTGCCCCTACACCTCTGTCATGCTGACGTTACTGGCAACGCATGCTTTTAAAAAATGTGTTGTTAATATTTTTATTAATATGAATAATAATACTATTAAGTGACGACACGTGAGTCCGGGTGTATATTGGTGCTTATCTCAATTTAGCATACCAGGTGATATTTTTTAATGGAAAGAGAATTAGCAAAAAGAGTGCAAACTGCTAGCTGAATGCCATCCTCACTTGGCGCTTCTTAAGTTCTGCGGACATTATAGGAGCGGATAACCGCCACAGTCTGCAGAATAATTAACAAAAGTCGTTAAATATCTTTAATTAGTGAAAATAAACAAATGAATTCAATTATAACTTTGCTGAGCCTTATCGAAAACCACTAAATGAGTTAAATTCAGGAAGAATTCAGGCACGTTGGAAACGCAGGTTCCACCATAGTTACCACTCGTGCAGCAGGCGCGAGGCTAGCGCTGGGGAAACGCGAATGATTAGATTATCATTCGCGTTTTCTCCCCGCTAGTTTTGCGCTTGCTGCAGGAGTGGTAGCTTTGGTGCACCCCCGCTATCTCTAAGTGCTACAGAAAGCTCTAAAGTTGACTCATTTAGTTATTTTCGATTACGCTCAGCAAGATTTTCATTGAAACCTTATTTTTATTTTCATTCCTAAAAGTTAATTAAGAAATACTAGTTAATTATCCTACTTCTCCTTTAGATTATCGATCTAAATAATTCCAACCTAAACGTATAACTCATCTGCACCCCCACATTAGTGAATGTTTTACGGAAATTTTGTAATAAATTTGTTCGTATTAAGATCATGCACCCTGCATTATTTTTTTTATCCCACATACTGCCTGCGTTCTTTGATTTTGTCATGTTGTTTTTTTTTTCCACCCGAAGAGTGCACTGAATCAATCCCAATGGTTCTTAAAACAAAATTATATTTACAAACGGCAGACCTGGTGCTGTCGCTAGCGTTCCCGTCTCTTAGCTGGCCGGTCCACCTGTTCACACTCGAACCTGTGTCCAGTTTTAAGTATGACTGACGTTCTCAAATTTGGTCGAATTTAAAAACAAAAATATCAAAATTAACGTTTTCTTATTATGAAATACCTCAACATAGATCCGCCGAGGTCGGTTTTGTAAAAAGCTCATAGAGATCAATTCTTGCTTTGAACTTTAATCTTTGAGAGAACACAAAAACAAATACAGAAATTGGTACAGCACGCCTATGCACATAATGTTTGCTTTGAGTAGGTCTTCATTAATTTTAGATGGATTCAATAAATTGCTGTAATAACCATTTCGGCTTTCAGCAACACAAACTAGGTATGCCAAATATACCTTATCGCGTGACTTCTAATTAATAGTGTTTTAATAAATATCTACGTTCACAGCATGTTTTATGCTTGCAATTTGAATAACCTAATGAAGATAGTCCTTGTACAGTACTCAGCGGCAAAGTTCAATACCCAGACGCTAACTTTCCCCGTAAGGTAAACATGTCACAATTTTCACACACCAAAAGGAGTGTGCAGCTATGTCCATTTTCATAGCAGGTATTTTGATACTTCGGGAATTAATCGGGAATTACCGTAGCGCTGACAGAAGTGAGTAACAGAAGCTGTTATCTCTCCCGTCTGAGCAACGACTTGAAAAACTTTTTACGCACATTGAGGCACGACTCACCACACGCGACGCAGAAACAATAAGCTGGGTTGCGTCAGCTGTTTGGTTTTGTCTAATAGGCAATTTAGCTAATTCTTAAACAAAAAATGTTCACCTGAATGCAACTTATAGCCTGTCTTCCTTTTTTTTAGATCAGGCTGTTTGGATTTTGTGTTATACGCTGACAAGAGTCTCCGTGGAGTCGTGTTCAGTTCGCCGCAAGGAGTTCCTTCCTTAATTAACATCGCTGAGTATATCATGTTTGGAAACTACACTTGGGCACAAACTTGAGCTCAACTTACTGGAACATTCATTTTGATATATCTTCATTTTATTTTAACAATGGTAAGGAAACTTCATCCAATCGGTGAACGGCTGTCATTGATAAAGCTGGATACACGTAAACTGTGGCATTTGAAGAGCGGGTGGGTAGGGGCAGACAATTTTGCATCATGGGAGCACGGCACCTCGCACTGTACTCGGTAGTCCATATTTAGGCAAAGAAATAAGCCCTAAACTTTTGTTTTCATAGACATTTAAGATAACTAATTTTCTATATTGTTTTCTCGCATTGAATATTTCTGGGCATTTTCAACTGTCCTCAAGTGAAAGGCTCTATACCTAATTTAGTCAAAGCTAGTATGCCGTATTGTGTAATTTTTTCTGGAATAAATTGCGGAATCTAGTTAGTTTTATTTTGTTTCTCACAGTCTATTTAGTTTAATCGATCCGCAATTAAACACTTCATAACAGATTTACTTCAACACATTTACACAGAAAGACGCCAGACGATACTCAATTAACAAAACACACTAACCCCTACCTCACAAAAAAAACGCTTTCAGGAAAAAAACATTTGTAAAATTATTTTAATTTCACAGTTGGATTGTATATAACTATCAGGATACTAGCAGAACGTTACATATTCGGCACCACCATAAATTGCATTTCTTCCCAAGTTTAACATATTTATATCAATATTCAAGGGATAAAAGAAGCTACGTGAAATGTTTTGTTAATTCCTCAGACTCACAAAATCTATGTACCGCTGAAGATTTTAATATAGAAATATTTTTGTTTATTCGTCACGTTAAATAGAGTAAGCAGTAAGTACAACTATTTTACACATCAAAATATGCCGTCTTGTCTATCTTTTGTAGACATATTCAGAGCACCTCCTTTTCTGCGAGGAGTATGAATGAAAGTACTTTTCTAAAATATCCGAACCCAACTAAGCCTGATAATTTTCCCCCAACCAATTGTTACCAAAAAGAGAATATATATACAGTAATCTTTTTAAAGCTTAAAAAGAACAAACTATTGAGCCTTTTTTTAACCGTTTAACAGGAGTAAATCAACCTATTTAAATATACCGATATCGTTGTGCGAACATCCTGAACATTTAACTCAAAAACACAAGAGAAAGTAAAATAGAGTAGATATTGTCGTTTTCTTATTTACCCTCCTTGACTAAAGCGTGGCCCACCAGAACGACGAAACTCATCACGAAGACAAACTGCATTGCAGGCTGCATTTAGCTCGCGGATGAATAGTAGTTCGAACTTCTTGAAGCCTTGGAACGTAAAAACCCGGAGATGCTTTCTGCAACATAGGAAGGCTTATTTATACTCTGAATTCAAATGCCTTCGCGTAGGTAGGAAGCACCTTTAACTTGCACTTTTCTTTATTTTTTTCTATCGTAAAATTAATTTGCTTTTTTTTTTTTTCTACGAGACAAACGCGTAAATTCGTAGTACTATCCCCATGGCAACGAACTCCGAGCTCGTCAAGAATATCATGCGAATGACGTGGAGGAAGTGTGCAGCTATTATAGCTTTCCGTGATGTGCTTTAAAGGTCATATTACACGACATTGCATGAGAAAAGGCATTAGAACCTTTAATTGAAAAGTTGTTAATTTCAGAAAACCTTTTCCTGAATAACGTCAGAATTTTTATACCGACAGCTGTTAGTCGCCATTACCCTGGTTTTTCGACGGCTTGAACGTAAACGCCGTCAGTTTCCCAGCTAAACTTAGCCGAAAAATTGACGTCACGGGACTTATAGACCAACTCAGTTCCCCCAAATTTGGCGGGAAAAATTGATGTCACGTGACCTGACGTCACAGGAGCTACAGACCAATTCAGTTTCCTCGCTAAATTTAGCGAAAAATTGCCATCACGTGACATGCACCAGTTTAGTTTCCCCTCTAAATTTAGCGGAAAGGTTTAAGTCACGTGACCTATGCGCCACTGCAGTTTCCCCGCTAAATCTGGCGGCGAAACACATCACGACCTTACAATCATTTATTAATCAACAACGTATCGAAGCTAAATAAACTCAACGTCATTTCAATATCAAATCACCATATGACGAACGATCGGCGCAATATCAATCAATCGTCATCTCCATATCCTCGAATAAGCAGCCCAGATGTCGCCGTCTAAACGCATGACATCGTGTGATCGGAGTGCAATTTTTATAAAATGTTATGAATCTATTTGGAAACCCTTATAGTAAAAATTTTCAAAATACCCGGACACTTTTGTAGTTCCCTACGTTTATATATTCCATCCCCATGTCCACAACGTTTCGCTTGCGCGTTATGAACGTCGCGCCCAACATTTTTCGCACATCGAACTGTACCATCAGACCTCTAGAATATTTTAAAGGCGATTAAAGTATCTCAGTGCAACAATGGGGTACTGCTCAAAACGGCGATAAAAATGATATTACAAAAACAAAAACGTTGAAGAAAGGAAAACCGCTATTGAAAAGCATGCAACCGCACGAGACGTTTGATATTAGTGCAAGAACTCAATTCTGCCTGACAAGCTTCCTTGGATCGCTCAAAGGTAGACCGAGGCGCTCAATCTTAACTTTTCACAGTGTTTCACATACAAGTTCGGAGACATGAGCAGAATCATTAAATTGCATTTTTGATATGATCAAAATATAACCCTGAGACACGGGCAAATAAAATAACAAACAAGACGACAGAAGTGTTAATTTATAGAATGCGCCCGTGTCGTGAAGGTCACTGAAAACCCCCGAACATTAATCCTATTGTGGCGTTGACTATATTTCCCCGAAAAGCACTGTATTTCTGCCTTCAATTATTCTAACCTAACTTTTTAAGCAGTCATTAAATTGGACACTATTTCCGAGGATTGGAAAAAAGGGGTGGTGATTCCTATTCGTGAAAGTGAAGATAAGTCATGTCGTAATCATTGCCACCCAATATCCTTTACAAGCATTCCATGCTGAAGTTTAGAACACAATCTATTTTCGCTGAACATCTCCAGAGACACGAAGACACAAAAAGGGGCTAAACACAACAGAGTTGATCAAAAGTTTTCAAAACAAGGCACTGCGCATAACAAACGCATTAAATTGTATCAATATGCCCTCAGTTGCCTTGGACGCGGAGACGCGTTCTTTTATATCCGTTCAGTTTTCCCAGGTCAGTCCGGTTGGAAAGCGAAGGAGAAGCCGGGGGGGGGGGGGGGGGGGGGGTGCGGAGGCGCAGGGGTTGTTTGTGCCTTGTTCAGCTTGAAGGTTGATGGTTATTGTTATGTCGACGTTTTAGAAAGGGTGCTTGCTGCCTATCAAGAAGATTAAAAATAATATTTGTAATTCTGTCTTGAGACAAACTATTGTCTCAGTATGGTCGTTCACAACATGCGCCTGCACAATGAACCTTATATATATTTTATATAGTTCATTTTTATAATTTCTAGGCATATTTTACCTCTGCTTAGCTTGACTTCGAAAAATTGCTTTCATGCGAGTCTCAACGATTAACGTTTAATCCTAACCTTCACGCCTTTCTTCACCGTTCATCTCAGGCGGATAGCATATATTTATATTTAGCTGGGGCATTTAAAAGGTTTCTCATTTACTCCTTCTGTACAAACATAGCAGACGCAACGTCAATACCCATGTATTGACATGGATCAAATATTTTCTAACCAAATGCTGGCAATTTGTTCAGATTAACGGCAGTAACTTCCACCTTTCTCCCCTGACTTTTTTGTCCCCCAAGCTTTAGTGCTATGCACTCTTTTGTTCCTGATCTTTTGTCATAACCTTTTATTGCGTGACCCATCCTCACTTGATTTTTAGTTGAGGATTGTGCCATTCACTCTGAAATTGCTGACAATTTTGATATTCAGTCACTTTAGATTATCTTGACAATGTTTCTCACTGCTGTTATATAGGCAAATAGAACTAAACATTAACAAGTGTAGACCTATGATAGTGTAACGTCAAAATAACACCTGCCATTCCTCTCACGTCAAAGGTTCTACACTACAAACCATACCTTCCTATAGATATCTTGACGCACACTTTGCTAACATTCTTTCCTGGAGCACTCATATCTAATAGGTAATTAACGAATGGTCACCGTCTGCTATGCTTTCTGAAATAAAACATTTTCTGCAGGCCCATCTCTTATTTAAGCTATTCCTTCATGAAATATTAGTTCGTAGTAAATTGGAATCTGCTGCTTCTCTCTGAGAGTCCACCAAAACACTTGCATTATGAATACACTTCATCCATAACCATCTTGCCCATTTCATATTTTACAACTATCAACGCAAACCTCGCGTACCAGCAATCCAATGAACCTCGAGTACTTCGCATAAACGTATCACGCATGTGTTCTTTTCATAAAATGTACCCTTATGTCCCAACATGGAGTCAGCTTCTCTATTAAACCACCCACCTGACGTATCATCCCGCGTCGACAATCAAAATAGAGTAGGCATCTCCCACTGTCGGTTATCATCTTTATATTAGTCTTTCCTAGCCATCCCAACTCTGGAATTGGAATCGATTTTCCGCAGTTATCATCGGCATAACCAAGAGCGCTTAATTTACAGATTATTTTTCAGATTTTTCTTTTGTGTTCTGATTAGCTCTGCTTCTTTTTATGTGTAAAGCTGCCGAATATTTTGTATGTATGCTAATTAGTCTTTACAGCCCAGTACTTTCTCTAGAATGCATTCGTTCCATGTGAGAAAAAAAATCTGCTTACATCATGGGTAGGCGATCAAGGGGCGACTCACCTTCAGGCAAATATGTGAAGTAATCATGTACACCTAAACGTGTTTGTAACCCATTATACTTAATCAAGCAGGATAACCTCGTTACATTTAGTGGCATACATTTGTAATCAGTTTTAAGTACTATTTTAATCAAATGAGTTGAGTTCATCGCGCCTCTCACAAACATATTAACTTAATACTCCGAGGAAGGTGACGGTGTCGACTGGACAGTGGCATACACGACCATATCGCGCGATGCCCCGCCCACGTGCTGACCCGGCCTCCATAAATCCGTTGTCTGTTCTATCATTTTGTCCTGTATTTTCATCTCTGCTGCTGTCAGCCTCAACCGAACAATATGTTAATGAAAGCACAATATTAGTCAAGAGCTAAAAACACAATACATGTACAATGTAAGTAAAATAAAATGTATTAATAAAAAGATAAGCCCAAGCAAAGCTACCGTCCCTATTCTCTCCTGCAGCAGCGAACCCTGCGCCCTTTCTAGTCCATGGCTAGGCTCCTAACCAACGCAGCAGGTGGAAGGAATTTGTAATATACTTAATTTTAATACATGTCCAAGGGATAATGCGCCTACCGAATGTACTATAACATTTAGGGTGTCCCTAGCCAACATTCCGCTATAAACAAATAAAAATGACGCCTCCACATATAAAACCCGAACCTTCACCGAATGTTCACTTAGCAGGTTGTTTTATTTATCGAAATTTCAAGGCGCAGTTCTCTTTCTGTAAAAGAAAGAAAAAAAGATGAGAGCAAAAACTTGCCAAAGTCAAGGTTGGTAGTGCTCCCAGACGACCGAATTAGCGACGCTATTTACTTGTGGCGCCCATCTTCCAAAAGGCCCATCGAGCCTTTTGGAGATGTGTTCGCTACCACTGTTGTGTGTTCGCCACCACTATCGGGGATGCGGCAGAAGTACAATAGCGTCGCTAATTCGATCTTGCTGCGAACGCGGCCGACTAAGACTTTGGCAAGTTTTTAGCTTTCATTTTTTACAGGAATAAAACTGGACCTTGAAACCTCATACAGTAAAACTGACCTGCTCCGAGCACATTCGACGAAAGTTTCAGCTTTCTCGCTACAAGCGTCAATTTATCCGTTTGTTTTTATGGCGGAAGGTCCTTTAGAACAGCGTTGATATTACACTGTTAGCAAAAATAACACGCCCAGACGTGTAAACCGTTGTCCATAGCGGACACGTCGAAACGTGTTCGTTTTACACGCAGCCATGTGTGTTATTCGCCTACACACGAGGTGCCGTGTAAACTTAACATGCTACACCGTGTCTGCTTTCCGAGAAACACGGTCCAGCGTGTTTTTTTTATGAAACATGGCGGCCAGCAGCCGAGAACAGGCGAGAGACGAGCCCTGCGAGCCGCGCGCCTTTCAGCCGAATGAAAGCACACGACGCGTTTGTTCTCGTTCGATGTCTTTTATACACAGTAAACAGTCCTCCAAACGGCGGACGTAGCTACGTGCAAAGTACGTACGTCCGTCGTCGGCGGTCGGTGGCGTCGGCAGCTACGACAAAACGGAACCGCTAGACAGAAAAACGATACTGAACTTAAATGGATAAACAGCTCAGCAAACTATTTGAAGTAGGCGGTAACTTGCGCCACCTAGTGAGATTCTTGCAGCCAGTGAAAAAAAAAAACAATCGGGAGTTTGTTACTAAGCTGAGAACTATCACAAGTAGACAGCAACCCTACATACTCACAGACAACACGAGTACCACGTAGGACACAGCATCGACACATACACCAACACAACACCGACACTGCGCCCGCCACTTGCTACTAAGATACTTTTTCCCCGCGGCGTATATAAGCTTGACATGTGCGGGTGAGCTCTTTGGTCGCTGACCGTTACAGATTAATAGAAGAAGACACAAAACACGGCACAATGAACAGCCGTATGCAAGAACTTCTTGCATTTAAAAAGTATGGAGGCAAAATCTGTAAAATTAATCCGTTGCGAAAAACAACGATGTATTAACAATAAATCTTAAACCGGCCATGAAAAAGTTGAAATTTTTGTTATTTTCATGCTTGACCAGTGTTATGAGCAGTCGACTAGCTTAAATCAGATAGAAAAACAAATTAATAGGATTTTATCATTATGTATTCAATAATCAATAGAAATTATCCTTGCGCAAAGCATTTTTTATATAAGTATTTGTGAAGGACATCCGCCCAACACTTCACTTCCGCTAGTTGTAGTACGCGTACGGGAGCAGAAGCCTTCACTTTTGGGGCGTTCTGATACAGTTTGTTGTCGTATGTCGTGTCGGTGTCGAGTGGAGCGGTGGGGCTTGGGAGTTTGTGACCGGTGTTATTCGTGATCACTAATGTGGCGCTGATGCGTTTTTTTATTTATTTTTTTTATACCGCCATTACCTCGAACATTGAAAATTCACGGGCCCGTGGCACTGCATTATGCTGAATCGCGAGCTCCTTCTCTGTTGTCATTTTTCTGGTAGCACTCGTGGATACTGCAAGCGTTTAAACAGTGTGCACTGTCTCGCCTACATCCGCGGTGACGTGCTCGACCTTGTTTGCGTCTTTTTGGAGTACGCAAGGCAGTTATCTCGCTGGTAGAGTTTTCGAATTCGAAAAGTGCGAAGCTTTCACGATTTCTAAAAGTCGGGGTTCGAATATTTCGAATATTTTTTTCTTGAGGTTCGATAAATTCGAAGATTTCGAATTTCTTTCTGCGTAAAGTTCGAAAGTTCGAAAGTTTCGATTCTCTTTTAACGCTGAATTCGAAAAAAAAAAAAAAAACTTCGAAGATTTGAATTTTTTTCAAGTCCAAGTTTTCAAAGTTCGAAGTCCCGTGTTCAAGTTCCTCCACAGTTTCAGTTTCAAATAACGTATTCACGACTCACTGGTTTCTACGAAATCAGTTTTAGAAAAGTTAGGGTGTGATACCTAGGCTCTGCGAAGTTGGTCAGGCATTAATGAGACGGCAAGTGTCCCGGATGTGCTGGAATATTTGCCAGTGCAGAGTGACGTGTGACCATAGATCAGTAATTGTGACCGCCAGCCCGGGATGGTCATTAACGTGCATCACGCAGTAGTGATCACACGAACACACTGTTTTACGATACTCATCCAGTTCGAAATGGCCAGGGGCGGGCAGGAGGTTGAGGCTCAGAAAAACCTTGAAGCGACCTGGCAAACTACCTCCCCACCCCTGGCACGCTGGTAGTAATCCGATCGAACGCCGCCCGATGTGACGCTGGCATATAGTAAGTTAAGTTTGTAATTGTCCTGGAGGTTTATTTTCTGGGACGGAGGAATCGCCTCGCAAAAAGCACAGAAGCCGACACAAC